>LPNX010272477.1:46211-117692 GCA_001517045.1 Pseudotsuga menziesii | reverse complement strand
ATATATATATAATACCATTAGGTATAAACATATATGAAAATTATCTATACATTTATTTCCAGAATTAAATAGCCCATCTAAGACCTTCCAAGGTCTGTATCCATATTACAAACTTACATTAAAAATACTCCACATAAATGAAACAACATTATAAATAATCAGAGGAGGCATTGTGACCATCCATGTGGTCCTTTACTATTCTTTCATCATAACCATAAGTTGGGAAAACATCCGCAATATTTTCCAAGAAAAATACATGTCAAAAAGGTTCTTTGACCTCAAGGTAAAAGAGTTCCATGAACTACGCATGGGGTCCATGACTATGGACACATTTATAAACATATTTCTAAATCTATTGCATTATGTACCGTATATCAAAAAAGAGAAGGTGAAGATCCAACAGTTCTTAGGATTTCTTCCTCCCAGTTTCCAGGACAGGATTGAATTCGACATGCTAAAGACTCTAGATATTGCACTACACAAGGCCTGACTCTACTATGAGCATGGAAAGTTATGGCAAGGAAACCAGAACTGAAACAGAGAAAAGTCTAGAAACTTTTCTGATAACCGCAATCCCAGGTCAATCCCGTAGCCTTATAGAAAGCAAAATAACAGCTTTCAAGTGAACAAGAACGTCAAAAAAACTGGTACGAATCCTTATGTACCAACTCCTAATGGTAATAAGCAAGCGGCGAGTGAAGCCAATGCTACCCCTTTAGCGATCAAGTGCTGGAAGTGCAACGGGCCACATTATTCCTGAGATTGCAAGAACAAGAAAAATGGAGTCTTACAAAATCTGCAAGAAGAACCTTTCATTGAGGATATAGTGGGAACCCCATGAATCTATGCAGCATTAGATGGCTGACAAGCGGACGATCAAGCTACAATGGTCGATATCGAAGGTAAGATGTTGAACACCTCTATTTCAATACGTATTGATCCCGGTGCTTGTCAAACCTATGTTGCACCTAAGATTGTTGATTTATACAAGTTAGGTAAGGTAAAGCATGATAAACCTTGCTGGTATAGTTAGCCACTGGTATGAAACGAAAGGTTTCAAAAATTGTTAAAGAATGTGAAGTAAACCTAAATGGTTTCCTTACCAAGGTAAACTTGAACATCCTACCTTTAGGATCATACAATATTCTTATCAGCATGGATCAGTTGGAACAGTACCATGTCATTCTCAATTGTCTACACAAGTCTATCTAGAGTACTGATTTCCAAGGGAACCAAGTGAAGGTTCAAGGCATCCCAAAGAAAGTTTCTGTAAGACAAATTTCTTCCTTACTAGCAAAGAAGTGTGTTAGGAAGGGCTACAAGTTTTTTGTGGTAAACATTCGAGACATAGAGTCTGATAGAGAACAACACATACAAGAATTCCCCGTTCTTGAAGACTTCAAGCATGTGTTTCTCAAGGAAATCCTCGGATTTCCTCCGAAACGATACTTAGACTCTTTCATCGAACTGACCCCAAGATTAGTTCTAGCCTTCAAAGACCCTTAGAACATGAGTGCACCAGAATTGGTGGAACTCAAACTGCAGTTGTATGAGTTAATAGAGAAAGGGTATATATGACCCAGTGTGTCCCCTTGGGGAGCACTGATTTTGTTTGTAAAGAATAAGGACGGTACGATGCGGATGTGCATTGATTACCGTCAGTTGAACAAAATGACTATAAATAACCGTTACCCACTCCCTAGGATCGATGATTTGTTCGACCAGGTGGGAGGAGCCAAAATATTTTCGAAGATTGACCTGCGATCCAAGTACCATTAGGTATGGATCCGAGACGAATATATTCCCAAGACCACTTTTCATACGAGGTATGGGCACTACGAGTTTGTAGTAATGTCATTCGGGTTGACCAATGCACCTGCAAACTTTATTTGTATGATGAAAAACATATTCAGTAAATATCTGGATAAGTTTGTACTAGAATTTATTGACGACATTCTGGTTTATTCCAAGAATAAAGAGGAACATGTAGAACACCTTTGCATAGTACTTCGAGTGTTGAGAGAACACCAGCTCTATGCTAAGTTTAGTAAATGTGATTTTTACAAACCACAAATAAAGTACCTAGGTCACATCATATCCGAGGCAGGAATAGCTGTGGACCCAGAAAAGGTTTGAGCCATAAAGGATTGGCCTACCCCAACTAGTGTCACTGACATTAGGTCCTTTTTGGGTTTAGCCGGATTTTATTGGAAGTTCATTGAGAAATTCTCGAGAATCATTTTCCCCATGACGACATTGTAGAAGAAAGTGAACAAGTTCTTATGGACTGACAAGTGTGAAGAAAGTTTTCAAAATCTTAAGCAACTTTTGATGACCGCACCAGTGTTGCAAATTGCGGATCTCGACGGGGATTTCATTGTATGCACGGATGCAAGAAAGGAAGGAATTGGAGGATTACTCTTGCAAAATGATCATGCAATTTGTTATGAATCGTGAAAATTAAAAGAGCATGAGCAGAATTATCCCACGCATGATCTTGAGCTAGCAGCCATTATCCACGCTCTGAAGATGTGGAGGCACTACCTCATGGGAAGGAGGTTCCTTCTTAAGAATGACAATATGAGTCTAAAGTATTTATTCGATCAACCCAATCTGAATGCGAGGCAAGCCAGATGGTTGGCTTTCTTGAGTGAGTATCACTTTGAACTAAAGCATATTAAGGGAAAAGAGAACAAAGTTTCCGATGCTTTGAGTCGACAAACTCATATGATATATGAGGTGACCCTGAGTCAAACTAATGCAAACTTGCATGAGAATATTAGAACAGCCAACAAGGTTGACCCGTTCTATGTGGAAATCCTCAAGAAGGTCGAGGAGGACTGGTTGTTTCAACAACAAAAGGAATACAAGGTGGATGACTCTGGATTACTATGGTCCAAGGATAGACTATATGTTCCATATGGAGGGGACATTCAGTACAACATCCTCATATAATTTCATAGGGAACCCTACTCGGGGCACCCAGGATATCAAAAGATGATATCTGCCATCAAGAGACACTTTTTATGGCCCAAGTTAAAGTCCGACATTGCAATGTTTATTGTGAAATGTCAGGAATGCCAGCTAGTTAAAGCAGAGCACCAACATCCTTCAGGATTGCTATATCCATTTCCCATTCGAGAATGGAGTGGGAGGTTATTAGTATAGATTTTATTAATAGCTTACCGAAAAACAAGAAGAAAAATGATTCCATGTTCGTAGTCATTGACAAGCTATCAAAGGCAGCACACTTCATCCCCGTAAAATCGACCTACAAGGCCGTGAACAGTGCTGATATCTTCCTAAAAGAGATATTTAGATTGCATGTGATACCCAAAGAAATTATCTCAGATCGAAATGTTAAGTTTACAGGAAAATTTTGGAGATCTTTATTCTCTAGATTAGAGATGCAACTGAACTTTAGCACTACTTATCACCCACAGACAGACGGGTAGACTGAAAGAATAAACCAAATTGTTGAAGACATGCTTAGAATGTATGTCATGAGCAACCCCACTTAGTGGGAGGATTATCTGCACCTTATAGAGTTTGCATATAACAATGGGTATCAGGCATCCATCAAGATGAGTCCCTTCAAGGTACTCTATGGAAGGAATTGTAGGACCCCAGTTACCTAGGACAGTCCAGTGGATCATCTCATGTTAGGTCCTGACCTGTTATTGGACTTGGAACAGTTAGTTACCAAGGTCCAAAGAAACCTTAAAGAGGCACAAGACTGTCAGAAAAGTTACGCAGATAAGAAAAGAAAATATAAAGACTATCAAGTAGGTGAGCATGTCTACTTGAAAGTGAAAGCAAAACAGAGCTCGTTGAGCTTGGGTAGGTGTGGTAAGTTAGCACCTATATTTTTTGGAGCTTTTGAAATTCTCACCAAGAAAGGACCAGTGGCTTATGAACTAGCATTACCTACGCACGTAAGGGTTCATAATGTTTTCCATGCATCTTTACTAAAGAAATATGTTTATGACACTAAGCATATGATTGATTGGTCATTATTACAGGTGGAACCTGAGGGGGGAATTTTCCCCTGAGCCTTTGCATATATTGGACAAGAGAGAAGTCTAGCTTCGAAAGCGCACTATAGTCCAATTGAAAGTACAGTGGAAGCACTTTGAGGTAGATGAGGCTACCTGGGAGAATGAGGCCACCATGAGAAACGCTTACCTCACCTTGTTTAATGATATCATTCAAAGTCCCTAGAACACCAGGGATGGTGTTGTACTAAGCAGGGAGGGATGTAATATCCTAAATTTTGGACCCACCATTTATAGGCAAGAGCCTATTAATCATGATGATTATATTGATGTTTTATCTTATATTGGGTCAAAGGCCCCACTGCATATGAACATGATGATTTGTTTTGTATACTGGGCATAAGCCAATTTTTGATGATACATATGGATATATATGTTGGTTGTGTTCGGCATCGACCTTGAAGCACATGATTGATGAAATATTTTATGTTGGGCATTGACCCTGAAGCACATGATCAATGAGATGCTTTCTGTTGAGAGAGAGAGGCTCCGGAGCACATGATTAGTTACAATTTTGTTGAGCATAAAGCTCTGGCACACATGAAAATATAATTGGAAATGTTGGGCATAAGCTCTAGATAATTCCATGTTGATGTTGAGCATAAGCTCTAGAGAATCTGATCTTTTGCCATTGTATCCCTAGGTGTATCATACAAGTACATCCTAGCATTTAGTGTTGAGCGAGAGCTTTGGAAATGCACTATGTTTGTAACTCCCTATTATAAGCGTTGAGTATGGAATCTGGTAAATGCTAGGGGTTACTAAAAAGAATTTAATAACTTCCGAGTGAAAACGACTCGATAAAAATATTCATCTCATCATACTTATTTATAAGTGATTAAATGAAATTTTGAATTTTTGTATTCTCATGAAGTATTGAAGAGCTACCACGTTATACGAGGGAAATACAACATGCAAGGATGTTTAGAGTTGCCTAGCCTAGTAGACCTGAGTCATCTATCTACTTAACCTTCATGAATAAGTGTCATTAAGTCTAGGGATCATGATACATGATGCCCGAAGACAAACATTAACAAGTATTTTAATACTATGTATTTTATACATAGTATGTATAAAGAACTAATTATGATTAATTATATAACTGAATAAAGAAAGAAGAGAAGCTCCACCAATTATTATTTATTATTAAAGGATTAATAAATAGTGAAATATCTATGAAAGATAACTAGGAACTAGTTAAAAGTTCCTAGGTTAAGAATTGAAAATTACCCCAGTAAATTAAAAAGTGTTTAATCAAGAAATCAAGGATTTCTTGATTTAATTGTCCCTTTGACTGAAAAGTATGTCTATAAAGACTCAAGCCAAGCAAAGGCTTGGGGTTCTGATTTTTGGAGGAGAATTATTATTATGCTTGTTTTTTATCTCAAGTGTTTTCTTGGAGAACGTTTCCTGCAAGGAAAAGAGGACTGATTTAGAACTGAACACCAGTTGGGAAACCCTACCTTAGAAGCTCTAAGCTACTTGCATGTTGGAGTCTAGCTCAGGGGGATCCAGATTAGAACCAGGAACAGTTTCGGGTCATGGTTGGGAGGAATGTGGTAGTTCCCAAGTGATTTGGTCATCAAAATCAGAGGTCGGATTTGTCTTAAATTGATAATGCTGGTTATTTAAAAAGTGTGCAGGTTCATCCATTAAAGGAGCTTCAGGAAGATAAATTACATGTATGAGTTCTTAGTATGTCAAAGTTCATTTCTAGGGTAAATGTTGGTTGCTTTATTTAAAAGCTTATATATATATGATTAACCTTGGAATTGATTGGTTCTTTCCATATCTCCCAGGGTTACATTTCTTAAAATCTAACCCTAGACTGCCAATGCTATTTTCTAGATTATATAATGAATATGTTAATTGAATGTTTCCAAAGAATTTACTAACCCTAGGTAATTGATGTTTTGTCTAGATTTTGCTAGGGTTTTGATTCTCTTCAATACTTCCTATGATGGTAAATATTATCATAGGTTGTATATATCTAGGTTTCTATCTCTAAAGTTTGTTTTCTATATTCATTTAATACTCAAAAATTAATACTGTAAACTAGGTAAGTCTAGACCTGCTATTTAATGCTCACCCATTATTTATATCTCTACTAACATATTACATTTGTCAGTAGAGACATGTTTTAGATTATGGTAGATATAATCATAGGAGTAACTTTAAAGAAATAAATATACTAAATAGATACCTTAGGGTATTATTTACAAGTAGAACGACTTCATATATATATAAGACCATCAGGTATAAACATATATGAAAATTATCTATACATTTATTTCTAGAATTAAATAACCCATCTAAGACCTTCCAAGGTCTGTATCCATATTACAAACTTACATTAAAAATACTCCACATAAATGAAACAACATTATAAATAATCAGAGGAAGCATTGTGACCATCCTTGTGGTCCTTTACTATTCCTTGATCATAACCATTAACAAAATTACATAAATCAATAAACATTAACATAGTTAAATTAAATAATATATATTATACAATAAATCATATCATAGTAAACAACATAAAAATCATATCATAAATCCATATATTGCAAATAATAACTGGAATCAAATCCTATGGGCATGCAAGCCTAGATTGTTCTTATTTAAAATACATTCATTACATTACATTAAAACCCTGTTGCCAATAGAATTCACGACATTGATTCCCATGGATGTCAAGACCCAAGGAAAAGCCATAAAATCCATATAATAATGAATCAAGCAGGAATCAATCCTGTATATAAATCCATTGTTTATAACGTTACATAGGCCACGACTTACACTAAGAATACGAGCTATAAGTTACAAACACTTCAATGCCATATAATTAACAATGCATACGCTAGCAGTGAGGTCATAAGACACTAGATACAACATGACCTTGGCCAAATAACCTTTTTAATACACAGTCCATCAATTTATAAACCTACTATAAGTGTTGGCTATCGTGACTTCCAACCCATGGATTTGCACAGACCATTTTACATAAGAACCGAATACCATAAACAACAATTTACAAAGTTATCGTAGCATTGTGGGAAAGGCTCATGCCATTTATGACATGGCCTTTACCCACGCTATCAAATTATTACAATATCCAAGCTAAACAATGGCATTACACATAGAGCATCCGTTTAAGAAAATGCCTTTGTTTTTAAAAACCCCAACTCCTTCTAAATACAACGCTCAATAAAAATGCAGAAGGAAATTGCATACACAATTTATCATAGGTAACCATTACCATTTTATAAAAACCATACATACATCTTATTACATAGAGATCCCAAGTCTGATACACAATCACCATTAAAGGCCAAGAATGAGGTTTACATAGGCTTGCCAATGGGCTATGGAACCATTGCAAGCAATGGTGCAGCCCATGGCTATAAAGCCCCAAACCAAATAAAATATCGATTCACTTAGCGAAAACAAAATTACACAGAGCCAAATGGCATTAGAATCGATTCATGGCATAACGCCTCAACATTCAAGACCCATGTCTATAATCATAAGCCGAAGGAAAAAATTGAAATCGCTACAGCATAAAACCCCAACCAACAACCAATCGAAACTTAGCTCTACCCACAAGGCTGAAAGGTGACAAACATAATCTTGTTTATTAGGATTACCGTGGCCTCAATTGCAACACCTTGGAGCTACAGTGAAGTGGATCCACCCCACCATCGTTACCCTGCTACTTGCAACCACATTCAAACACGACAGGGATGAGGAGTATAACTACGAAGGAGCCACGAAAATAAGGCATAGAATGCAAACATGAAACAAAGGAATATTACCTTCATCTCCTTCACAACACAGAGCTGAGACCCATTTCCTCCATAGATCTAACGAAATTACCAAACTGATTCATGAGCCAAGCCCTAAGCTTGTGGCTACCACGATATCCAAGAAAGATAAATGCACCAGCTGGTAACCACTATTGTTTTTCCAAACCCACTTTTCCATAGTTCAACGATGTTGAAATATCATGGGTTTTATTCATCATGCCAAAAGCTTAAACCCTGCTATGGTTTGGTTTATACCTTTTGTTATGTCGCCACCTAACTCTATCACACGTTACCTTATTACAATGTTTGCTTTAGGATAGAATTACAAGAATACTAGTCCATAGATTGTGCTAGTCCAAAGTCATAGAACCATGCTTGGTATTTAGATAATGTTTAGACCATAGGATTAGAGCTTAGGGTTTAAGTCCCTTAGTAACAAAGTGTTTATGCTTGAGAACCATGGCATACAAAGTATGCCATGATAACATTTTGGATTATGAAATCCAAAGCTTTGCTCTTAAAACCAATATATTAACCTGTCAATAAAAGAACATGAGAGATGTTAATAGGTATAGTGATAATATACTTAGAGCATAAAATATATTAATGACCTATAGACTAACGAATTCAAAACATAACGAAGAATAATTAGTGTACGGGAAATTTATCCGTAGTAGCTACATTGACAATAATTACACTTACCAAATTATAAAACCAAGTCGACAAGAAGCATAACAACTAGCAGTGGGTCCTATAGGATCAAGACGGTCAAAAACACTTTACATCCGATCCCATCACAAGTAATGAACTGCGTAAGTAAAAGAGAGAGGTGCCTTAGTTCGACTGAAATAAGTAATCCTGAATAACCAAGTAATACCTTACCTCTCAGATAGTCATGGGAGAACTAGTCCCGCCACTCCACCACTTTATTCCCATCAACAAAGTTAAGTTAGTTTTTATTAAATAAACAAAGTTCACATGTGCAGGAGTAAAACAATGATCTATACAATTCATTAATTCACCGACAGTAATAACTAAGATGTACAAATAGTTTAAATAATAGAATTAAGACAAAATAAGTAAACGAACTAATAATCATTGAATGGATAAAAGATTAACAAGACAGTAAGGACATTTTATGAAGAGATCGAAAGTATAAGTAGCGCATGTAATTCCGCATGAGAAATAATGATCCCCTTTGGGTAGTTTTTCACTAGCCTATAATTTTTTTTTTCAATTTTTGGGGACATTACAAGTGGTATTAGAGCCTAGTTTCAATACTGAGAGACTTATGGGTGCACCAGGCATTCACACAGAGAAAATAAAGGATGATAAGTAATTTTTGTTACTAACATAAATTTTTACTGCTATTAAATTTTTTTGTGTTACAGGAAAATTTTTACAGTGTTGTTCAGTTTATGAACACTGAGGAAGAAAACAACCAGCAAGAAGAAATGACCACCCCCACTCCAGAGGTGAACTTGGTGGTCAAGCTAAACTCTGATGTGATGAAAATTGTGCACAGTCTTCAAGCTGAACTGAAAAGTTTCAGATAAGACAGTCTAAATGAAAGAAAGGAATAGTAAGCTATAAATGAAGCATTATTGTGTAACATGACGAGAGGGAGCCTGCAAGGTAAACCTACCCAGTCCCACCAACAGGTCCAAAAGGGAACCATGCCATGAGCGGGCCAGCAGCCCAAGAGAAGCAAAAAAAGAAGGTACACCTGAAGCAAATAAAAGAGATCATCACAGTCCTACTAGTGATGACTCACTTTCTCCATGGAGAAAGAGGCAAATAAGTGATGACAGTCTTCAGGGGGGGTTTCAAAAAATAAGATCCACGACCTATTAAGGTGAAGTAAATATGGGAGAAAAGGCTGAAGAATGGTTTCTTGGAATGAGTAATTATTTTCAGGTTCATAACTATTCCAGTGTGATGTAGGCTAGGCTTGCCGTCTACAACCTGAATGGTAAGGCAGCAAGATGGTGGTGAGATTTAAAGCACACCAAGAAAGGTGAGTTGCGAGAAATAAGCTGGGAAAACATTCGAAATATTTTCCAAGAAAAATACATGTTAGAAAGGTTCTTTGACCACAAGGTAAAAGAGTTCCATGAATTGCACATGGGGTCCATGACTATGGATGCATTTATAAACTGATTTCTAGATCTACTGCATTATGTACAGTATATCAAAGAAGAGAAGGTGAAGATCCAACAGCTCCTAGGATGTATTCCTCCCAGTTTCTGGGACATGATTGAATTCAACATGCCAAAGACTCTGGATACTGCACTACACAGGGTCCGACTCTACTATGAGCATGGGCAGTTACGAAAAGGAAACCAGAACTGAAACAGAGAAAAGTCTAGAAACATTTCTAGTAACCGCAAGCCTGGGTCAAACCCGCAACCTTATAGAAAGAAAAATAACAGCTTTCAAGCGAACAAGAACTTCAACAAAACTAGTACGAATCCTTATGTACCAACTCATAATGGTAATAAGAACGTGGCGAGTGGATCCAATGCTACTCCTTTAGTGATCAAGTGTTGGAAGTGCAATGAGACGCATTATGCGTGAGATTATAAGAACAAGAACAATGGAGTCTTGCGTAAGCTGCAAGAAGAACCTACCATTGAGCATATAGAGGGAACCCCAAGAATCTATGCAGCATTAGATGGCTAATAGGAGAACCATCAAGCTACAATGGTCGAGATCGAAGGTAAGATCTTGAACACCTCTGTTTCAATACTTATTGATCTCAGTGCTTGCTGGAGCTATGTTGCACCTAATATTGTTGATTTATGCAAGTTAGGTAAGGTAAATCATGATAAACCTTGGCTAGTACAGTTAGCCACCGGTATGAAACAGAAGGTTTCGAAAATTGTTAAAGAATGTGAAGTAAACCTAAATGGTTTCCTTACCAAGTTCATCCTGAACATCCTACCTTAAGGATCGTATGATATTCTTATCGGCATGGACTGGTTCGAACAACACCATGTCATGCTCGATTGTCTACACAAGTATATCCTGTGTACTGATAGACAAGGGAACCAAGTTAAGGTTCAAGGCATCCCAAAGAAAGTTTCTGTAAGACAAATCTCTACCTTACAAGAAAAGAAGTATGTTAGGAAGGGTTGCAAGTTTTTTGCGGTAAACATCTGAATTGTAGAGTCTGATAGAGAACAACGGATATAATAATTCCCGATTCTTGAAAAATTCAAGGATGTGTTTCCTGAGAAAATCCCCGGATTACCTCCGAAATGAGATCTATACTTTTCCATTGAACTGACCCTAGGATAAGTTCTAGCCTCCAAAGCCCCTTACCACATGAGTGCACCAGAATTGGTGGAACTCAAACTGCAGCTGCAGGAGTTAATAGAGAAAGAGTATATCTGACCCAGTGTGTCTCCTTGGGGAGAACCTAGTTTGTTCGTAAAGAAGAAGGCTGGTACGATGCAGATGTACATT
Source organism: Pseudotsuga menziesii (assembly GCA_001517045.1). Lineage (NCBI taxonomy): Eukaryota > Viridiplantae > Streptophyta > Pinopsida > Pinales > Pinaceae > Pseudotsuga > Pseudotsuga menziesii. Next base: position 106,363 of record LPNX010272477.1, on the reverse strand, counting down.
GATTACCATCAATTGAAAAAAATGACTATAAAGAACCGTTACCTGCTCCCTACGATCGATGATTTGTTCAATCAGGTGGGAGGATCCAAAATATTTTTGAAGGTTGACCTATGATCTGAGTACCATCAGGTACCGATTCGAGATGAAGATATTCCCCAAACCTCTTTTCCTACGAGGTATGGGCACAACGAGTTTGTACTAATGTCGTTCGGGTTGACCAATGCACCCGCAAAATTTATGTGTATGATGAACAACATATTCATTAAATATCTAGATAAGTTTGTACTAGTATTTATTAATGACATTCTAGTTTATTCCAAGAATAAAGAAGAACACGAAGAACACCTTCGCATAGTACTTCGAGTGTTGAGAGAACACCAGCTCTATGCTAAGTTTAGTAAATGTGATTTTTACAAACCACAAATACAGTACCTAGGTCACCTCATATCCGAGGCCTAGGTCACATCATATCCGAGGCAGGAATAGCTATGGACCCAAAAAATATTCGAGCCATAAAGGATTGGCCTACCCCGACTAGTGTCACTGACATTAGGTCCTTTTTGGATTTAGCCGGATATTATTGGAATTTCATTGAGAAATTCTCAAGAATCTCTTTCCCCATGACGGCTTTGTAGAAGAAAGTGAACAAGTTATTATGGAATGACAAGTGTGAATAAAGATTTCAAAATCTTAAGCATCTTTTGATGACCGCACCAGTGTTGCGGATTGCAGATCCCGACAGGGATTTCATGGTATGCACGGATGCAAGCCAGGAATGACTTGGAGGAGTCCTCTTTCAAAATGATCATGTGATCTGTTATGAACCACATAAATTAAAAGAGAATGAGCAGAATTATCCCACGCAAAATATTGATCTAGCAACCATTATCCACCCTCTAAAGATGTGGAGGCACTACCTCATGGGAAGGAAGTTCCTTTTAAAGACTGACAATATGAGTCTAAAGTATTTATTTGATCAACCCGATCTGAATGCGAGGCAAGCCAGATGGTTGGCTTTCTTGAGTGAGTATCACTTTGAACTAAAGCATATTCAGGGCAAAGAGAACAAAGTTCCCAATGCTTTGAGTCGACGAACTCATATGATATATGAGGTGACCCTGAGTCAAAATGATGCATATTTGCATGAGAAGATTAGAATGGCCAACAAGGTTGATTTGTTCTATGTGGAAATCCTCAAGAGTGTCCAAGAGGACTGGTTGTTTCAACAACAGAAGGCATACAAGATGGATGACTCCGGACTACTATGGTCGAAGGATAGATTGTATGTTCCATATGGAGGGGACATTTGGTCCAACATCCTCACAAAATTTCAAGGGAACCCTACTCTGGGCACTCGGGATATTAAAAGATGATATCTGCCGTCAAGAGACACTTTTTATGGCTCATGTTAAAGGTTGACATTACAATGTTTATTGCGAAATGTTAGGAATTCCATCTAGTTAAAGTTGAGCACCAACATCCTTCAGGATTGCTACAGCCATTTCCCATTCCGGAATGGAAGTGGGAGTTATTAGTATGGATTTTATTACTAGCTTACCGAAAAGAAAGAAGCAAAATGATTCCATCTTTGTGGTCATTGACAAGTTGTCAAAGGCAGCACACTTCATCCCCATAAAATCGACCTACAAGGTCGTGAATAGTGTCGATATCTTCCTAAAAGAGATATTTATATTGCATGGGATACCCAAAGCAATTTTATCAGATTGAGATGTTAAGTTTATAGGAAAATTTTGGAGATATTTATTCACTGGATTAGAGATGCAGCTGAACTTTAGCACTGCTGATCACCAACAGAAGGACGGGAGACTGAAAGAGTAAACCAAATTTTTTAATACATGCTTTGAATGTATGTCATGAAAAACCCCACCAAGTTTGAGGATCATTTGCACCTTGCAGAGTTTGCATATAACAACGGGTATCGGGCATCCGCCAAGATGAGTCCCTTCGAGGTACTCTATGGACGAAAGTGTAGTACCCGGTTACTTGGGAAATTCCAGTGGATCAGTTCATGTTAGGGCCTGACCTATTATTGGACTTGGAACAGTTAGTTACCAAGGTCCAGGGAAATTTTAAATAGGCACAAGACTGTCAAAAAAGTTATGCGGATAAGAAAAGAAAAGATAAATACTATCAAGTAGGTGAGCATGTATACTTGAAAGTGAAAGAAAAATGGAGCTCGTTGAGCTTGGGTAGGTCTGGTGAGTTAGCACCTAGATTTTGTGGACCTTTTGAAATTTTGGCCAAGAAAGGACCAGTGGCTTATGAACTAGCATTACCTGCACACGTAAGGGTTCGTAATGTTTTCCATGCATCTTTACTAAATAAATATGTTTATGACACTAAGCATGTCATTGATTGGTCATTATTACAGGTGGAACCTGAGGGGGAATTTTCTCCTGAGCCTTTGCATATATTGGACAAGAGAGAAGTGAAGCTTTGGAAGCACACTGTAGTCCAATTGAAAGTGCAGTGGAAGCACTTTGAGGTAGGCCATCCTAGATCCAAATCCTAGGCTCTATCAAGTGCCGAGAAGGATCAAATATCTCGAGGTGCAAGCCTCCTTGAATGCAATACCTGAGATTTAAGTGAAAAAGAAAATAATGCAAATTATTTTATTAATAAGTTAAAACATGTGTTATTAATTTGTGAATTTGCATGAAAACAAATTTATGAAAACATTAGAAATAATGTTATCAATGCTTTACCATGTTTTATGCTATGAAATGTTGTATTTGAAAACTTATGTATTAGGCAAAATTCATAAAATAAGAAAATTTCCATACATGATATTAATATAATAATGTTAGTATTATGAAATTTATTTATTGGTCATCAATATAATTGATATTAAAAAGGTTCCTTCCAATAAGTCATTATGACTTGGACTCTTTTACCATACCAATAATACTTCATTTTTACTAATATAATTAATATCAAACTCTCATTTCTTGACCAATAATACTTTACCTTTTTACAATATACTTAATATCATACTTTACCTTTTAGCAATATAATTAATATCAATATCTCATTTGTTAGCATGGCTATAATTCAGTAGTCACTATTTTTTCCAAACCTATAATTCATTGTTCGCTATATTTCTTCAATATCTTGCTTATTTTTGCATTGGCTTTGGATCCTAGTCACTATTTTATTAGAATTATCTTAATTGTTGTAGAATGAATTATTTAGAAAAGTTTAGTGGAATTTCAAACTCACATTATTTTATGTGTTAAAAAAAACCCATTCAATGCTTTGTATATTTTGGTACACTTCCAGTAGGATGTTGCTTTATGTCTTGTGAATATTTGTTTTATGTCCTGTGAATATTAATGCTTAACGTTTTTGTAGACAGTAAGAAACATATATGTATTCTTATTAAGTCATCGGTTATTGTAGATTTCATTCAGTTGATTCCCATTATATTTTTAATGTTAAATAGACTAGTTTGATTTTGAATAGTTGTTGTGTATAATTCAGTTTCATCTCGACTTCAATGGATATGTAACTTCATCATGCTCAGTCTCTTAATTCAACGTACATTACCTGTGATCCTGTAAAATTAAGTGAACACCTTCATTCATATACTTAAAAATCTAGACGTTGTAGATTGTTTTTTGTTTCCAATTCAACTTCATAAGTTTAAAAAAGAAAAAAAAATAGCCAATAGATAGGAAGGAGGAGGTAGGAGAGAGGTATAGCAATTGCAGTAGCCTATTACCATCACAAAAATGGGTTTTGAGGGAGTAGTTTCATGCGGCTTTAATGCCTACAGCTTGTTCACTATTGCAACGCTATTTGTGACCACATGGATTTTCGTGCTCAAGGCCAAGGCCTGCAAAGCAACTACCCCTGGGCCTCCTGCATTGTCGATAATATGAAATCTTCACATGTTGGGTAAAATTCCTCATAGAAATATCAGGGACATTGCCCGAAAATTCCTCTCTCCTACCTCCTCCTCTTGCGGCAGCAGGAGGTAGGAGAGAGGCATAGCAATTGCAGTAGCCTATTACCATCACAAAAATGGGTTTTGAGGGAGTAGTTTCATGCGGCTTTAATGCCTACAGCTTGTTCACTATTGCAGCACTATTTGTGACCACATAGATTTTCATGCTCAAGACCAAGGCCTGCAAAGCGACTACCCCTGGGCCTCCTGCATTGTCGATAATTTGAAATCTTCACATGTTCGGTAAAATTCCTCACAGAAATATCAGGGACATTGCCCGCAAATACGGTCCCCTCATGTTCATGCATCCCGGCGTTGTGCCTACCATGGTGGTCTCTTTTGCAGAGATGGCTGAAGAGTTCTTGAAAACCCACGAACTTAGCTAATTTTCTGTGAGGAAGGAAGAGATATTGGCCCTCATATATAGCGTCACCAAGTGTTGGGTGTTGGGTGAGGCTATGAATGTGAGAAAGGTGGTGTCGGACATGGAAACCAATATCATCTCTAGGAGGGCCTTCGGCAACAACTACTGCGCCCAAGACGATCTAGAGGGCATGATTTGAGAGCCTTTTTATCTCAGCGGGGTGATTAATATATGCGGCCCAGGGGTCTGTATCAAAATTTTGGCAGGTTACTATATATCTATATAGTAACCAGCTAAAATTTAAAAGGATTCAAAGATAAAACTTACCTTTGAGAAGCAATCCCTTGTTCTCCAGCTGCATTTCGCCACTTCCTTGGCTACATTACATTCAAACTTAGGTGTTTTTAACCCTTCGCTCCTTTGAAATGCATTTCTCTTTCTACTCTCTTTCAAAATAATCAGTTGTCACTGCGGCCCAGGGTTTATATCAAATTTTAGTCAGTTAGAGAAAACATTCATTATTTGTATGATTTATTATTTTCATATTAATTATTATTGATGGTTGAAAAAATATATTTGTGACTTTTTACTTTTTAAAAGTAAAAAGTAACGTTACAAGATCTACATCATAATAGGCCAGTAAAATTTTTACATCTACATCATAATAGGCAACTAAAAAGTAACTATAGCTGACATTTACAAGAGGAACATTACATAACGTTACAACATCTCTCTCATAATCAGAAATCATAAGTTAATAGAAGTAAATATTTATAACCGACATTTACATGAGAAATGTTACATAATGTTACAACATCTCCCTCACAATATTTATAGTTGACATTTAATGAGGAACGTTATGGAACATTACGTTACAAGATCTCGCCCATACTAGGCTGTCGAGCGCTTCTCGGCGCAATGAGGCTACCTAGGAGAATGAGGCCACTAGGAGAAAGGCTTACCCTGCCTTGTTTCATAATATCATTCAGAGTCCCTAGAACACCAACGACGGTGTTGTACTAAGCGAGGAGGGATGTAATATCTTGAATTTCAGACCAACCATTTATAGGCATGAGCCTATTAATCATGATGATTATATTGATGTTTTATTTTATATTGGGTCAAAGACCCCACTGCATATGAACATGATGATTTTTTTGTATATTGGGCGTAAGCCAATTCTTGATGATACATATGGATATATATGTCGGTTGTGTTAGGCGTGGACCCTGAAGCACATGATTGATGAAATGTTTTGTGTTGGGCATGGACCCTGAAGCACATGATCAATGAGATGCTTTGTGTTGAGAGAGAAAGGCTCCGGAGCACATGATTACTTACAATTTTGTTGAGCATAAAGCTCTGGAACACATGAAAATATAATTGGAAATGTTGGGCATAAGCTCTGGAGCATTCCATGTTGATGTTGAGCATAAGCTCTGGAGCATCTGATCTTTTTCCATTGTATCCCTTGGTGTATCGTACAAGTACATCCTAGAATTTAGTGTTGAGCAAGAGATCTGGAATCGCACTATGTTTGTAACTCCCCGTTATAAGTGTTGAGCATGGGCTCTAGTAAGCGCTAGGGGTTACTAAAAAGAACTTAATAACTTCCAAGTGAATATGACTCGAGAAAAATATTGATCTCATCATACTTATTTATAAGTGATTAAATGAAATATTCTCATCAAGTAATGAAGAGCTACCACGTTATACGAGAGAAATCCAACATGCAAGGATGTTTAGAGTTGCCTAGCCTAGTAGACCTGAGCCATCTATCTACTTGACCTTCATGAAGAAGTGTCGTTAAGTCTAGGGATCATGACACATGATGCTCGAAGACAAATGTTAACAAGTATTTTAATACTATGTATTTTATACATAGTATGTATAAAGAATTAATTATGATTAATTATATAATTGAATAAAGAAAGAAGAGAAGCTCCACCAATTATTATTTATTATTAAAGGATTAATAAATAGTGAAATATCTATGAAAGACTAACTAGGAACTAGTTAAAAGTTCCTAGGTTAAGCATTGAAAATTACCCCAGTAAATTAAAAAGGGTTAAATCAAGAAATCAAGGATTTCTTGATTTAACTACCCCTTTGACTGAAAAGTATATCTATAAAGACTCAAGACAAGCAAAGGCTTAGGGTTCTGATTTTTGGGGGAGAATTATTATTCCTCCTGTTTTTGCTCTCAAGTGTTTTCTTGGAGAACTTTTTCTGCAAGGAAAAGAGGACTGATTCAGAACTGAACACCAGTTCGGAAACCCTACCTTAGGAGCTCTAAGCTACTTGCATGTTGGAGTCCAGCTCGGGTGGATCTGGATTAGAACCAGGAACGGTTTTGGGTCATGGTTGGAAGGGACATGGTAGTTCCCAAGTGATTTGGTCATCAACATTAGAGGCCAGATTTGTCTTAAATTGATAATGTTGGTTACTTAAAAAGTGTACAGGTTCAACCATTAAAGGAGCTTCAAGAAGATAAATTATAGGTATGAGTTCTTAGTATGTCAAAGTTCATTTATAGGGTAAATGTTGGATGCTTTATGTAAAAGATTATATATATATGATTAACCCTAGAATTGATTGGTTCTGTCCATATATCCTAAGGTTACATTTCTTAAAATCTAGCCCTGGACTGTCAATGCTATTTTCTAGATTATATAATGAATATGTTAGTTGAATGTTTCCAAAGAATTTACTAACCCTAGGTAATTGATGTTCTGTCTAGATTTTGATAGGGTTTTTATTCTCTTCAATACTTCCTAGGATGGTAAATATTATCATAGGCTGTATATAGCTAGGTTTCTATCTCTAAAGTTTGTTTTCTCTATTCATTTAATACTTCAAAATTAATACAGTAAACTAGGTAAGTCTAGACCTGCTATTTAATGTTCACCCATTATTTATATCTCTAGTGACATATTACATTTGTCAGTAGAGACATGTTTCAGATTATGGTAGATTTAAACATAGGAGTAAGTTTAAAGAAATAAATATACTAAATAGATACCTTAGGGTATTATTTACAAGCAAAACGACTTCATAGATAAATATATATATAAATATAAATAAGACCATCGGGTATAAACATATATGAAAATTATCTATACATTTATTTCCAGAATTAAATAACCCATTTAAGACCTTCCAAGGTGTGTATCAATATTACAAACTTACATTAAAAATACTCCACATAAATGAAACAACATTATAAATAAGAAGAGGAGGCATTGTAACCATCCATGTGGTCCTTTACTATTCTTTGATCATAACCATAAACAAAATTAGATAACGCAATAAACATTACCATAGCCAAATTAAATAATATATAGTATATGGTAAATCATATCATAAATCCATATATTGAAAACAGTAACAAGAATCAAATCCTGTGGGCATGCAAACCCAGATTGTTCTTATTTAAAATACATTCATTACATTACATTAAAACCTTGTTGCCAACAGAGGTTGCGACATTGATCCCCATGGATGTCAAGACCCAAGGCAAAGCCATAAAATCCATATCATAATGAATCGAATAGGAATCAATCCTGTATATAAATCCATTGTTTATATCGTTACACGGGCCACGAATTACACTAAGCATATGAGCTGTAAGTTACAAACACATCAATGCCATATAATTAACAATGCATATGCTAGCAGTGAGGTTGTAAAACCCTAGCAACATCACGGCCTCGGCCAAATAACCTTTTTAATACATAGTCCATCAATTTATAAACCTACTGTAAGCGTTGGCTACCATGACTTCCAACCCATGGATTTGCACAAACCATTTTACATAAGAACCAAATACCATAGACAACAATTTACAAAGCTATTGCAGCACTGTGGGAAATGCTCATGCCATTTACGGCATGGCCTTTACCCACGCTATCAAATTATTACAATCTCCAAGCTAAATAATGGCATTACACATAGAGCATCTGTTTAGGAGAATGCCTTTGTTTTTAAAAACCCCAACTCCTTCTAAATACAATTCTCAATAAAAACGCAGAAGGAAATTGCATACACAATTTATCAAAGTTAACCATTACCATTTTATAAAAACCATACATACATATTATTACACAAGAATCCCAAGTCTGATACACAGACACCATTAAATGCCAAGAATGAGGTTTACACATGCTTGCCAATGGGCTATGGCACCATTGCAAGAAACGGTGTAGCCCATGGCTATAAAGCCCAAAACCAAATAAAATATCGATTCACTTAACGATAACAGAATTACACAGAGCCAAATGGCATAAGAATCGAGTCATGGCATAACAACTCAACACTCAAGACCCAAGTCTGTAATCATAAGCCGAAGGAAAAAATCGAAATCACTACAGCATAAAAACCCAACCAACAACCAGTTGAAACTTAGATCTTCCCTCAGGGCTGAAAGGTGATAAGCATAAACTTGTTTAGCAGGCTTATAGTGGCCTCAATTGCAACACCTTGGAGCTACAGGAAAGTGGAGCCACCCCACCATCGTTACCCTACTACTTGCAATCACATTCAAACATGAGAGGGATGAGGAGTATAACTATGAAGGAGCCACGAACAGAAAGCATAGAATGTAGACATGAAACACAGAAAGCTTACCTTCATCTCCTTCATAGCACAGAGTTGAGACCCATTTCTTCCATAGAACTAAAAAAATTACCAAACAAATTCCTGAGCCAAGCCCTAGGCTTGTGGCTGCCAGGATTTCCAAGAAAGATAAGTGCACCAGCTGATAACCACTATTGTTTTTCTAAACCCACTTTTCCATAGTTCAATGACGTTGCAATATTGTGGGTTTTATTCACCATGCCAAAAGCTTAAACCCTGCTATGGTATGGTTTATACCTTTTGTTATGTCGCCACCCAACTCTATCACACGTTACCTTATTACAATGTTTGCTTTAGGATAGAATAACAAGAATACTAGTCCATAGGTTGCGCTAGTCCAAATTCATAGAACTATGCTTAGTATTTAGATAATGTTTAGACCATAGGATTAGAGCTTAGGGTTTAAGTCCCTTTGTAACAAAGAGTTTACGCTTGAGAACCATGGCATACAAAGTATGCCATGATAACATATTGGACTATAAAATCCAAAGCTCTACTCTTAAAACCAATATATTAATCTATCAATAAAAGAACATGAGAGATGTTAATAGGTATAGTGAGAATATACTTAGAGCATAAAATATATTAATGACCTATAGACTAATGATTTCAAAACATAACAAAGAATAATTAGTGTATAGGAAATTTAGCCGTAGTAGCTACATTGATGATAAAGATACTTACCAAATTATAAAACCAAGTTGACAAGCAACATAACAACTAGCAGCGGGTCCTGTAGGATCAAGACGGTCAAACACTCTTTACATCTGATCCCATTGCAAGTAATGAACTGCGTAAGTAAAAGAGAGAGGTGCCTTAGTTAGATTTAACTAAGTAAGCCTGCGTAACCAAGTAATACCTTACCTGTCAGATCATCATGGGAGAACTAGTCCTGCCACTCCACCACTTTATTCCCATCAACAAAGTTAAGTTAGTTTTTATTAAATAAACAAAGTACACATGTGCAGGAGTAAAACAATGATCTATACAATTCATTAATTCACCGACAGTAATAAATAATATGTACAAATAGTTTAAATAACAGAATTAATACATAAGAAGTAAACAAACTAATAATCATTGAATGGATAAGAGACTAACAAGAAAGTAAGGACAATTTATGAAGAGATCGAAAGTATAAGTAGTGCATGTAATTCTGCATGAGTAATAATGATCCCCTTTGGGTAGTTTTTCACTAGCCTATAAAAAAAAAAAAATTTAATTTTTGGGGACATTATAGACGCTCTGTTGCATTAAGACAGAGGTGTCATAGGCACTCTGTCTACAAATAGCAGAAGCACCAGGCACTTTTTCCATGAAGGAATAAGGCATCACACCTAGGTTTTTCACAAAAACTATGCCCCCCATCTCTTAAAAATCGATTTTTTGTCTTCTCCTCTAGTGAAAAACATCATTTTTCTATGTTCCTTTTGACCATGAAATGGTTTCTAATGCATTATTTTTGATGTCTTGTAGGTGCTAAATAGAATCCACATCATGTTCATATGGAAAGAGTGTGAGCATGAAATAACAGACTTCCAAACTGTTAGTGATCCAGGTACCATAGAGTCCTTACAGAGCTGTGCGCTACTAAAATATTTCAGGGTACCAGGCATGAAGGTCTACATCCATCTTTTAGAGTTTATTATCGACATGTGGGACCCCGAGCAACATCATTTTGTGGTTGAGACCCACATCTTGGATATAGACATTGAGGACATATACTTCTTGACTGGGATGTCTTAGAGAGGGAGACTAGTGGTTATATTTGGCTCACGAGGTGGCGCAATTTCATTGGATGATATAATTAACTGATATTGCGCGATGGGGACGCATGCCCAATATGGGAAGCTTTGTATCCAAGAGATAGTGGACCATCCTTTGAGGACAGTAGTTTATACCATCAGAAAGGTGGTCGAAACTAGATCTGCTCACCTGACTACTAGGGAACATATGTTGTATGCTCTAGAGTGTATGGAGCCTATATTTTTTAACAAGTGTGAGGGCATGCTAGTTATCCTGAAGGATCAACTGAACAAGATTAAGTAGGGAACGCTCAAATAGTTTGTTTATGGAGTTGTGGTAGTGTCTTTCATTCAATAGAGGGTGCCCCACATGAGGCCCCAGGTGATTGTAAGTAGATTAGATCCTGAGAATCCTAGGATGCTCATATGGGTTTATGTTATGGCTCGTCATGGTGTAGGGGGTCCTAAAGTTGTCTACGGGTCAACCTTCTTTCACTAGTTGAGAGTCCAACTACTCATGATCAAGGATTATGCCTATGAGGGGGGAGAATTTTGCAAGGACCCAGAACTTCCACTTTCTGAGGGAGAGGAGTGGGATGAGCGAGGTAAGAAAGACACTATCCATCATGTTTTTAAATTTTCCATTTATTTAATTTTTATTTTGTAATGCCGAGACAAGTCAAAAATGGTTTATGCAAACATTGGACTTATCCGTCTAACTAGGGTGTCACCTATTGATAGTCGAGTTGGAGTTAGAGATATGGTAGCTTATCGCTCTGAGGAAGATGAGGAGCTTGGAGATATGGAGGAGAACCTGCAGCATGTGACTGTAGGGATTCCTGATGTTACCACTAATGACCTACCCCACAGATACCAGCGTCATACTGTGGGACTCTCAAGACGGTTTTCTAGGCTACCGTAGAGTGGCTCAAGCCATTATATGCTATCATGAGCATCACCGTGATGATGACTATTATACAGAGACTTTCCACTTTTTGTGTATGTATGATTACTGAAATCTTTGAGGATTCATATTTTTCCATGTATATGTATATTTTTAACTTATGATATTCCTGGACTTGGGGGCACCGAAATTAACTTGATCTTTCAGCCCATTTGGTTTATCTTAGTTTTACAGCTTTATATAAATATATGAAAAACTTTATTTACAGTTTGTGTGTGAAAAAAATGTGATGTATGAAATGTATGCCTACTTATGAATTTAGATGTATGTTTTTATGTTATAATGGATTTTTAATTATGAACAATATACCAATATAAGACATAATTAACTAAGGAATCTACCACAACATTCAAATGTCTCAGAACATGTTTATATGTGACTTGCTCAAAAGACCTTTCCAAGAGTCTAACCCTTCAGAATGTACGAAGGAGTAGGGGGTTTTAGACGGTGTAGACCCGGTTAAGCTATTGAACAACTAGTTCAAAGTCTAGTTAAACCATAATCTCCCTTACATCACTAACTAGGTCTTCCATCAACAATCCAATCACTGCGCGATATTCTACTAGATTGTTTGTGGCGGGACCTAAGCAAATACCCCCTAAAATCACCATATCACTTGTAGGAGAGTACAGTACCCAAGCCGTTGATGCAACATTTAACATGTAACAATTAACACCATCCTTGAACCCAATAAAAATGGTCATATGTCCATTATAAATAGGACATACATAAGTAGGGTTTGAAAAACACATCTTAAATCACACAAAAAACCACACTTTCAAATTAAGACACACAACAATCTATAAACATTATTTACAAAGAGCCTATGCTATATGACCTAGGCATAGTATCTTTTAAGGTAGATCCTATTACGGGGCTCACCCAGGGGTATCCCATCATAGTATGCTAACTCATGTGCACCCTTTTCCAAGATGCAACTGATAATATAAGGCCCGTTCCACATAGATTCAAATTTTCCTTCCCCCAGCTTATCATGCTTCTGGTCATAAGTCAAGACCATATCTCACTCATGGAAAGAGAGAAGTTGAAAGATTCTGTCATATTGGGATTCAATCTATCGTTTGTGTGCCTCGTTTTCTAAGGTAGCATCACGTCGAGTTTCGTCAAGCTTATTCAGATACATAAATCATTCCTCTTCTATAGTGGTGTTAGGAAAAAATTTTACAACGATATTTAGGGAAAGAATCTCGCATTCTATTAGGAGGGTTGCTTCCAATCCATATACCAGTTGAAAAGGTGTGAAATCGATGGAAGTCTTTACAATGGTCCTTTAGGCCCAAAGTGCAGAAAAGAGTTGCAAGTACCAATTTGATTCAGCCTGACCTACCATTCCTTGAAACATGGTTTTTAACACTTTGTTGATCTCTTCAACCTGGCCATTGGCCTGAGTTTAGTAAGGTGTAGATTTTTCATGGTGAAACCCTAACTTTGCACTAAGTTCTGCCATCATTTTATTCTGGAAGTGTGACCCATGGTCGGTCACAATGTCCCTTGGAATCCCAAACCTAGCGATGATATGGTTAAATAAGAACAACGCAATTGTTTTCCCATATTCAGCATATGTGGGAATAGCCTCAGCCCATTTAGTGAAATAGTCCACAACGACAATAATGTAGGCATGCCCCCCTACTGAGGTAGGTTGATAATGCACAAAGTCTATGCCCCATTTTGCAAAAGGGCCAACTACTATGACAAAATGGAGCGGAGCTGGATGGGTGCGCTTCTTAGCTATGAACATTTGACAAGGAGGGAATTTCTTGATAGTTTCAATACAGTACTTGAAAATCAAAGGCTAGAAATACCCTGTGTGCAAGATATTCTGGGTAGTATCCAACCTAGAGAGATGACCTCCACAATCTCCACAGTGGCAATAATTTAAGATGATTTCAACTTCTTCATGTGTAAGACAACGTCATAATATAGAATTATGCCACTATGATATAAGGTGTCATTCATAATGAGATAGTATTTAGCTTAGTGGCGAATACGATGATATTCATCGCAAGTAGCGGTGGGCTAATGTTGTAAAGTATGGAGATAAAGGATAATATCTCCATACCATGGATCATTCATACTAATGAGAAACAATGATTCATCAAGTAATGAATCGACGGGCTCTGTTTCCTCCATAGCATGGGGAAGGTCATATATAAGCTTAGCAAAAACAAGGGACTTCTTGGAAGTGGTTTTAGAAAACTCCAACTCAAATTCCTGGAGGATAACGATCCATCGTGAGTATTTTCTCCCAAGTGCCTGACGTGTTAAAAATAGTACATGGGGTTAGATTCAACATAAATAGTAGTAGTTCCAAGCAAAATATAGTGACAGAAATTATGGACCGCAATGGTCATGGCTAGAGCTAATTTCTCCACATGTGAGTATGGGGTTTTAGAGTCTAGAAGACTCTTACTAGCATAGTATATCACATGTTTTAGGTCATGTTCGTCTGTTTGAACTAGAAGCATACATATAGTTGATAGGGATGCAACCACATACAAAGAATAATCTTTAGTATAGTTAGGTGGTTGCAACATAGGTGCATGGGCGATAGCATGTTTGAGATTGTCAAACGCACTCTGCGCGAAGTCATTCTAGACAAAACATGTATCATTTTTAAGCAACTGCATGAAACCGTGTGTCCTTTCTGCATAGTTGCAGACAAAACAACATAGAAATTTTTCCTTCCCTTGCAAACTTTGGAGTTCTGTGACGTTAGTGGGAGTGGGTAGAGCCAAGATGGCTTCAATATTCAAAGGATCAATAGGGATGCCATCCTTAGACACGATGAAACCAAGTAGTCAGCTAGTTTTGACATAGAAAACACATTTGTGGGGTTCAAATGAATATTGAAATGACGACATATAAGAAAAATAGCTCTCATATTATCAACATAAAGGTCTTGTTTCTTAGAATGAGCAGGAAGTTCGTCGAGATAGGGTTCCACAACGTGTTTAATATCATGAAAAGCATATGACATGGTGCATTGAAATGTAGCACCAACATTTTTCATGATAGAAGGTAATTTCTTGCTAGAAAAGGTCTCCCATGGGAAAATGAAGGCCATCTTATGTTGGTATGAAGGGATAATCTCAATCTGATTATAGCTGGAAAAGCCATCCATAAATGAAAAGATGACACTTTCGGCATAGTTATCGATTATTTGATCGATATAGGGATCGGGAAAATTGTCTTTTGGACAAGCCTAATTTAAGTCCCTAAAATCAATGCAAACCCTGATAGTACCCTTCTTTTTTTTCACGGTAACTATGTTGGACACCCATTTAGTTAAAGGCACGAGGTAAATGAAACTGGCCCTCAGAAGTTTTTCAACTTCCTCCTTAATTCCTACTACTTTTCGTGGATGTACCTGGAATAATTTTTGGCAAACTAGCTTGGCACCAGGTTATCTCGTGATCAACAATGAATCAATACCTAGAATTGATTCATATGTCCAAGAGAAGATGTCTCGAAACTCCTTAAATAAGGCTGTATATAGCTAAACCTTGGAAGGTGAATAATTTTGGCCGATTTGAATATGCTCTGAAATACTTGGCTTCATTGATATATCTACAAGAATAGTTTTGGTAATATTGCATAGGTTTCCCTCAGACTTGAAAGCATGAGTGAGGATTGGAGACTGAGGGTCCCTGACTACATCACATGAAAACGCTAATGCGAAGTGCTCTTCTACCACATGGAAAGGGGGGAGGAAAGAAGATCAATGATGATGATCTTTCCAAGGCATCTCCTCTAGTGACATAACTTCCAGAATGGATTTATCCATAGGAAGTGTATGTGATAGATAATCTAGAGATGAGGGGGGTTGTCTAGCCAATATGGCAAGTGATAAAAATCTGAGGCCACCAACAAATGTTCTTTGATGGTAGGGTCACTTGTGGATTGTATTGCATTATAGAATTCTTCAAAAGGACTAAGTGGTGCAGATTCAACAATATATTTTCCTTTGTCAATGATAGAGCTAGAAATCATGTTTATGGATGTAGTTTGCAAAGGAGGAGGAGGATTTGACAATGGAAAGATTCCCATGAGTGAAGAGTCTTTAATAAGACCTACTCTGATATTCTGATATTGTGGGGTAGTCAGAAGTGGGATGTTGTTTGCATCATTTGAAATAGAATTAGGAGTGATGAAATCTAATTGATCGACAGTAACAATCCTTCCTTGGAATGGGAACTGGATGATCCAAAAAATGGTCGATGCTACTTCTTGCATAGAATAAAACCAGTTATGACCTAGGAGTAGTTTGTAGTCCAAAGGAGAATCAATGAATTCGACATGGAAGGAGACTGATTTCCCCATAGTTCAATATGGATGGCAGGAAGTAATCCATAGGGTTGAAATCTGCGACCATCAAAGGCCTTGAGTGTGGTAGGTGAATGATTAATCTCAGGAGAACCAATGGATCTCCAACAATATAGAGACATGACCAAAGTATAGGGTCCCTCATCCAAAACAGTACGATGAATACTCTTTCCGATAATTTTGGTTGTTAGATGGAAAGCCAACTGATGTGAGAGCCTGGTTTTAAAGTCATCCAATTTGAAAATGATGATGTTACTGTTCTGAGGATCCATAGCTCCAAGTGCTGTGAGAAAAAAATTTCGTTAGGTGAGAGAAGTTTGGAGTACTTCTTGGGTCGACATAGCGCATGGTGCCTTGGCCAAATATTCTACAATGTTATAGTATTGGGAAGCACGTGCCTTAGGATTAATAACAGACTTACAAAGCGTACTCTTGGGTGGGTGAAAAATTGTCTCAGGTATAGGCTTTTCAATATGAATACCATTACTAGGAGGAGGTGTGGAAGTTGAGGGTTTATCGGACATAACTTCATTAGGTTTCTTCTCTGGAGGAGGGTCATAACAATGTTCTCATGTATTTAGATTAATTCTTTCATTAGACATCATTTTAAATTCATCAATCAATGAAGGCCCACGCAAATATTGATGATCAATTAATTGTTGTTGGATGGGGAAAGGGTCTTTGAGAACTACTGGGGTGGGTGAACCTTTTAAAAACTTATTAACTTCCTCACGACAAGGACATTCTTTGGTGAAATGATCACCTCCACAGATTAAGCAGGGATATTTTACTTTTCTCTTACCTTTGGAATTGAAATTAGCATTGGGTGATTTATTACCTTGCTGTTGATTATCAAGTTTTTTTCGATTTATTCTTTCCTTTATTTTTTCCACCCAGAAATTCAGTAGATTGGACCACATTTAACTCGGCAGAAGCAATAGGATAAGGTGTAGTTTTTTATGGTTGTGCTAGTTGGATTACTGGTGCGACGGGTTGAGTTTTATTTTTGGTAGATTTCACCACCGTTTGAGTTTGAACTAAACCAAGGATTCTGTCAGTGGGTGGTTTAGTTGCAGGTCTTGATGGATCAGTTGTGGGATGAGGAGCATGGGGAATTAACTCATATAGAGTACCTGACTAGGAGTAAACCAAGTCTAAGTACTGATCATGGATAATAGATTGTTCCTATGTAAAAGTGCCTCTTATGGAAACATCTCTAGCAATGGGTGGGAGTAAAGACTTTGTGAACCAATCAGTGAGTAACTGATTAGGAATAGGGGCCTTGATTAATCTTCCTCTTCATCTCCATTCATGAATGTGATCGAAGATATGTATCAAGGAAATTTGTTGAAGCAAGGTTAAAGGTATGTAACTATCTCTTACCAGATTGGTAATTGAAAATGAGTTAAGAATGCCATTGCTAAATCATTGAAATCTTAGAAAGAGTGTTTTGGTAGCTCTATACACCATTTTGCAGCAATTCCTATGAGGGTTCTCTGAAATAGTCATAGATGGATTGAACCGTCCATCCGAGAATTGGATGAACACCATAGATAAAAGGTCATCACATTGTTCTCAGGGTCCTCACCGGGTTTATCATCAAACTTTGGTATATCCAAAGGTAACTTGACCGGAATGGCTGGCCTGGAGGGGTCATTATGAATTGGATTGTATATCAATATGGACATATCTGGAATATCTAATGTATCCAGAAATGACAATTGTTGATTGGGTTGAGGATACTGGTAATATTGGTATGGCATTTGTGGACTAGTAGGACCATAGGAAGATTGATAAAGGGGCATGGATGATGCCTCTGAGGATGTTTGATTAGGTTGTTGGTTACTTGAAATTCCACCAAGTGGTGGGCTACCCAAGGGAGGCATGCCTTTAGGTGGTGGTGGCATTGGTGGTCCTTTGGGAGGTGGTGGTGGTGGTCCTCCAGGTGGGGGTCCTCCAATTGGTGTAGCTTTGTAAGGTGGTCCTCCGAGCAGTGGGCCTTCGGGTGGGGATCCTCTATATGGTGTCCATCCATGAGGTGGGCCTCAACCAGGTCCTCTGGCTCCTCCATATCCTCCAGGTCCTCTCAGGGGCCCTCCAGGAGGTGGGCCTCCAGGTGGACCACCATACCTCCCAGTAGTGTTTACAAAATCTCCTCCATAAGATGAGACATTAGACCAATTTGTTTGTCCCCAAGGAACAAAACAAATTCTAGGGTAAGGCATTCCAGGATAAACTATCGCCGACAGTTTTAGTTGATAAGCTTGATTAACCATGGGTGGCTAAGTTCTGAGATAGGTATATCCCCTTTAAATTGGAGTAATGGTAGGTTGGACCCACGAGGGTCCTCCTTTACTGGTGGGAGACACAACCGTAGTATTTTTAGGAAGAGAAATGTTCACTGTTGGTGGTCACACTGGTAATTTTTTCCCCATGCTAGAAATGGGTCCTCTGGTAGATGACGTAAATTGTACCAAGGAATTCCCTGAGTGGTAGAAAATATCGGAGGAGTTGAGACAGATGGGGAATCTTGACTGGGAGAGGGGGTTTGGACTGGATTTTGACTAGGAGGTGGGGTGTGAAATGTGTTCTAGGTAACCAAATTTTGGGTCGGTGATTCTGGAAGAAGAGCTACTTGAGGTGGTGACAGGGCATGATACCCAGGTGGTGTTGTTCTTGAAGGACTAGGAAGAGGGTAAATGCTTCTCCTCCTCGATTTCTCATATTTTTTAAAATATTTTGTGCGTTGACACAAACGATCGATAGAGTCTCAGAGAAATTGTTCATTTGACAGAGTATTCTCTAGGAGTTTCCTTAAAACAGATAGTATATATGGCTCCAGTTCAGTTGTGGTAGTTATGAACTCAGCAATAGTCTGTCCTAGAGATATTCTCCAAAGAGGAGCATTTAGGCCATATTATTCTTCTATAGTTTGATCAAGTGGATGATTGAATTTCCAATTGGATTAGTTGGCTTGACCCTCCATTGAAAAATGAAAGGGGAGCTCAGCCACAAGAGGCAGCTGGAACAAAGGATTAGTATAAGCGTAGAAATCCTATCTAGTTTCAGTAGATGTAGTATTTTCTATACTAGCATCAGCAGAAGCTGGTCATTCCATGGTTTCACCTTCGTGTCCTTCCACAGTAGGAGGAGAGTCAGGTGGTAAACCCTACAATCTATGAGATCGCCTCGCAAATTTCTCAACCAAGGTGATGGTTGAATTTTTCTACTCTAGGTCAAAAAAGAAAAAGACACACACAAACAGACCTACGCAAGCTAAAGTTTGCAAGGATACTTAAATGACAAGATGGGTTGAAGATAGACGGTCTCTCACTAGGATTGTCAAGTTGTCACAACTCACGATATGCCGCAGGGTCCAACAGTAAAACGTAGCGAGGAGGATCAACTATCCCTCACTTGAATACCCAATTACCTGAACGATACGTGCATAGTAGCTCCCTGAGTGTTGTTCTCGGTGTATTTCTCCAATAAGACAACCAAATATATTTTCTTAGAAGGTTAAGGAATCCTAGTAGTGTCTCCTGATATATGCAAGGTACGTGGGAGCTCAAATCTGTATTAGTGTTTTCTAATGCACAACCATTCGAAAGGGGCCCTACAATATACAATCGAGTATGAGAAGTACCTTTCAATATACCTCAAGGGTACGTGAAAGGTCATTCTATATACCGATGGTACGGGGAGGAATCACGTAGACCCCGACTTGTAGTGCAGGCATGAAATGACAGTTCCTATGTTTAAAGATGTCGAAACACGTCTCTACCCTATCACTCAAATTTCTATACAATTTTTAGCCTAAAACTACCGTTTATTTTATCTGAATGATTAGTGAATTTTTGTGAGGTGTTGTCTCCAAAATGAAAATTTACTCTATATGTGATGCACTTCTTTTTCTTTCAATGAAAACTAGCTAGAGTAGTTCTTCCAAGAACACACCAATTCAAATTCCACTTTCAACAATTCAAATGCAAGACCTAACAAGAAACTTTGAAAGGAATTCTTCAAACACAGATATTTCACCAATAAGAATTCTAATTTTCTAAAACAAGAAAAGAAATCAAATCCTTTACTATTTTCCAGAATTAACTTTTCTTCAAAACACCAAAAACCTATATGTCTAACTCACCCATGAAATTTTGAAAAAACAAACCTTTCCTAAGCATAAACAAGACGAACTAGCTGATTTATTTTTGTATTTTCAATTGAAGTTTCTGAAACATAAAAGACACAAAGAAGTTTAAGACAAATTAACTCAATGAAGGCTATGTATTTCCTTTTCAAGATAAACCTTTATAGAGATTAGAGCACACAAAAATAAAAAATATCCAAGACTATCTTTCACACAATTCCTTTCACAACGACTTTTTAACTAAATGAAGAAGTCAAATGTCTCGAAACTGAGGTCAACAAATGAGAATAAATTTATCAAAACCACCAAAATCAATCAATCATAGAACTTAAGCAAATCACGCTAGAATCTTTTAGAGATATAAAAAACATAAAAAATAAAAAATCAGGCAATTCAAAGGGCCTACCTCAGCGCACAGAGGCAAGATGCACCAGAGTGTTGTAATGGGGTCGACACTTTTTGTCCACTGTAGTAGGGCGTAGTTGGAATTATGTGTCAACTATAGAAAGGTGTTGTTGGCACTTATCACCGGAAGGTAGAAGGAATTTTTAAGGTATCAACGCTTTGTCAAACACAACTAGGTACATTGGCAGATCAATAGATAAAAAAAATAAAGAGCTACAGGAGAAACCAAAAAAAATGGGACGACTTGGATTGTAAGGAGTAAACACAACATCTAAAGAGAGGCAATAATTAGAACAATAATATATATTTCTTACGTTATCAACTGAAATGACTAAAGGAAGAGAATGTGACCTTCATAGGTGAGAAAGTTACCAATGATCATAGATCTGACTAGATCTACACCATATGTGACTGGATCTACCCCAAATATGATTGGATTAATCTGTCCCAAGTGGAGTCGCTAATTTTGTTATCAGGAATTTCGCACCTCTTGCAAACAAGAGTTGTTCCTATACTCTATAAAGCACAAGTTTAGAACAAAAGAGCACAACAACATATCCTTCCCCTAGATAATCAATTTGAACAACATGAAACCAAAATCATACCTTAGAACTAAGTCCTTTTTTCCTTGTTCTGAAATTCCTTGCAATGTTCAATACCTGCAAAATAGATCAAAAGACAAAAACACAAAGTGAGAGAATCATGATGAATCAATTACCTATGTTAGTGATAAAGGAGTCTAGCAATATTTAATTGCAATTAAAACACATGAAATATGGGAAAGGGGAACACTTTTGTATTAAGAATGAGAGAGAGTAAAGTACACCCAAGCCTTGATGTTGATGGCTTTATCCTCTACAACAGATCTACAATCCTACAGACCTACAACAATCGCTTCACATACAAACTCGCTCTATATTGCCTCTAACTCATATCTCAATCCAACAACATAAGGATACTTTCTTTGGCCTCCCTCACTCACTCCACGAAGGCTTCATTTATAGGCCATATTTCATGATATTCACATAGGAAGTGAATAGGAGGTGATCCCAACAGGTGAGGAATGTGAATTCCACCTCTCCTAAGCAAGTAGGAACTTCCTCCATGGAATATTTCACAAGGAAGCTTCTAGAACTTTGTTTTTTCATATTTTTGGTTGATCGGCGCAATTGGTTTCAGGTGAAAAAGCGCAGATGCTTTGTTCTCAACTAGGAGAAGCATCGTCGAAGCCTACTGCCAAAAGACAAAGACGAGCTGATGCATTTTCTCCACTAGACAGAGCACCGTCGATTCTCTGTTGGAACTAGGGAAAAGTGCCACCCTTCCTAGGGATGGAAAAAAGGTTTCCAAGGAATCTTAGGCTAGGATTTCTGAAAGGCAAATAGGAAACTATGGAATTTTTAGGTGCAACAACTAGAAAACATGGATACATTTTTCATTCACTTGGACACTTTCAAATAACACTTGGAGCTTATTTTAACTCACATGGTTTGATGTTCAAGGCTGAAATATATTAGTTTCTTAGGTGTTCCACACATGGTTCTAATTCTCAAGAACCTTTTCTCTCTCATCAGTTGATTTCAGTTGCTCTACATGGGTCCAGTTTTCATCCTGCAATTGTCTATATTCCTGATTTAGTTGAGCACATCCTTCTTCTTCCAAAGAGGAAGATTCCTCCAGACATAATCATTTATTTTGGATTTAGAGGATCACATGCATAGATTCAGGATTTTGTTGCACAGAAGAACCAGAATAATTCTTTGTTTCCGCATAGTGCTGCAAATTGCAGCACAATATTTTGCAAGTTTAACTTGTATTTCCTGATTCCTGCTTATCTTGAGTGGGGGTTCGGGGGGGTTCCCATGATGTTTTCCCCTATTTCCTCAGTTTATTAAGCAGCAATTTTTATCTTTTAGATTTTATATAGGTGACTTTTGGCCTTGTTTCCAGGGCCCATAGTTGCCCAAGTTAGGATTTAGGGGGGGGGTGTTAGGATTTATAATCCTCCCTTGACCAAACTTTCTATTAGATTATTTTATCCTAACTTAGGAGTCTTTTATTAATTATTGGGTGTACTAGTACCATTGGGTCCACTTTTCCTAATGGGGACACATGTACCAGTCACTAGAGTGTGGGGAACACTGATAGAGGCTAACTGAGACTGATTGTACTTGCATGCATCAATTTAGGTGCCTCCTAAGCCAATCCCTACATTTTAGGAGCCACTGGGAGTCCCAGAACCAACCTTCTTCAGTTTTTGGGAGTTGGTAACTAGTTAATATTAGTAACTCTTCAGTTACATTTAGTTAGTTCTCCTCTAGTTCAATTAGTTCTAGTTATGCATGGCTTCATGTGGGAAGGCGCTAGTTCTCACCTACTTCTCACCTACCACTGTAGTTAGACTGGTTTAACTAATTATAATTGATGGATTGACTGAGTTAGACATATGGAGTTAACCAATTTGAATTCAGTAGTGATTTAGAAATATTTAATTAGCCATGCAGTCAGATACAGTTAGAGTCAATTGGTGGATTCAAATTCATCCCTAATGAATTCGAATTGGATGAATTCAAATTCCTCCTTATGTAACACCATTGTAACATTAAATTCTTTAATAAGCATGATACTATAATTATCTGATCTATACTCATCAGTTTCCTATGATATTTGTTTTGTTCAATGGGTATTGTCATTCCTCTTTTACTGCATAACAAATTTGGACTCATTGCTTGAAGATCTAAATAGCAGAACAATTCTAACAATGTTTACATCAATAGAGAATTGGTTTCAAACCACCAATCCTACATCCATGGATCTCAACTATATGTCAAGTTTAGACAAAAGAAATCATTTCATTTGATAAAAGTAAATTGATACCTAAAGTGTCCCATAAGAAATGACTTTCTTAATCTCCGAAATGATTCATAAGTGCAAGCATGAAATTGTGGCTGGAAACTCAAATATTCAAAGTGGAATTTTGAGTTGACCATTGAGTTGTCCAATGACTAATATTGGAATCATGATATTAAAACCAATTGAATAGGATAAAATCAATATCAAGATGTCATATAACAAAATCCATACATTCATCTTATATCTTGGAAGGAAGGGAAGGCAAGGCGAGTAGTAAGTTTTTTTCTAAACAATTGTTACTAGGACTTCCATTAGTTACATGGTCTACTACATATTTTCTATTGGAACTCATATAGTGGCTTCTAGAAGTAATTAAAGATTTATTCATTTATTCTTGTAACACTCTACACTTCCCATAATTTATCATGTGTTTCTTGTAATTGAGCATTCACTTCTCATAATTACACCCTCCACTTCCCGTAATGGAGCCTGCAGATCTAGTAATTGTTATAGGGATATTGTAACTACTAAAAATAGTGGTTACCATATTGCATGATGGTTATAGGATTTCTTGTAGCTTATTAAAATGTTAGGGACATGAATGTTAAGGATGTTACTAGAATGATGTGAGGTTAATTATCTATAACTGGAGGATCTATGTACTTCCAATAGTTGTATGACCTATTGCACGTTCGTTGCCAAAAATATTGTACATTTTCATATCATGTGCTAATCTTCGCTTTGAATTCAAAAATGATAAAGGAAGAGATGGATAAAGTCCTATGGAATGAATAGTTGATGAAGCATTTTGAGAACTCTAAAAATCAAAGAATAAGTAAGCATATTGGAGATTATTAATGCTACTTTAATTTTTCTAGCTTATTAGGTGAGAATATGAATGAAAAGGAATTGAGATGGATTCCAAAAAACTGATGTTGTTTGGAATTGAATGAAAACCTTATTGAAATATTTTATAACCATGCTGCTACAAGAACTTATTCAACCATGAAAATGACTGGTTACACTATATTTAGAAACAAAACTAAGCCATCGTTTTATTGAATTTTAATCACTACCATACCCTATTTGAGAAAAAGGAAGGCCTCTTTTCAAGTGTAGGAGTACCTCCAGTGGATCCATGTGCAACAGGATTAGAAATAAACTCCTATCCAAATATGAAAAATGTACAATGATGATTTTCAGAATATGAGAGGCCAGTTGATCCAATTGATTTGGTGCCAAGATATGTTGAAGGATGAAGTGGTTCCCTTCCCTAAGGACTTTCTAGAACCATTATTCAATATAATTTCAATTCCCTTGATTATTTTCTTCATCACACACTGATTTGAATGTGCTCCTTTGACATATATTTTATATATTCAATCATTTCGTTATTGCACAAAGGATTCAGTCACAAACTACAAAGAGGCTCTTCAACCTTAGGTTCCAATTCCTTCTCTCCATTGAATTTTGTCCATGGATCCCTGGTATCCTCTTATAATTTGTAAGGAGAATCATGGAGAATGCTAGATTTTATTGTTGCTCATGGAACTTTTTATCTATTACTTCCGAAGTGAAAGTATGTTATGAAATTCTATCAAAATTTTCTACTCCCAACATGTAGATATGGTCCTTGATGCTTCTAAGATATGAGAGATCTTTTGGAGTAAAATTCTTCATTTCCCAACAAATCCTGGGAATGCTTGAAGGATTCATGTTGGATGATAATCCCTATCTTACACATGGATTAGTAAATAGGGGAGGATCCTTTTTTACTAAAAACTAAAACTTATACAAAACAAACTTCAAATCAAAGCATGTACTCTATCACCACATGCCTCTAACACCCTACTATCACCAAGTTCTCTATTGACATAAATATCTTCCCCCTTCCATGCATCAAACTGAAATGAAAGGACTAGAAACAAAATTATTATTACACCTATATCTTGTCACCATCATGTTATGGTATAGGTATTCCCTTGTATGATCCAATTCCTCAGAATTTTTCCTAGAGAAATGAAAGGAATACAAATTTTCCCTTGTATTTTTCCTTGTTTTTTAGCTAGTAATGCACCTTGTCCATTGACAATAAGCGGTGCCTAATTTAGAAGCACACCTTTTACATGTGCAAAGTGAGTTGTTGTCTCTTTTTTACTTCATGAAAGAGGCGTTACCCCCTTAACACTGCTTGTACCCCTCATTAAAAGTGTGGTCCTTGAGTTTTATAGGAAAAAAATGAAGCTTGGTGAGGCTTCTCGAAGATTTACTCTGTGTAGCTTCATCCCTATGGTTTAGGACACATGGAGCTTGATATCCTTCATTTTAGGATATTCTCTCCACCTCACCGATGAGATCCTCAACCTATCATATCCTCCCATTCCTTTAAATATTGTCTCACCCCCCCATGGGAAAGAAGAGGAAGAATTGTGTTAAACACCCAAATTCTGTCAAAATGATTCTTAAGCTATTCAAGGCAAGGTGAAGTTAGAGGAAAGGGGGGCCATTGGAAGGAAGTCTCAACACCAAGGCATAAAGGTTTAAGTATCTCCAATCATTTCTATTACAAAGTTTCTTTTCTTTCCCATATTTATTGTATCATTTGTATCGATTGCTTGATTCCTTGGTCAAAAGCATAGATTTGGTTTATTATATTGTATCCTATCATATTTCTCTTGTTTTCTTCAATATTTTACAGATTCTTCTATGGTAGAAGAGGTGAAAGCTTCAAGAATAACGAGGAAAACCTTTAAGGTAAGTATTGTGGCATTATATTCAAGCAATTGACCAGATCTAGGGAAAGTTTAACATTTTGGGTTTATGTTTTGTTATAGACCTGTATCATTTAGATATAGGGAAACAACTTCTGTTTGCAGAAGGTGAGAATTTCCAGCAACAATTATCTATGCAATAATTCATCCACTATTGGTATTTTCTAAATCCAATGAGGGTTTGTACCCACTGAAGTGGGATTGTGTGTGGGTTCTTACCTTTCATCTTATCGAATCGTTTCCTTGTAGGATCTATACAATCTATTAGAAGATCTTATCTAGAAAGGGATAAACCAATTATGACCTAGTTCTTTGATACCTCCCTAGAAGTGACACCAAAATGTTGGGAAAAATAATTGCTTAGTTTTACCTCGCATAAATTATCAACTAGGGTCAGTAAACTGATGATGTGTCATTCAAAGTATATGCAGAGATAAATCTCAATTGATTTCCAACACTCTAAACTAGGCTCACGACCGGTTTATTGAGTGGACACCTACAAATACCAAGTTAGAACTATGTACTAAACTCTTGTATTCCAACAAATACAACTCCAAAATTAACAATGACTAATCAAGTGCATGCGAACATCATAACGACCTCTAGTATTTCTGACAATCTATGTATCTAGTTCAACAATAGGAAAGAAAAGGACACATTGCATGAAAAACTAAAACACACTTTGCAGGAAATTAAAACCAGGTCATTGGTCCATGTCCTATGATATTTCAAAACACTTATTGGACCCTTGAGTTAACAACTTCAATATCTAGTGCAAACCACACTCGACTAACACATTTGCAAGAAATGTCGAGTCCTATAAATGTAAATTGCATGAAATGAAATGCTTACATAATTAAATTTGGTTAATACGATTATATTCCAATCATTAACCACATTCCTTTGGTCAACAAGAAAGAGAATCAACTGGTTTTGTGATCATTAAATAAAATCGACCTTTGATGCCTAACTCTATAGGGAAATCACACTTGCAGAAATTGAAAGAGCATAAAGAAATTTATAACTAATCAAATGAAAAACTAATAAAATAGAATCACATGACATAAATGAAAGTATTTAGGAAACACATACCAGAGAGAGGGGGCCCTTCCTCCCTTGGAATACACTACCATGGAGGACTACAATACTAAATCGCAATATGCAGTAACTAGTTATTTATTCTAGCGTATGAAATATTACAATGATTACAACGATCCTACCTCTAATATTCTCCTCCTAACCTCTCCCTAACATATAACATACATGATCAATGATATCCTCATGTATTTGTACATTTAGTTTGTTAAATAAATATAACTACATAATATATTCTATTTTGTATTATTATTAATATTCCCCCTTCCAGATGTTGTTCCTTCTATTAGGGATTTCATTGATCTATTTGGTCATGTAAAGTATTGAGGTAAAACCTCTATTATAAGTTGGGCCAGTAGTACCCACACAAGTATTATTAAAATGTAATCTTGAGTTCCCAAGGAAATTCAGCCCTGATTGGGAGGAGAATTCAAACCTATTGGGTTATTAGGCCTCTCCACCGATCTGTATAAATAGGGGAGGCACCTTTCTCATTTGTACAGACTCAAGACTTAAGCAAGTTCATTAGAGAGAGAAGGAGCAGTCCAACTAAGGTGGAGGAAGCACTCTAGTCTTATATTTTGGGTCCTACATTGTAATTGGTTGATGTCTATATTGAGAAAGTTTTGTTTTGTTTTATTCCCCATGAGGGTTTCCCAAGAAAAATCTTTGTGTTCTCTTTTGTTCAAATGTGCTTGTTATTCTTTGAATGATTCTTTTGTTTTGGCATAACAACTTTTAAAATATTAATATGGTATCAAATCCAAACTGAAAGAAGACATTATGCAACATATTTTTCGATGTTCAACAAGTGAGAGATCACTATTCTGGACACCTCCCTCCATAGATCATCCGGAAAATAAGGAAAATTCAAATTTCCCTAGGAGGGCGCATCTTTCTGTAAAAGAAAATTTCAGTTATGTGGATTTTCATTTTTTGATCTATCACTACTACTGGTAGAAACTAGGGAATCAAATGTTTCAAGTTTCTATCCACATATTCAGGAAAATCAAGATACAATCTAGCTCTCCTTGGGTAGGCACATCTTTTCCTCCAATTAGTTTTACAAGTGACCATAATTTGAAAAATAGGGTTTTCTGTCAAACCCTAGGTCATCCTGAATGAAGTTCCAAAAGAAGTCCTCAAATTAGTAAGTACTATATCCTATATTTCCATTTCATGTTCGCATTCATTAAAGATGAAAAATAGAACCATGCTTGATGAAAATATTGAGGGTAAAGAGAATCTCAAAGCATGTAATTATAGATTCATGCTCATCCTTAAATAAAATGAACTAGAAGGATACATCAAAGATGAGGTCAAGGAACTATAGAGAGATGAAGCAAAGTCCAAGAACAAGAAGGATATGATGAAATACAAGAGGATCATAACTAATTCTATCAAGTTTTTTTTGATCCCTCAAGTATATTCAAAGGATACTCCAAAGTAAATCATCGATGCACTAACCAGTCTATTGAAGGAAAGAACATCAATAGAAGAATAACCTTCAGAAATGAACTCAAGGGTGTGAAGATACAGAAGGTAGGAACCATGCAATAATACTTTTCAAGAGTATATCAGATCAAAGAACATTTAGAGGCCATTGGTGATGTGGTGGAAGAAGTGGAAGTTGTGATGACCACTTTGTTAGTTTTTCAACATTAATCTAGCATTATGTTAGGATCTTTACTGAGAGAATAACAAGTACATCAATATAACATAAGCACATCACAAGAGACAAGAGACACAAAGAGTTTTTCTCGGGGAAACCATAAAGGAGAAAACCCCGCAACTTACTCAGAGATAGAATCAACACCAAAACAGTAAAATCCCCAAAGTAGTAGTCTTCTTCTTCTGTCTAGTCCCAGTATTTCCTTCCTCACTAATGCGCCACACTTGAGTGAGTGAATGATGTTTGTTACAAGTGATAAATAGAGAGGCTCTCAATCTCTATTTATATTCTTCCGTTAAATTGAAGTGCACTCAATCATGTTGGCCCAACTTAGCAATTACTTACTAGAGCCTACATCTCTATGAGCGTATAATAACCCTAGTGCCCTGAAACTATGGGGACTTTAACAATGACTTGACATGACTTGTTTACATTATTGATCCTCCCGATCGGAACATCGGGGCATGAAAACATGACTCAAATACATAATAAAAACATCCCGAAATAAACATCAGGTTAAAATACATAAGATACATAGATGAATACATTCCGAAGTTACATATACATCAACACTCCCTCTTAACTAGGAAGGTATTATTTCGACACAATTTTCAGCACTAGTCTTCTTCTCTGTATCAACTGGATCATCTCGTCATCAGCATCTTGAGTATTCGGAGTCTTCAATTCATATTCATATTCAAGTCAACTTCACTGGATTTGGATCATCTCTCGATCTGGATCATCATGGAACATCATCACCGGATCTGGATCATCTCTCGATCTGGATCAACATCAATGGACTGGATCTAGATCATCAGTCGATCTATATCATCACTACTGGATCTGAATCATCAGTCGATCTGTATCATCACTACTGGATCTGGATCATCACTGGATCTGGATCATCACTGGATCTGGATCATCACTGGTGCTATCTCATGATTCTTCTCATCACAGGAAGTTGTACGGAGCCAGCCCATTTTCATGTTGGTTGTAGGCCTACCCATCATGTAGGTCTTCACCCATCACTTACATCTGACTTGCTCGTCAGAAAGGCATTCCCAACACTTACATCTGATCATATAGGAACCAATCCTATAGTCACATCAGAAAGGCCCAGCACTCACATTCACCAGATCAACCAAGAGATCACACCTGATCCCAGTATGAGAGTACAGCTGAAGCAGAGTATGAGAGTATGAGTACAGCTAAACCAAGAGATCACACCTGATCCCATACTCAGAGGATGTTTCTTCAGTATGGGATCAGGTGTGATCTCTTTCTGAGAGAATCCTCGAGCTGCAAATCTTTCCTTATACTTTTCAATGCTACCGTCTGCAACATGCTTAATCTTGTAGATCCATTTGGAAGTGACAACAGACTTCCCTTTTGGTCTTGGGACAACATCCCAAACATCATTATTCATGATCAATTGATATTCTTTGATCATAGCATCCTTCCATTGTTTCTGCTCTGCCGCTTCTACATAACTGGAAGGTTCTTTATCAATAAAATCACATAGTAAAGCTACATACCCGGAATTAGATCTAGTCCTCTTTCTTTCTCTGTGATTCTCTTCTGGAGCCCCATATCTTTCCGCGCCTTGGATAAGTTCACGTACCCAAGAAGGTTTCCTCTTATGAGGATTCTTTCCTTTACATGATCCCATACTGAAGAAACATCCTCTGAGTATGAGTACAGCTAAACCAAGAGATCACACCTGATCCCATACTCAAGAAACATCCTGAAGTACTCTTCCTGTCGATGGCACTGCCTACCCAATCTGAATCAACATAACCTTCCAGGTTAATCTTTTGATTCGCATCATACTTGAGCCCATAATCAACTGTACCCTTTAGGTACCTAAGAATATGCTTTCCAGTAGTCAAGTGAACACTTCTCGGATCTGTCAAGTACTGGCTCAAGGTGTTCACAGCAAAGCAAATGTCTGGTCTCGTGTTCGTCAGGTACATCAATGACCCAATCATATGACAATACATCATGGTATCAACCGACTCTGATGAATCATCACTCAATAGCTTCAGGTTCAATGCCATAGGTGTGGCCATAGCCTTGCAGTCCATCATCCCAAACCTCTTCAGGATCTCTATTGCATACTTCCCTTTTCCAAGGAAGATCCCATCTATACTCTGCCACACCTCCATACCTAGAAAGTAATGCATCATCCCCAAGTCCTTCATTTTGAACTCAGCAGAAAGCTTTCTCTTTGTATCAGCAATCAACCCATCTGTACTTGTCACAAATATATCATCTACATATAGTAGGAACATCACTGGGTTGCCATCTTCAACCTTGTAGTAAAGGTTGGAATCTGCTTTACTCTTGGTAAAGCCCAAACTAGATAGAAAGCTGTCAATTCTGCCATACCAGGTCCTGGGTGCCTGTTTTAATCCATACAAGGATTTCTTCAATCTGCATACATGAGACTCTCTATCATGTGTCTCAAAACCGAGTGGCTATTCTACATACACTTCCTCTTCCACTACACCATTCAAGAAGGCAGTCTTGACATCCATTTGGTGTATCTTCCATTTCATTACTACAGCCAGAGCAAGTACTGATCTGATGGAAGTGTATCTGGCTACAGGTGCAAAGGTCTCTTCATAGTCAACTCCCTCTTTCTGAGAGAATCCTTGAGCTACAAATATTGCCTTATACTTTTCAATGCTACCGTCTGCAACATGCTTGATCTTGTAGATCCATTTGGAAGTGACAACAGACTTCCCTTTTGGTCTTGGGACAACATCCCAAACATCATTCTTCATGATCAATTGATATTCATTGATCATAGCATCCTTCCATTCTTTCTGCTCTGCCGCTTCTACATAACTGGAAGGTTCTTTATCAATAAAATCACATAGTAAAGCTACATACCCGAAATTAGATCTAGTCCTCTTTCTTTCTCTGTGATTCTCTTCTGGAGCCCCATATCTTTCCGCACCTTGGATAAGTTCATGTACCCAAGAAGGTTTCCTCTTATGAGGATTCTTCTCCAGAGGTGGATCTACAGGTATTTGTGGTTCCTCGAACTCTCCATCTTCTTCTTAAGCTTCTTCGTCCATGATTGTATCATGAATTCTGGGTACTTCTGCTTCTGCTTCTTCAGGTTCTTTAGCAGGTCTCTTTTTGGATTTTCTATAAGCTGTGCCTTCATCAAATGTAACATCCCTGCTGATGTCAGTCTTCTTGTATCCTGGGAAGTAGATTCTGTAAGCCTTCAAGCTTTCAGAGTATCCCACAAATATGCCCTTCTTTCCTGAAGGATCTAGTTTTGTTCTCTTCTCTTTTGGAATGTGTATGTATACGGGACAGCCGAATATTCTAAGATGGCTGACTTCTAGTTTCTTGCTGGAGAAGACTTCTTCAGGAGTCTTGTTCTTGAGTACTCTATGTGGAGTACGGTTTTGTACATACACCATTGTTCTGGCAGCTTCAGCCCAAAGATGCATAGGAAGGTCTTGATCATGAAGCATTGCTCTTGCCGCTTCCATGATGGTTCTATTCTTCCATTCTGCAACCCCATTCTGTTGTGGATTATAAGGAGTGGAAAACTCCCTCTTAATCCCCGATTCTTTACATAGTTCTTTGAATTCATTCGAAGTGAATTCTCCACCATTATCTGATCGAATGGTCTTGATCTTCTTTTCAATATGGTTTTCGATCAAAGCTTTGAATTCCTTGAATTTGATGAATACTTCATCTTTGTTTTTCATAAAGTGAATCCATGTCTTTCTAGAAAAATCATCAATAAAAGAAACATAGTATGCATACCCCTTTAGTGAGTTTGATGACATAGGACCACATACATCGAAGTGGATGATTTCTAGGATACCTTTGGCTTTGCTTTCACTACTGGGAAATGTCTTCTTTGTGTTCTTCCCTTTCGCACATCATTTGCAAACTCCATCATGTTTTGCTTGGATTATTGGAAGACCTTCAATAGCTTTGCTTGCAATAGGTAGTGCTCTGTAATACACATGTGCAAGCCTTCTATTCCAAAGCTCATTTGGCTCTACTGTGTCATGGATCAAGGCTTGTTCTGGATGGCCCTTCAATTTGTACAAGCCTCCTTCTTGTTCTCCAATCACTACCACATCATCAATAGTATTTCCTTTTGGCCACATGATGACTTGACCATCTATGAATACAACCCGCATTCCTTTTGCATCCAATGCTGAGATGGAGAGAAGGTTCTTCTTGAGTCATGGAACAAACAATACTTCTTTCATTGTTAGAGACTTACCAGAGTCTATCTTGTATGAACATTCCCCACTACCTTTTATTGGATATTGGTAGTCATCTCCTAGTTTCACCTTGTGAGGTGATTCATGTTCTGACAGTCTTACAAAGGATTCCTTGAATCCCGTCATATGTTTGGAAGCCCCACTGTCTATAAGCCAATCATCACTTCCATGAGTAATGTTACATGTGATAGCTGATATCAGAACATATTCATCCTTGCTTGAACAATCTTCACTTTCATATCTGGATCTCTTTCTAGATGGTTCATCATCCTCTGTAGCATGAGCATGATGTCTTCTTTTGTTGCTCTTATTCTTATGAGAGTGGTTCTTGCTCGTAGGACAGTCTTTTGAAAAGTGTCCTACCTCATCACATGTATAACATCTTGATCTAGACATGTTCTTTCTACTATTATCTCTATGATGAGGATTCTTACCTTTTGAGTGATGACTTCCTTTTCTTCCTTTCTTGGAGTGAGCTGTGAGGGATTGGTCTTCACTTCCCATATTCTCTTCTCGAGCTGCTATTCGTGCTTCTTCTTGAGAGCACTCTTCCCATAGTTTGCTGAATTTGACTAACTTCTTTCTAGCATAGATTCCTTGGATGAAAGCATCCCATGACCTAGGAAGGCCATTCAAAGTAGTCATCACAATCTCTGCATTTTCCACTTATTCATCAATAGCTTCTAATTGTTCCTTGATCTGAGAAACCCTTGTGAAGTAATACTGGATAGTTTTTGCATTATGAATCTTTACATTCTTTAGTTGGTTCCTCAGGGTCATCTTCCGATTGATGTTCTTTCCTTCAAACAATTTGGTTAGGGCATCAAACATAACTTTAGGTGTCTTGAGAGAGGAAACCTGTGGGATAAGGTGATCCTTAATAGAATCAGCAATGATGCTCTTTGCCATAACCATCTTCTTCTTATGTAAGGATTTTGCCTCATCTCCCTTTGGAACTGGAACCTCCTCCTGAATGTAGGAGTCTAATTCATTCTCTTCCAAAACCAGGGAGATCCTATACTTCCAGGCTCAAAATTTTTCAGCTCCCTCAAGCTTTTCATCAATCTTGGTATGATGAGACATATTTAAATGAGAACCTCAAATGGAAATACAAAAGATTTTATATCTTACTAGGTTCAAGATGTCGGATCTGAAACTTGAGCTGAAATCCTGCAGGGTTGGTTCAGGAGCAAATTAGGGTTTTGCTTTTCCGGAGTTCTGTCCACCAAAATGCCTTGACATTTGTCCCTAACTTCTATTTTGGGAAGGCGATCAATCCAGGATTGGGCTCACTGAAAAATTCCTCTTCTGTAAAAAGCCCTAATTTTTGACCTAGAGACAGGTCCAAAACTGAAAGACCTCAGAATTGGATTCCGTTTTGACAGAAAGATGCGCACTAAGGAGGAGATTTGTTCCACCTTACTTTTGATGAAAATCTGTGGAGGAAGGTCCACAAACTAGGAAGCCCTAGTTCCCGCAGCTGGACAGTGTCTTCTTCTTAGGTTAGCTCTGATACCATGTTAGTTTTTCAACATTAAGCTAGCATTATGTTAGGATATTTACTGAGATAATAACAAGTACAACAATATAACATAAGCACATCAAAAGAGACAAGAGACACAAAGAGTTTTTCTCGGAGAAACCATAAAGGAGAAAACCCCGCAACTTCCTTAGAGATAGAATCAGCACCAAAACAGTAAAAGCCCCAAAGCAGTAGTCTTCTTCTTCTGTCTAGTCCCAGTATTTCTTTCCTCACTAATGCGCCACACTTGAGTGAGTGAATGATGTGTGTTACAAGTGATAAATAGAAAGGCTCTCACTCTCTATTTATATTCTTCCATTCACTTGAAGTGCACTCAATCATGTCGGCCTAACTTAACAATTACTTACTAGAGCCTACATCTCTATGAGTGTATAATAACCCTAGTGCCCCGAAACTGTGGGGACTTTAACAATGACTTGACATGACTTGTTTACATTATTGATCCTCCCGATCGGAACATCGGGGGATGACAACATGACTCAAATACATAATAGAAACATCCTGGAATAAACATCGGGTTACAATACATAAGATACATATATGAATACATTCCAAAGTTACATATACATCAACACACTTTAAATGGTCGTCCAAGAGAATTGGATTCCTTCATTAGAGGAATATGCACTAGAAGGAAGATGACTAAGTTTATAAAACTATGGGAAGAATGTGTAAAATAATAAGGAAGGATCAAAAATAGAGAAGAGAAGCTAAATGATAATCAATATCAACCTCTAGTTGCTCATGCAAAGAATGGATAGAATACAAGATAGGATCAAGGATCACCTCCTAGAAGATCACGAGGTTTCAAAATAAGTAACAATCCTAACAAGCACTACTCATATTATGAATGTTATACATGTCATAAGTTGGGACACCTCTCTAGAAATTGTCCACTCAATAAAGACAAGTTCAAGAAGAAGAACCAAAATTTCCATTCCCATGCAACTGAAGAGAATGAATCAAATGAAGAGAAGACTAGAGAAAATGAAGACTCTAATGAAGAATATGTCTTAATTTCAAATCTCATGGGATCGGTCTCTCATAGAAGTAACACTTGGCTCATAGATAGTGGTGTTTCTAAACATATGAGAGGTCACAAATATTCTCTCTCATTTCTTACTTAGAAAGACTATCCTCACAAGGTGCATCTTGGACATGATTAACAATATCCCATCAAAGGTAAGGGAGAAGACTCTTACAAGCTAAAATTAGGTAATTCCATGAAGATGAAAGAAGTCTTATATGTTCCAGGTTTAAGGGAAAATATTATTTCTATATCATATTTAGACAAAAAAAGGTTTCATAGTTTCCTTAGTTGATGGTGAAGTCCTTATGTGGCCAAAAAGGAAATACATTATATGATGCAGTTGAAATTGGTTTTGAATAAGGAGGAGTATACAAATTAAAGGGGCACACTGATTTATCCTTCGCATCTAGTACCATTAGTCCATGTTAACTATGGCCTAGACGAGTTGCTCATGTAAACTACAAATCATTACCAATTGTGAGGAAGGTAGTGACATGTATAGAAGAGTCTAGATTAATCATGAAGGATTATGCAAGGGATTTTCACAAGGAAATAATACCAAGAACCCATTTCCAAGTAGAAATAGTAAAGTAAAAGGGTTCTTGAATATTGTTCACTCGGATGTGTGCTAACCAATCTCAGCTACTTCCTTAAGTGAGTATGTTTATTATGTATAATTTATTGATGACTACTCTTGGAATACTTGGATATAATTTTTGAAAGGTAAAGATGAAATATTTGAAAATTTCAAAGAGTTCAAGGCTCTTGTCGAGAAACTCTCTGAAAACAAGATCAAGACCTTTAGATCAGATAATGGAGAAAATTCACTTCAAATGAATTCAAGGAATTCTGTAAAGAATATGGGATTAAGAGGGATCTTACTACACCCTATAATCCTCAAGATAGTGGAGTGGTAGAAATAAAGAATAGATAATTCATGGAAGAAATAAAATCCACGATCCATGTTCAATATCTACCCATGCATTTATGGGTTGCAGCAACAAGGACCACAGTCTGTGCAAAATAGAATGTCCCACAATGCTCTTGGGAACAAAAATCTAGAAGAGATGTTTACCGATGAGAATCCTAAAGTCAGCCATATGAATATCGTTGGTTTTCATGTCTTCTTAGATGTTTCCAAAGAGAAAAGGTCAAAGTTGGACCCTTCAGGAAATAAGGGAATATTTGTTGGATATAGTGACCATTCAAAAGATTACATAATTTATATTCTAGGTTTTTGTCATATTGAGAGCAACAGATATTTCACATTTAATGAATATGCAACTTTCAGAAAATATATAAAGGATTATGCATATGAATATCATGAAGAAGAGCAAGAGGCTCCCGGAATTATAGAATCTAGTAGAACTTCAGTTAAAGATGTCAAAGAAGAACCTATATACCAGAATATCATGACATAGAAAAACATCAAGGACCCATGGATTAACCCCATAAGATTATATAAGAAAATAGAATACCATATTAGGCTCATGATATAATCTGAGAAGAAGAAAGATATGGTGCACCAGAAGGAATCCTTGAGACCAAGACTCTAATCCAACTATGTGGCCTTTATGTGCAATCTTG
The DNA here is from genome assembly GCA_001517045.1 of Pseudotsuga menziesii. Taxonomy (NCBI): domain Eukaryota; kingdom Viridiplantae; phylum Streptophyta; class Pinopsida; order Pinales; family Pinaceae; genus Pseudotsuga; species Pseudotsuga menziesii. The sequence goes on along the minus strand of LPNX010272477.1, from coordinate 68,973 downwards.
TTGATGAGGAACCCACATGTTTTGAAGAATATGCAAAGAAGAATGAATGGATGGATTCCATGATTAAAGAATACCATGCTATCATAAATAATGGTTTTTGGGATGTGGTTCCAGGATAGAAGGATTAATCAGTGGTATCTTCGAAATATAATTTCAAGACAAAGCATTCAATAGATTGTAGTGTTGAAAAGATCAAAGCAAGATTTATTACAGGAGGATTCTCTTAGAAGGAAGGGATTGATTATGAAGATAATTTTGCGCCAGTATCAAGATATACTTCAATTAGAACTATCCTTTCCTTGGAATCCAAAATGAAATGGAAGCTACATCAAATGGATGTAAAGACAAATTTCCTAAATGGTGTCATAGAATAAGTATACATTGAACAACCACCGGGTTTTGAGACACATGACAAGCAGCCACATGTATGTAGATTGAATAAGGCACTATATGGATTGAAGCAAGAACCCAATCATGGTATAGAATAATTAATAGATTCCTCATGAGCTTGGGCTTTACCAAAAGTAAAGAAGATTCCAACCTTTACTATAAGGTTTTACATGATGGGATAATGATATTATTGTTATATGTAGATGATCTATTTTTGACATTGGAGGAGAAGCTCGTCAGTGAATGCAAGAATAATCTTGTGATATAATTTGAGATTAAATAACTTGGCATGATGCAAGTATGGAAATTCCCATATGATATTTTCCTGAACCAAGGAAAATATGCAATTGAGATCCTAAAGAGAATTGGGATGTTGGATTGTAAATAAATGCACACTTCGATGGTATCTTTTAGTGCCAGAAATTTTTCTCAGACTACATAATAATAAGCAAACACAATCTCAATAAATACAATGAAGTAAAATAGGTTTTTTTAGTGTTTTGGTTGTACATTTTGAAGAAAAGAGGGAAAAAACTCATAAGACCAAAGAAAACACTAAATCATGAGCATTTGAATGAATGAGATGCATAACATATAAACCATAATCTAAATAGAATAAACATAGTACAGAGTTTCACCCATAGTTAGCAAGCATTTCAAGCATAAAAACATTAAACATGAAATGAATATACCAACTGAGTAATTAACACAAATTAGAAATGAAACCAGTCAATAATCTAAAGGGCATATAGTTGCATATATTTCATAATTCAGTCATAAAAAACACATAAGAGTCTTTACACTTAGCTCATAAACCACAGCGTGATAGCCTCCCCTTGGAACAAAAATCGAACCCTTGGTCCTTTCCTTGACTTACATTTATCTTGTTCCTTCCAAAAACAGTTACATACTAAACCACAACTACTTTTAGGTCATCTATCAAATTGTTCAATATAAACTATCATTATACAAAATGAAATAACTTTTTCAAACTAACTAATAACTGCTATTTTTAAAGTACTTTACAAGTCTTTTGCTACTTCAGCTAAAAGAGCAATTCCCTCTAAATCTTGAGCTTTCCTTCTAGCTTTCAAGTGGTCTACTTCCAAGTCTGCAACTCTCTTTGTTAACTCCTCATTCTGCTGTGTCAGCTCCTGGATAGTTTGCCTTAGTTCTGTAAACTGATTCTATGTCTGTCTTTTTCTTTTAAGAGACTCTTTAGAAACTGCAATCGATTCCTGATAGTGACTGTTCACTTATTCCAAGTCTTCTCTAAGTATCCTATTTGCAGTCACTAATCCTTCATTGGTTTCATGCATATATTCAATTTGATACTTTTATTGTTTAATGCTCCTTTGCGTATTTTCCTTTTCAGAATCAATAGATTTGCCTTCTGATATTGGTTGCATCCCTTTTGGCATCCATGGGATTTTCAGCTTCCTTGATATTTCTTCATCCTCCTTCATATGCTCTGTGAAGGTCACATGAATCTCTTGATGTTCTTCAGCTTCAATATTGCATGAAACTTCTTCAATTACCTCTCTTTTCTCCATACAAGAACTCTTTATATCATTTTGCTGTTGTTCATGAATCATCTTATTTCGAACCTCCATGAAAATGTCTGAGATCTTAGTATCAGTGAAGACTGGTTTATATTTTGAAAATATTGGTTTTTTACCCCTCATAACTTTTTTTCTATCATATTCACTATCTTCCAATTTCTCTTAAGATGATGAATCTTCTATTACTGTAACCTTCTTCTCAGCCAGTTTGGGATTTAATAACTTCTTCATATTTATCCTGAGCTTGTTCTTTGGCCTTGTCTTGGGCCTCCAGACTGCTCCAACCTCTCCTAACATTTTTCAGAACCTTCCCTTGATGAGTTATTGAAGCTAATTCAACAAACTTCATTCTTTTGTTTCGTGACACTGTCTCCTCTTCAAAATGGTTGTGTATTTCTTACTTAGAATAAACCCTAGCTTCATTAGTAGTGAGAACCCTAGCCTCATCAGATAAGGATTTTTCATCCTATTTAGAAAGTACTATAATAGGGATCTGCTTCTGGTCCTTAAAATCTTCCTTTACACCTTGATTTGACTCTGCAGGTAAAACATCTTCTACTGGCTCAACTTCCTTCACCTCTGACTTTGAAAATTTCTTTTCCTCAACATTAATTTGCTGTTCAAGTTCAATGTTTTCATCTTCCCGATTCGAAGATTTTCCTGGTTCACCAGCTTCTTCATCTTTGACTATGACTTTCTTTTTAAGTTTCTTGATCAAAATCTAACCCTTATCTAACTGTCTCTTCTGAGACTGCTCGTCCTTCTCAGTTTGGTAACCTGACCAAAATAAGAAGTGTTCCCATGTCTTCTCTCTTTTCTGAAGTGCAGTGCTTATAACCAGTTTAATAAGCCCATGATGAAAAACTGATTGTTTAGTATGATCCTGATGTTCTTTCACCTTGCTTGACATCTTTTGTAAACTTTTCAAAAAGAATAATGGGAGATTCATTTTGGATTCATTACTGAGATGTTGAAGGAATATAAAATGATACTTAAACACAAAAGAAAATCTCCCTTCACAAGTGATATAGCTTTGTAATATTTTGATAGGCTCTATCCATTCTGGTTTAAACTTTTGAATAGGTACTCCCTTTCCCCAATATGCTACTACACCTGGAAGTAGATATCTCTGAGAATCAAAAGTGAAAGACACCTTTTTGAACCAAAATTCACCCTCGTCTAAAATTCTTGTTGCTTCTGCTAGAAATTCCTTGGTCAGTTTAAACTTCAAAGTATCAAAAGACACTACATCCTTATCCAAACATTGAGCAAATTTGTAAGAAAATTTTGAGTGATAACCTTCAATCTTTTCAAAAAACACTAACCACCCTACTTCTGCAAATAGTTTTGCACAATCTGGAAAGGTTTGAACCCAACTCATGTCTGATGGTTTTTCTCTATTAGTCTTACCATTCTTTTTCATTTTGAACTATTTCCAAATATCTTCTGTCCACAAAACAAACTTTGAATTTCTTCAAGTTTTGATAAACTGACAGACAATACTGTATAAGGGAACCTGAGAACCCTAAGCTGAACTCTCTCGTTAAACTGATAAATACTTTAATTCCATTGACTGAGAATTCATCATTTAGTATGGATTAGGTTTAAAAACTAATAATCTGCCATCAATTATGTCATTAGTCTTCTTCTTAGAAAAAACTCAAATTTATGAACCTTGGTAACGATTCGCAACCTACCAATCAAAATGACTCATCCAGCTATTGGAATCGTGTTTTCTTGACTATCAGGTGTCCAATTGCATTCCCCAATATTCTCTTACAGCTTTGATAACTCCAAACGACCACTCCTCAAAGCCCTAATTTTTCACCCTGTTTCAAAATTCCGATTACAAAGTGCTGATTTTTTGCCATGACCTCACCTACTCTACGTGCACTTTAGGGAATACATGATTCAAGGCGTATTTGTCTCATTATGTTCAACCATCATTAATCCATCACCTCTGCAACAGACCGCCATGACTCGCCCTCATGATGGTATTCACATCTATCACAGTGATTATTCTAAAAGAAACACGTATCAAATCCATCTCCCAGTATGATTGACATCTTATGTGTGAGAATTTCAAAGAAAACTGAACAAAAAATGATAATTTTTGAACTGCGTGACTTTCTTGTAGCGCATGTGTGCATTTGTTTTAGTATTGCGCTACAAGAAAGTTTGAGTAAATGATTTGCAAAAATTAAACTCATGATAAAGGTTTAAACTTGGTTTAGGAACTCTAATTAAGCTTTTATGTGTTAGGATATTTAGACACTTACGAGTTAGTTATGATCAACTTGTGTAATATATTCATTAGGTAAAAGTGTGTTTCTTTAGTATGCATTAGTATGCATTTGTAAATATTCTAATCCGACGCAACACATAGAGTGATCCGACGGTTCAACTTCTCTTAGATCATACCTACCATTGATCCGTGGCTTAACACCTGATTGGTCTATGATCTCTATTTAAAGAGCATACAGGGTCCTTAGCTAGTTGATTGATTATGAGAAGCTCATGTAACTTTCTTTCTTTTGCATAATAAATTGCTCCAAGTAGCTATTTGGCTAGGGCCATGGATTGTTTCCCTCTTGAGGGTTTTTGTTGGGGCTCGACCTTAAAGGTCCTTAGTTTTGGCAATTCCACGGTTTTGGTGCGAAGCTTGTAAGTGGAGTTGCGGCACAAAATAGTCTTAGGGGTTTCGGGGTTGGGTCAAAGCCTCTCTTTTTGTAATTAACCCATGGTTTAAACTCATGGTTTTTCGATGCCCACGGTTTAAGCCTATGGTATTGTAATAGCGCACTTGTATAAATAGGCACTTATGTAAAGGAGTCAGGTTAGGCTTTTGAGGCTTTTGAGGTATGATGATGTGATGCAAAGCTAAGGCCTATTTCTGTAAGAAAGGTTAAGTCCCAGCTGTGTGCATGGACAACCTTTGCAGCTGTGTGCGTAGAGGGTTTTTGTAAGAATGGTTAAGTCCCAGCTGTGTGCGTGGATGACCTCTGCAACTGTGTGCGCAGAGGGTTTTGGGTGATTGAGAAGATTTGCAACTGAGTACGTAGATCAGAACTATGGTTTTTGTAAAGAGTTGAATATAAACACAGTTCTGTGGACATAGCCCCTACACTGGGGGTGAACCACGTATATCTTGTGTCGTGGTGGTTCTGTTGTTTTGTTTTGTTCTGTTTATGCATCTGTTAAGTAGATAAAGGATAAAGTAAGATAAGCTGTTAAATAATAAATTCGGTGTGAATTCCCAGTTAAGGGTTAAGCCAGTAACTGTATGTTTATATAAACCATGAAGCTAGTTAAGTGAATGTTGAAGCTATTTATTGTATGATTATTATTTGTAAGACTAAAGGTACAGTAATATCCCTCTTTCGCTTGCAGAAACCTGATTCTGCGGCACCCCATAGCTGTTTCGGGTGAGACTGCAACCTGTTCACAGGTTGTTGCTGAAAGGGCCAACACTGTGGGTCTTTTGTTGGTGCGAATATAAAAGGATAAAACCCGAGTCTGTCCATAGCCCAACAAATTGGTTCCGTTGCCGGTTGAACAGTATCTGCTCAAGAGGGATTTGCATCGTACCTAGAGGGATATGTTTTGGAGGCCCTCAGTAAAATAAATTGGTGATTGGATCGAAGATACCTATCTGAAATTTGCTAAACAAGAAAATAAGGGTCCTCATCATAGCTCAGACGACTTCTTGCAAAGGTATGTTTTTGCTGATATTTACAAAATTTTCTTTGGTAGTATCCACATAGAATTGCACCAGTGGTTAAATAGGTTGACAGAAAGAAAGACAAACTTCCAAGAAGATCAGTCTCCTGCCTGGACCCCAGAAAGAATTAACATATTGAAAAGAGTGAACAACGCGGTATCAAGAGCTATTGATTTTTGGAAAACGTGAACCCTTGAAGCATTTGTGACAGAGTTTGCCATCGACACACATACTTCTTTTAGTGAAGCATAAAGACTGTTTTTCAAAGGACCAAGGGGTAAGTACTTGAATTCATTTAGTTTGACAATTAAAATGCTTTTGGCTGAGAAAGGCATATTGCTTATCGAATCAGATTGCTAGATTTTTCTACTAACTTATGTTTGGAAGTGAAAGTGACTTCGACGAGCAAAGTGGTTTGCTTCGAAGCGGTAAACGATACAAGAGAAATATTGGATCCTATACCCTAAGCCAGAATACTGATTATACCCCACTAAGTCCAGAAGACTCTGACTCTGAAGAAACCCCTTTTGTTAGAAACCCTCCTATCACATCGCAGCGAAGACCTATTAGCCCTGAGAACCCGTCGCAGTCTGAAAGTAAACCTAACCCTAGTAGTCCTGTCGCAGGTCAGTCTACCTCAGTAAGTTCCCCTCCCCCTTTTATCAGTTCCCCTCCCTCCCCCCCTCGATCCACTATGGCCCATGTGAATGATGATATCAAACTCCCAGTCTTTAAAGGAACTGGATGAGAGGATCCAGAGCAGTTTTGGTTCTTATGTGAAGCTGTGTGGAATGCTAAGAGTATTACGGATGAAAATACAAGAAGAGCACAGATAATCACCTCTTTCAGAGACTGGGATTTGACCTGGTTTATGAAGTTTTCCAGTACTCAGAACTATATCTTGGCTGATATTAAAAAAGCCATGATTAAGGAATTCAAGAAGCCTAAATCAGAGTCACAGTGTATAACTGAACTAAAGGAAATTCAGCAGAAGTGAGGTGAATCAGTGTGGGACTTTGATCAGAGGTTCAAGGTTCTATTGGACCAAGTCAGTTTTACTATTGGACCAGAACAGCATAAAGAATGGTTCATTGCAGCACTGTTGCCACATATCAAGACTCCACTTATGCAACAGAAGGTTGTTGATCAGCAAGAGGCATTGGAAATTGCCATGAAACTTGAAACCACTCCTGTCGGAGATAATTCTGGCATAGCCCAGATACAGGCGTAGTTAGAAGAAATGGCTTTGGAGCTTCACGACATGAAGAAAGGAAAATATTTTCGTTTAGAGGTTTGGTGTACATGATGCAAGACAGAAGGTCATGACAAAGAACAGTGCCCTGCACTAAGAAAATACCTGAATACTGGTGCACCAAACCCGTTTAACCCTGTTGTTCTATATTGTGAAATCTGTAGAACAACTGGTCAGCATCAACCTGAAGATTTATATCTGCTACAAAAATATGTGCAATTACCTAAGAATCCCTACTACGAGTTCTGTAAGTTTGTAGGACACAATGAAGATGAATGTCACAGCTTTGACCTCATGAGAGAGCGAACCTATGATGCTTATAGGGTGTAAAACAAGGCACAAGGCAACGATGGATATGGCTACCGTGGTGGTAACCCAGGTTGAGGTAATTTCAGAGGTCGTGGTGGTATTCCTGGAAGAGGTCAAAGCCAGGTTATATGCTATAACTATAATCAGGTAGGCCATGTAGCTAGAGACTGTCAGAACCCAACTACAACATGTCGATATTGCAGAGCAGTCGATCATGTCATTGAGCAATGTCCACAATTGATAGCCAAGATACAAGAAAGGAATGGCCCTCCTACTCAGAATGTTCAGATGATTGTTGTGGAGAAAAGATCTGTCCCAGCTATTAATGTTGTTACAAGGAGTGGAGCTATGACGCAAGTTGAGAATACGGAGAAACAATCTGTCGAGGCTTGGGTCTGCAAGACCCCAGAGAAAATTCCAGCCTTTGATGTTGGCAGAGAAAAAGAAACATTTATAGAAGCTAAAAGAGACTTTGCTGATCCAGGAACTTCAGTTGAAACTACGCAACAACATCAACAGCAGTCCCAGTTCCAAGAAGCTTCGTCGGATCAAGTACACTAGCATCATTTTTGCAAAGTTGTATGAAGCTATTAAGAAATCAGAATGCTTTGAATGAGTTACAGAAAGTTCTCCAGTCTTGCTAATCTCATCGAAGCTCTGATAAAGGAAAAAATGTTAATAGAGTTAGAAGGACTGGAAGAGAAATGAGGCTGCATGCTCAAATAGGAGAGTATGATACGACTGATATCATTTTAGACCTGGGATTAGAAGTGAATTTCCTAACTAAGCAGACGTGGGAACAAATGGGAAAACCTACTCTTGAATGGTCCCCTATACAATTGAGATTAGCCAATCAGCAGAAGATTGTGCCCTTGAGAAGATTCCCGAGTGTACCAGTAGATATTGATGGAGTCAGTACCCTAGCAGATTTTGAAGTCATTGAAATAATTGATGATAGCAACCCCTATCCAGCCTTGCTAGGAATCGAATGGGCAATAGACAATTATGTAGTAATCAACCTTAAGACTAGACAGATGAATTTCGAAGGAAAAGGCCTGAAAGTCATAGTACCATTGGACCCTTCTCAAGGAGAAAGGTATACATAGCCAGTCAAAGATGAAGATCAGGATGTTTTAGATCATATTTACAACATCACAGCTAAAGAAGAATACTATGTTAACCCTACTACTGAAGGCATAATGGATTGGCAGTGTGACAGTTCTTGCATGACTGATTCAGATGACGGCCTAGAGAATTGGAAAAATAGATTGTATGAGCTACATGGACATTGATGTGCAAGAATTACCAAGTCTCTCAGATGGCTTAGCTCACAGACAAGAGCCTTACCTATTTTTGATGGCTTGACAGACCCAGAAGATTTTATTGTGCAATTCTCAGAACAGGTACCAGATTCACAGAAAATGGAAACTCTAGATTAAGGCTTCAAAGCCACAGCTGCCAGATGGTGGAATGGTCATAAGAAGTGTATTCATAGTTGGGAAGCTTGTCAAAAGTTTCTTCGCCTGAGATTCACAGATCAACCTCAGGAGGTGCGAAGCAGATTTGATGGTAAGACTAGCCCTCAGGAACATTTGGAGCAATGCTATGAAGCATGGAAGCATGTACCTTCTGAAGAATGGGTACATAGGTTTGTACACACTTTGGAACCTGTAGCAAAGAATTCGTATGCAGAGGTGGAGCTTCGCCATGGTATTGTAAGTTGGGATAGTCTTCTTGATAGTTTTGTGCTTACATTTTTTATTAATGAGGTTTTCCCTGCTTTGGATGCAGCCGTTAGGCTAATCAATACTAAGGTATTTGATGACAAAGACATAGTCGAGTACCAACCTGATTGGAAGGAACAAGAAGCTAATGCAGTAGAATGTTATAACCTATTCATTGATGAAGATGATGACCCTCGTAACATTAAAATTCCTGAGTTAGAAGGACACTGCGAAGTACATGGACCAGCAGTCGAAGCACCTGAAGTAACTCAGCCCCTAAAGACAAGGAAATTCAACATTGGATCAGAAGAAATACCTAAGTATGCTACCATTGGAGATTATTGGGACAAAGAAATGGTAAGCAAAGTGACTGAACTTCTCCATGAGTATCAGGACTTATTTCTGACGAAGTTCTTAGAAATGAAAGGTATCCTTGGTGATATAGGAGTGATAAAAATCCCTTTGAAAGCTGATGCGAAGCCTGTGAAGCAGCATCCTCACAGGCTGAACCCTAAGTATAAAGAAAAAGTTAGGATGGAGTCAGATAAGATGCTTGCTGCACGAAGCATTGAGGCTGTCAAAGAAATTATGTCATGGTGTTAGGATGTGTCGTAGGTCCTTAATTCGGCTAAGCTAAAGTTAGTGACTGTGCCGAAGAAGAAAGGTGTGGGGGAGCTTAAAATGCGATCATTGTAAAAAAGCAGATTTGGCGGCGCCGGTACGTTAACTGCTTTAACTACCTATAATGATGAGATTTTGTGGAATATAGCACTGTTTGGACAAGATCTCTGTCAGATTTGGTGTCTTCAATGCACAGTTATGGTAGAGATGGTCGTTGGATTATATAAGAAGACACCCAGGCCTGTGAATGTCGCATTACACATTTTCTTGAGTTTTATAGTTCCATCCATGTCAGCTGATCACGAAGTTCAGGAATTTTTGAGAGGATTTGAACAAAGGGGTCTGTAGAACCTTATGAGCAACCCACCTGCCTCTGCACACCGCGAAAAGACCCCCCCAGCACCGAATCAACCAATGCAGACGTGATCAACTAGGAATAAGTTTAATACAGAAGTTCACTCTAAGCGAAACGAATATAGGCACAAACCAGCAGGAAAGACACCGGAGGAGCCCGAGATGAATCCTTCCGGTTCAGCAGAGCTCCCACCTGAAGGATCGTAGCGTCCACCGTATCTTCCGCCTGTTCGACTAGGAGTTCAGCCACCTCGGTGGACAACCAAGTTCACACTCCGTACCCCTTCACTGCAACAAGGTGTGCAGTTGGTCGGGACAATGACGAGAAAAATCGACCGGCTTAAGTATGCAGACCACGATACAAATGATCGTGGGAAGTTTCTGCAGTTCGCACCTGGAACATACTTGCACTTTGTCCACTATCCGGAGACTGGAGCGACACTGCTAGAAGTGAAACAGTGGGCTCCTGGCTTGGAGAAAGCAGTCTTGCTGAAAATGCTGAATGTCCCCCACTTTGGTCGTAGCACGCAGGTTACCGTGGTGGTCAAGCAATTACTAGCATTGGTACATGATGGGAACCTATGGATAGGAGACCAAAGAATCCCTATTAGTGGAGAGCTAATTCACTAGATCACAGGCTTGCCAAAGGAAGGACCTGATCCTAGAATTGAGTTCATGGGAAAGCATGAAGATACGAAGCTGGCACAGAGCATGAAATAACGCTTCGGGCTGACGAAAGGAAAGCGAGGATATCAAACCTCAACCATTCAGCATCAAAACATTCGCTTCACTGCAGAGCTACTAGCATGCAAGCTAATGCGAAAGTGCAGACCAAATGAAGTACCCACGCCGATTGTCAATATTTCTACGAACTGTGCCGAAGGCTACAGTTACAAATGTGCAGAGTACATTGCCAAGGAATTTCTCGAGGATGTCCGAGATGCACAGGAGAAAGGTATACCCTTTCAATATTCATGGTTGTTAGTGCTTATTGCACTGGTAGGATGGAAATAACCTACCAAGGGACAATTTGTTGATGTGCCTCCACACATGCCTGGCGCAACAAGGTACGCATCTCTGTGGGTGTCGCAGGATAAATCCTTCCAGCAGATGACAAACTATGTGTTCACCTTTTACTCGATGAGTATCTCATATGATATTCTGAAGACGCCACGACTCAATAATGAGCTCTTTTCTCAATATGTGGGAGTGGCCAACTTTAGGGCTGACATGCATCATGTCTTCATCCAGGCCCACGCAGATAACAAGCACAAATGGTCAAAGTTACCATACATGGTGAATGAGGAAGACATCCTAATAGTAGTCAAGCAGTGGCCGGCTGAATGGATGAAGGACGCAGGGACAAATCCCAACATACCAATCCCTCCAGTGACATATGTGGGTGCAGGTCCTAGTCAGACACAGCAGCAAGACCCACTAGAAGAAAGCGAAGAACAAATTGAGTTGCAGCAGAGTGGAGATGACCAGGGTAGCGATGATGGAGGTGATGAAGAAGAAGAAGAGTCGGCCAAGACAATCTCTGACCCCAATCGACCAGATAAGCACAAGTCGCCAGAGGTAGAGGAAGTGACTAAACCTCAGTCCAGAAAGAAAGAGAAGGCGTTAAAAGGGAAGAATATCGACGAAGAACCTGTGTTGATGGCTGAAGAGCTTGACCAAGCTCTGACGAAGTCCACAGAAGAATTAACCAAAAAATGGTCAGAGTTCACGGCTATGCACCTTGATGCGCTCATCGGCGTAGCGCAGAGAATTACAAAACTGAAGGACTTAGTAGAAAGATTAGCGACTGGCGCTGTAGCAATTAGTGCCCCAGTAAGTGCATAGCCAAACACAAGACAATGGACAGCCAGAGATAACATAGGACAAGTACCAAGTGCAGCCCTCATCATAATGGACGCAGCATCTCACTCGCAGATGAGCATGACAGTTGGAATAGATTACACCAAGTTGTCTATGCCGGAGCTGCACCTTTGTCAATTGGAAATCATAAGGGAGATCCAAGCACGAGACAACTACTCACAAATGCAGTTAGAAAATGCCATGAAGCAGAGTGAGAGCTTCGCAGCACAGTTGGAAGCAGTAGAATAGAAGAAGAGGGAAGCAGAAAGCAAGTAGGCTGAACTGGCATGGGTATTGGATGAGGCGTGTCGGAGTCTCCCTGACTTCGACATGCAGGCTGAAGAAGAACCGGAGCAAAGGATTGTCAAGATGAAAGATTATGCACAACAGTATCGTAGCCAAATAGACAAGATAAAAGCCGAGCATGAGGCTCAGATTGCGGAGCTTCAACTTCACATCAATCCTGAGATTCCACCAGAAGTCAAGGAGCAACGTCGTAGAGACATTTGGGCCTCATCAATGAAGATCTCAGATCTGGTAAGCAATGTAACAAAGCTGCTAGATGAAAGCATCGAGGCCTGGGAAAAATTGCAGGAGAACCCAGAGGTAGAAAAACTGCAAGAAACCATCAAGCAACGATAGACAGAGCTGGATGCAGTGAAAGCGGAAATCAAGACATTGCCTCCTGTGCAGAAGATGCTTAAGGTAAAACAGAGGAAAGAGATCCAGCAAGAAATTGAGGCATGCAGAAGGAAAGAAACATAGTTGGTGAACTCTATGCAGCCTCTTATTAACGAGGCCTTGGATTTGAGCTCTTCTGCGGACAACCAGCTCAAGATCCTGAAGGAGTATGATGCATTCACATAGGAAAAGGCCTGTGAAGCATCTACAGTAGCAGTGCAGGAGATAGTGGACAAGGAGCAAGCAGCTGAAAACATCCTGTGAAGCCTCAACAAGCAATTCACTATCTTCACCAACCAGACTCTCCCACCAGAGAAGCAGTAGAGTGTTTCGGGATGGGCCATTGGTGAGTCTTAGGGGCCTGTTGGGGCTTGACCTTAAAGGTTGTTAGTTTTGGCAACTCCATAGTTTTGGTGCGAAGCTTGTAAGCAGAGTTGCGGCACAAAATAGTCTTAGGGGTTTCAGGGTTGGGTCGAAGCCCCTCTTTTTGTAATTAACCCATGGTTTAAACTCATGGTTTTCTGATGCCCATGGTTTAAGCCTATGGTATTGTAATAGTGCACTTGTATAAATAGGAACTTATGTAAAGGAGTCAGGTTAGGATTTTGAGGATTTTGAGGTATAATGATGTGATGCGAAGCTAAGGCCTATTTCTGTAAGAAAGGTTGAGTCCCAGCTGTGTGCGTGGATGACCTCTGCAGCTGTGTGCGCAGAGGGTTTTTGTAAGAAAGGTTAAGTCCCAGCTGTGTGCGTGGACAACCTCTACAACTGTGTGTGCAGAGGGTTTTGGGTGATTGAGAAGATCTGCAGCTGTGTGCGCAGAGATCTGCAGCTAAGTGCGTAGCTTTGGGAGATTGAAGAGATCTGCAGCTAAGTGCGCAAATCAGAACTGTGACTTTTGTAAAGAGTTGAATATAAACACAGTTCTGTGGACGTAGCCCCTACATTGGGGGTAAAACCATGTATATCTTGTGTCATGGTGGTTATGTTGTTTTGTTTTGTTCTGTTTATGCATCTGTTAAGTAGATAAAGGATAAAGTAAGATAAGTTGTTAAATAATAACTTCGCTGTGAATTCCCAGTTAAGGGTTAAGCAAGTAATTGTATGTTTATATAAACCGTGAAACTAGTTAAGTGAATGTTGAAGCTATTTATTGTATGATTATTATTTGTAAGACTAAAGGTACAGTAATATCCCTCTTTTGCTTGTAGAAACTTGATTCTGCGGCATCCCATAGCTGTTTCGGGTGAGACTGCAACCTGTTCACAGGTTGTTGCCAAAAGGGCCAACACTGTGGGTCTTTTGTAGGTGCGAAGATAAATGGATAAAACTCGGGTCTGCCCATAGCCCAACAGTTTTAACCACGTGACAAACATTGGTGTGTTGATCTGTGATCTATTTGTGTGAAGCGGTAGCTGAAGGTGTTCAGTCTTTTGGGAGTACCCTGTGTACCCGAACATGGTATCAAAGTGTTTATGAAGAGCCTCTTTCGGTTTTGATCAAGATCTGTAGCCGGTGTTCCTGAAACTTTGAAAAGGGTTTCTGGTTCTGTATTTTCTGTGCATTTGTGGCCTGTGGGAGCTGTAATACCCACGTTTTTGACCTCAGATGCATTAAAAGGTACATGATGTATGTATTGTAATTAATCGTGGTGTGGAGCTAAAGGCAAAATCCCCACCATCGATTTGGTTGTGTTAAGTTTCGGCAATTGGGATTGTTGCTGATGGTATTTCGTGCTACCTAGCACATAATAGTTTTGGCATCATGTAAATATGCACATTCATCAAAATAAACCTACATCCAGCTATGATGGTGCAATGTTAAATTAAAAGGGCATGATTTCCTAAGGTTAGGGGGGGGGATTGTCTAACCAATGGAGCCATTGGGGAAAAGTTGTGTGTCAGCCAATTAAACTCCTATGCTAGTTGAAGGCAGTTAATGCTGGGTAGTGGTGGATGGCAGGGTGCCCCCATGCACTCTCCACCAGCTGGTTCAGTCACACGCATGGATTGGGAGTGGTTTCCTCATGCGTTGCTTGGTATACCAACCATTTTTTTTGTCCACTCTCCCCATCGCTTCTTTTTTCCCTCCTCACGCAGGAAGTCGGTCAGTCTCTCCACCTTTTGGCTGAATTGTGGTCGAGTAAGTTTCCCCTTCAAGCAGGAGTATTGTTTACCTCATGCGCAGGTCGGGATTGTGTTCTCCTGCGACGAGCTTGAAGAGCAGCCTGAGAGGCACGATGCCGACTGTGTAAGTTTTCCCCTACCGATTGTGGCCTACATAGGTGTTTTCCCTTGTCAATGTTGGGGGTCTAGCCCTCTCCCATTTTGTATAGTGTGTAATGCTGTTGTTATTTCATTATGATATTGGGGCTGCTGTTCCTTCCCTTTTTTTGGGTTGCTATGTATGTAATCATATTTCAGGGTTGCTACTGAGTTGTTTTGGCCACTCTATGGCCAAGAACAACTCTGAATCATCTTGTCAGGTTGTGATATGTTTCCCTCCTTTTCACGCAGAGAGTCTGTGTTTACTCCACCATTTCTAACTGTGAAAATGTGTCATGGCTCCATTGTTGAGGAAGGACCATTGTCTTCCCCTGTCCAGGAATGGGAATCAGACTGCGTAATGTCCCGAGATTTCATCGCTGAACCGTGGTTGCTATCCTCCCTAGATCAATTGGGTTACTGTGGGTACCTATGTGGTGTTGTCTGTGTTTTCCCTCATGCTTGGGAGTTGATGTAGGTTACCATTGTGCTGTTTTGGCCACGATAGGGCCAACAACAACTCTGGGATTGTTGTCCCCTGTCAAAGCTGTAATTGTTGGTTTTGCTGCATGCATGTAGTGGTTGCTCTTCAGACTATGTGGAGTGGGATTCAAGGCTGGGTATTCTTGAGAAACCTGGGTTTGGGGGAGCCACACAGACAGAGTTAGATGGATGGATTTCTTCTGCTCAACCCTGGAAGAGCACTAGAAGGGAAAGTTAGGGCATGAGGGACTGTGAAGCAGTGAAAGGACTGATTCCTGGTGTCGGGTGTGTGTGGGTGCCTTATAGGTCAGGCTAGCTCTGGTGTATGCATCCTTATCTCTTCCATGAGCTCACCAGCTTAGCATTGAGCTTCTCCCAGCTCCTTGATAGCCTGATAATCCCTACTGTGTGGGCTTGGATGACTTGTGTACCTTGGCTATGTCTAATCCTACTTATTCCCTTATTCCTTGGGGAATCATGCCCAGCTCGGGGGTGGTAGTGTTGCTGAGAGATTGATGAGCACACTGCCCTATGGTTTGGTGGAACGTTGTAGCGATGTAGCTGGCTGCGGGACAAGTTCTTTATGAGATGAGTATTCTTGACTATTATATCTCTACACTTATATTACTGATTAAAGAATATGATGAACATGCGGTATGCTTGAATGACTGTATGTTTTCCTCCACTATGTATATGAAGGATTATGCATCTTAGTATGTTTTATGTTTTAGGCTTTATATTTCAGCATTATATCCCTGTTCATGTTCATGGGGTTATTTTCCCGGAGGTTTTTGATGGTTTGGTAGCATCCTCCTCGCCCATCAGAAGGTCGGGGATGTTACAGTATAGTATGAGAGCTTATGTTGTAGCATGGGCATGAATGGGCCATGAAAGATTAGCTAGCAGAGGTAGGTTTCCCTCTGCCCAACATAAATCAGAAAATTTGGTTGAAATATTCTCCAAGTGCCAAACTTGTTGGATCATTGGAGGACTGAGTGGGAACATCCTCTAATACAACAGAATGCTTAGTCAGAAGACCATCTGATGAGGGGTCGGTGGAAGGTTTTGCGAAAATTTATATGAAGTGTTGGAACCATCGGCCCATCAGAGGACTAAGGGCAAAGGTCCTCTCACACCGCGGACGTGTTAGACTGAAGATCACCCGCATCGGGAAGAAATTTTGAAAATTTGACGAAGTAATGGAATCATCGGCGATCAGTGATGATTATTTTATTGCATCGTCGATGCTCAACTGATCATGTTTCCAATGCAGAGAAAGTTTGACGACTACATCGAAAGAGGTTAGATGATCTTGCACCGCCATTGCGGATGGATAGAAAACTATGCTTCTGATGGGTAGAGCCTCCAACCATCAATGTCGCAGAGGATAGTTGATCCAACGGCCGATGTGGCGAAAGACAGAGGAGGAAACTCTGAAATTTTTTTTTAAGGCACGAGATCGTCGGCCATCGAAAAATGATAGTGGTATTCATCGCCGATGAATAGCAGAAGGAATTAGTGGTTCAAGTGTCACCGTTGCGGAAGCCTAGTGCACTAATCCTTCGACAATTACAGGTTCCACTTGCCGATGCCGTGATGGTTTTGTTTCAGTCACTGATCAGAAGTTGTTAGTTGAATGGTGACGAATAAGGGAAGATGGAGACGACGGAGTCAGCAGAAGATAGAGGAATATCTCATCGACAAATAGTTAAATGAATCAGGGAAAGAGATGGTTGAGCCAATAAATCAGAGAATAAGACTAGAGAGAAAATTTTGAAATTTTTTCTAAGTCATAGAATCATTAGCCATCGGCAAATATTAGTTGATGACGTCGCCGATGAACATCGGAAGGAGTTAACGGTTCACGCGCTACCATTATGTAAGTCTAAAGAATAAACGTTCTGATGGGTAGAAGATCTGACTGTCGATGCCGCAATGACTAGAGGTTTCGACTGTCGATAGGCTTGTGCCGCGGAAACCTTAGAAGGATCGTTGGCTGCTGTTGCGGAAGTTTAGAGCACTAAGCTTCCGACGAGAAAACGTTCTTACTGTCGATGTTGTGATAGTTGTGCTTCATATTGCCGATAGACCGATGAAGAAAGTGCCGACGGCGGAAGATAAGACGAAGAATATAGAACCGAAGGCTTCGATGAAAGTTAGTTGTTTGGAAACTCGACGCAGCGACAGAAAAGGGAAGAAAAATTCTGAAATCTCTCTAAGTACAAAAAGCGTCGAAAACGTTTAGTGGATCCGACAGCCGATGAGCGTCGTCAAAAGAACTTAGTCATTGGGCTTCCACAGTTGCGGCTGTCAGTTGAACTATCGTTTCGACTAATAGAAGTTTCAATCGCCAATACGGCGGAGAAGTTTACAGGATCATACCGCCAATCGGATAATTATAGTTGAAGTATTTGCCGACACTGAGGGAGAAGTTTGTGATTTGGTCTGTCGATGGGCATTGGAAAATTTTAGCTGACTGCGTGTCCGTCATTGCGGAAGACTAGAGGACTAACCTTCTGATAGATAGAGGTCCCGACTGCTGATGCACAAAGTGTAGTTCTTCCAACGACCGATGGGGTATTAAGGACTACAAAAAACCTTAGTTGTTGGATTGCCGTCGTTGCAGATGACTATGGAACTAACCATCCGACAAGCGAGTAGTTAGTCACTCCGACCATCAATGCCGCAGCAGGTAATGTTCCAATCGTCGACACATATTAGTTTTGGGATCGCCGATGCGGATCAGAAGCCTAGACAACTACAGACCCAAAATGCCGGAAGGTTAGTAAAGAAAGGACCCGAGGAACAGTCCTTGACATCACCGATGCAGATCGGAAGACTAGTCCACTAAGGATCCGAAACGTCGAAAAATTAGTTGGGATGGGACCCGATTTTGACAAAGGAGAATTTTCCATTTTTCTAATGAAAGTTCCAGCGAATATAAGCTAGTGTTCAGTGAATAATTTCTCATTGGATTTTCAGTAGTTTCAGGGATGAAAAGGAAGAGAATTCTTGGTGGCTGAGGTTGACATTTCATACCCAAAATTCAGTGGTGTGTTTTTCCATCATTTTTGAAATGATGTGGTTTTCACACCCGAGTTCAGAATGAAGCATGTGGATAGGCGTTGGAAAGATTATCTAGTAAGGAACAAGGGGGAATCCCCAGAGTTCAAATGCAGTGCTGCAAAGTATTAGTGGCTGTCAGTATGGGCAAACCAGCTATTGTGTAGAAGAGGAGTTCCATGCAAAGATGAGGGATTTGAAAAGGGAAAATTTCTTAAACCCTGTCTTGCTAATTATAATTACATTTATAAGTTTCATACATGAAATGTATGAAGACATGCCTTGCATGCATAGGATATTACATGTTGGTAAGATTAGTGAGAGTTATACATGTATAATGAACCACTAATGGTAATTATTGCATTTATGATTGGAATTAGTGGAAAAACCAACGACAACATGGACATGGCTGAATATGTTGCTGATGCTGATGAATGTGACTAGAAACCCTATGAAGAAAGGGATAAGGCAACAAGTCCAAAATCAAAAGTTGATGAGCAGATTCTGTAATCTCCTGCAAGGGACCAACCAAATTGGTAATGTCAAGGGTGTAAGTAGGACCCACGAAGGTAAGAGTTTAATTATGACAATTGCATGGAGTGGTAGAAGCAAGAGATCTCATACCTTGTGAGTATTTGAATTTTATACTGCATTCATATAGAAATGTGTCATGCCTATATTATGTTGTGATGAGCTTAGTAACTCAAAGGAAGTGAGTACTAATGGTATTGATTATAGTAATGCATCCTATATGAAGTAGTCATGGTTAGGCCATGCATGGTATGTTTGAATGCATAGTATTCATGAATCAATACAAGGTGGCATTGAGTGGGTATGCATTAAAAGATTTTATAAATCTTGTAGTTATGCACTGAATGGATGCATATGAAGGGTGTGAGTAACTGATTACGTAATTATGGGTGCAAAGGTTGTGATGCATTGCATGAATGCATAGAGATAGTGTATGTGTTATTATAAATAACTAATGGCTGAAATGATAAATTGATGACAATTTTGGAACCATTTCAAGAGCTGTTATGAATGTAGGATAGTAAGCGCATGAAGAGGGTAGTCATGATCGATTGACTGCCGACAATGATCTATGGAAGGGCAAGGTGATACAATGATATTCTTGTGAAGTAAGAAGTATCTAGACCATTCATTTAAATTGCATAAATGATCTGACTATACTTTGCAATTTCAGTATGATAATGATTGCGTGAAGTAAATGAGTTTGGTAATATTGATATGCTAACAGCTGGAAGTATTCGAATTCTATAATTTTAAAAGTGCTTCAGTGATTGTTGCAGCAATGGAAGAGGTTATATGCATCCGGACTTACCAAGTGTTTGGCTAATTGAAGTTCAGGTTTTAGGTAGATTGTTTAGAACATGGCAATGAGAGTAAGACCATGACAAGTGCCGGAATATACCATGTGAAAGAGTCAAACCTTATGAGAAGAGTCTCATAGCTGTGAAAATAGTTTATGTGCATAATGAGTTGTTAAATTGGAATTTGTGAATTTCAGATTTGAGAAATTGCTGACAACTACTAATAACTATTGGCTTGCATAAGATTGTGTCAAGAGGACACATTGTAAGTGGGTATTCATGTTATGGTAGTAAGCATAAAATTATAATGGGCATAGTGGTGCTGCTTACAAGAGACCCACAATTGAGGATCACCTCATTGCCAAGCAAATCAATTTATGTAGTAAACAGAGTTGCAAATTCTCATTGAATTTAATTGCTAATGTTATTGCTTGGTTATGGAAAAATCAAATTTGGATTGTATTATCATATAATGATTGATTGTTTGGCTATTTGATGAATGTGCCAGGGGTACACACTGTAAGAAGATCATGTGTGATGGCCTGCAGGAGCCAAACTTCTTGGGAAGGTTTTCCCTTATCTTGGAAATGGGTTTCAGGTGAAACTCCATTGGACATTTTGGAAATGTCTCATCTGCACTGCATGTTTGGTAAGCCACATGAGTGAGATGGTATAGGTTATGTCGGTAAGACATGTGTGGATATGGAATGTGAAAGGATTTGGGATGGCAAACCAAGGGACTGTTAAATCAGAGAAGGGAGCCCCCATTCCTTTTTAACGAAGGAATACCGCCTCTACAAATGGATAAGTGTTCTGTGACCCTAGCTAAGAATATGCATGTCAAATTATTAAAATTCCATATGCAAAACATGTTTTTGATTTTATTTCCATTATGACCGATTACTTGAGTATGAATAGGCCCTACATGGCACACACCGGAAAAGGGTGCACACTTTTCCGATGTCGGATCATGAAAGGGTTTGTCAATATTGATTACACCCTAGGGAGTGGAAGCACTCCTAGTGTCTCAATATTTGATAGAGAATGATATGAAACATGATTACAGTGTTTAGAGAAATAATGCTAACGAATATGCTTATATTGTTTGTGTTGTCAAGCTAAACAGATGTAGTTTGGTATTGTACACTAAATGGACAATGGCTTGAGCTCATCCTACCTTCTACTAAAGAGCACAGAGAAGGAGACATTCCTGAGGGACTGTCAACTTAGAGAAGGGAGTGGTCTCTTGTGTGATATGGGGTAGGGAATTAGAGCTCACTACCGAAGATGAGACCTAGAAATGGTCGTTTATTGTTGATATAAGTGCATGTGTTATTGTTGATGGCCTGATAAACCCAACGGTGTTGGCTTGGATGATGATTGGTTGTTTATATAAGTGTTGTTGATATAAGTGCAGGTGATTTGTTGACGATATGATAAACGCAACTAAAGGTTGGCTTGACTATGACTGATATATATATATATATATATATATATATATAAGGATGTTGTGAAGTAGCCTGCATGCTGACCTAACATCCAAGTTCATAGGCGATCACAAGGCTTGCAAAGCGAAGCAGGATCCTGTGGACCAATGAGGAAACACACAATACAGATAAGTATTGGATTATTTTGCAAATTCTCTCTTAAAGAATATACATGTGTATATGATTTGGTTATGATGTTTTAAGCTCTTGTTTAAGAGATAAAGACCAATGAGAATAAACTAAACATGTGAATTTATTCAATGTTTGAATATAGGTATCACTGGGAGTGAGGACTATGAGAGCATCCTAGGGGTGCATGAGGACATGTGACTGCCGTGAAGAGATAAGAATGAGCAGTAATGAAAAGGTGCTAGTGAGACTGTGAAGGTCCTAGCAACTGAGATAAACCATGTGAGGAGGCTCCATGGTTGAGAGGTCTGAAATAGACTGAAGACACTAAGTGTCATGACCAATAGGGATTGGTCCAACATTCACGGTGAAGTAAAGGAGGCTGAGAACATGAAAAGCCACAGCAGTGGTGTGGGTTTCAGGATGGAACAAAACAAAGAGGGGAAAAACTCTTGCTGCTCTTTCTTGCCTTTTGATTATATATACTTATGCATTGTGAAAACAAAGGATTGTTGAATGCATGTGTGACTAGAAATAGAATGTGTTTATTTGCTTAAAGTAAATTATGAATGATGGAATGGTTAATTCCCTGCCCAAGAATAGACATGAATGAGCTCATGTGCCTGTTGGGAAGGCATGGAAAATATAAAATTCTCCTTGATGAGACTTCGACTGTCATGCCAACTGAGCAATTAATTAACTGATATTAATGCCTATATTATGCTTGGTCTAACAGAATTTCAATGATGCATTTTACAGGTGAGAACGGTGAAATCTAGTGGTGCACATTGATCATGGTAGTAGACCAAAATTTGCTGGACATGGATGGAAGTCTCCTCCAAATGATTTCCAGGACCCAAGAGGATCTTGGAGAGATGCTCAAGATATAGAAAAGGTAGAATGAGATGAACCACCAGATTTTGCAAGACTCTATTTGTTTGTAAAAGGAGGTAAAAATACTTCTAGGGGAAATCCGTAAAGGCAAGGAAAGTGGATCAATGATGGGTCATTCATCCAATCAATCCGTTAAGAAATGGTCCATGCATGAAGACTCAAAGAAAATTGAGCAGGTAAGGATGAAGTAGCCAGCGAAATGTTGGAAATGTGGAGGACATCATTTACGCCAGGACTTCCCAACAAGGGAACATAAAGAGGGCAGTAGCCACAAAGTTCCTTGACTTGGGGATGACCCGAAAGCTGAAAACCAGTAGGAGAAGCTCATGGAAGCCGAGGGGCTTGGTCCTAAAAGTTCAAAGTAAATAATTGAACATGGGACAGATCTACAAAATTTTAAAATTTTGGATGTGCAAATTGTATATTTATTCCTATGTATCAAAACACCGAGGACATTGTTATTCCAAGGGGGAGGGTATTGTAATACCCTCAGTTTTGAACCCAGATGCATTAAAAGGTACATGATGTATATATTGTAATTAATCGTGGTGTAGAGATAAAGACAAAAGCCCCACCATCGATTTGGTTGTGATATGTTTCAACAATTGGGATCGTTGCCGATGGTATATCATACTAC
>LPNX010272477.1:0-46125 GCA_001517045.1 Pseudotsuga menziesii | reverse complement strand
GTGTGTCAACCACTTAAGCTCCTATGCTAGTTGAAGGCAGTTAATGCTGGGTAGTGGTGGGTGGAAGGCTGCCCCCACGCACTCTCTACCAGCTGGTTCAGTCACACGCATGGGCTGGGAGTGGTTTCCTCACGTGCTACTTGGTATACCAACCGTTTTGTTTTTGTCCACTCTCCCCACCGCTTCTATTTTACCTCCTCGCATAGGCAGTCATTCAGCCTCTCCACCTTTTGGATAAATTGTGGTCGTTGTAAGTTTCCCCTTCAGAAAGGGGTACTGTTTACCTCACGTGTAGGTCAGGATTGTGTTCTCCTGCGAGCTTGAAGAGCAGCCTGAGAGGCACGATGTCGGCTATGTAAGTTTTCCCTTGTCGATTGTGTTCTGTGCAGGTGTTTTCCCATGTCAATGTTGGGGGTCTGGCCCTCTCCCATTTTGCAGACTATGTAATGCTGTCGTCATTTCATTATGAGATTGGGGATGTTGTTCCTTCCATTTTTTTGGGTCAGTATGTATGCAATCATCTTTTGGGGTTGCTGCTGAGTTGTTTTAGCCATGCTAGGGCCAAGAATAAATCTGAATCGTCTTGTCAGATTATGAGATGTTTCCCTCATGTTCATGCAGAGAGTCTGTGTTTACTCCACCATTGCTGACTGTGAAAATGTGTCGTGGCTCCATTGTTGAGGAAGGACCATTGTATTCCCCTATCCAGGAATGGGAATCAGACTATGTAATGTCCTAGGATTTCATCGTTGAACCGTGGTTGTTGACATCCCGGGATCAATTGGGTTACTGTGGGTACCTATGTGGTGTTGGCTATGTTTTCCCTCATGCTTGGGAGCTACTATAGGTTACCATTGTGTTTTTTTGGCCACGATAGGGCCAAGAACAACTCAGGGATTATTGTCCCTTGTCAAAGCTATAATTGTTGGTTTTGTTGTATGCATGCAGTGGTTGGTCTTCAGACTGTGTGGAGTGGGATTGAAGGCTGGGTAATCTTGAGAAACCTGGGTTTAGGGGAGCCACAAAGACAGAGTTAGATGGTTGGCATTCTTCTCCACAACATCGGAAGAGCACTGGCAAGGGAAGTCAGGGCCTGAGGGATTGTGAAGCAGTGAAGGGACTAATTCTTGGTGTCGGGTGTGTGTGGGTACCTTAGAGGTTAGGCTAGATCTGGTGTAGGTGTCCTTAGCTATTCCATGAGCTCACCAGCTTAGCATTGAGCTTCTTCCAGCTCCTTGATAGCCTGATAAGCCCTACTATGTGGGCTTGGCTAACTTGTGTACCTTAGCTATGTGTAATCCTGCTTAGTCCCTTATTCCTTGGGGAATCATGCCCAGCTCAAGGGTAGTAGTGTTGTTCAGAAATTTATGAGCATGCTGGCCTATGGTTGGGTGGAACGTTGCAGTGATGTAGCTAGTTGCGGGACAAGTTATTTATGAGATGAGTATTCTTGATTATTCTGTCTCGACACTTATATTACTGATTAATGAATATGATGAACATGTGGTATGCTTGAATGACTATATGTTTTCTTCCACTACGTATATGAAGGATTATGCATCTTAGTATGTTTTATGTTTTAGGCTTTATATTTCAGCATTATATGCCTGTTCATGTTCATGGGGCTATTTCCCCGGAGGTTTTTGATGGTTTGGTAGCATAATCCTCAGTGGTCAAAGGGTCGAGGACATTACAGGAGCTATTCCATTGTGTCTAGAATGTCGTTTCCATTGGGAAATATTTTTCGTTTCACCGAAAACTGTTTCTGTTTGATCCAAAAACGCCCATTTCGGCAAATCTGAAGGTATAATGTTATAGTAACGGATTTGTTTTATTTTTTTTAAACATATCTCATATTTTATTAGTTTTATAATTAGATCTTTACTGTTTTAGTCTCGGCCTGTTTCCTTCCCTGACTGTGTATGCTCTTTTCCGTGCACCTTGCGCAATTGCGGCGAATCAGAAACAGTAAGGGAAAGTTTTTTTTTCTTGTCTTCTTAGCTACGTATGGTCTTTATCGTGCATCTTACGTGATCATAGCAAATAAAAAATCAATAAGAAAACTTGAAAAATGTAGACTTTCCGGGTAATCTAACCAAGTTCTAACCCCACTGTGTGGAAAAAAAAAATTTGTTTTTGCTTTTCGTTTTTTTTGTGATTTGCAAGAAAAAAAAGGCAAGCACAGAGAACAAGGGAGAAGAGTAAAAATAAATAAAAAATCCCCCTTCCTCTTTCCATTCTTTTATGTACCTTTTAAACTTAGCTTAGTTTGTCCAAAGTTGCTTTATTCCTTAATAGGTCTTGAGTTCAAGTCTTATTAAGCTACTTTTTAGTGCATGCAATTTCTATTTTTAAGTTACTTTATTGTAAAAGTGCATTTCACATAAATAAAATAAAATAAAAAGTGAGTCACTTAAGTCTTTTAATTTATTGCCGCACTATTTAAAAGTAACATTATTGTAAAAGTGAACATCACTTATTCTACAAAAATGATTCACTTAAAAGAAACTTTATTGTAAAGTGATTGTCAAAGGTTGATATTGGGAAGAGAGGGTTCTTTTCTTTAGTTGGTCAAGTTAATATCTGCCACGTCACTATTGGGAACATCTTCAACATTTTATTTGATCAAGCATAACTTCATCATCCAGAATTAGTTTTCAGTGCCCTTTTTTTTAAAACCACATATTTTTTCAAGCTCTTTGCATCTAGATAGTTATTTTATGTTCTTTCAACCATTATTTTGTAGTATGGCTTCCCCTTGTGATATTATACTTACAAGTTCTAATTATTTCTCATAAAAATATCATATGGAGGATGTTTTACAAAGTAGGGGGCTTTTCAGGATAACCTAAGGGAAATAAACAGAAACCATTGATGATGATAAGAAAATTAAATGGGAAAATAGATGTGATGAAGCTCGTGGATTGATTGGGATGTCAATTTCTATTGATTTGGGATTCCATATATCTGGAATCGATGAACCTAATATAGCTTAGGAAAAGTTGGAATCTGTGTTTGGTAAACAAAATGAAATTCGGGGTCATAAACTTGAGAATGAGTTGATTTCCTTGAATCCAAATGATTTTTCATGCATTCAAGACTATTTATCTAAGTATAAAACTCTTAGACTCTTATGTGCAGAATGCAAGATTAAGAAAGAAGACAAACAATGTATTTATCATATTCTTTCCAAAATTGGACCTGCATATTCTGTTTTTGTATCTACGTTCTACTCCATGAAATAATCATTGACTGCAGCTAGCTATCAAGAGCCTAGTCTTGAATCCTTTTGTGATTCCTTAATTAGAGAGCAAGATAAGCTCATTCATCTTGGAATAATTAACAATGCAGATACATATGGGAAAGCCTTATTGTCCCAACAGAAAGAAAAGTCCAAGCCTCCTAAGAAACAAAATTTTTGCAATAATAAGACAAACAACAAGGGTCCCAAACCCTCTCAGCAGCTCCTTCTTTAAAAAATGACAAAGGATCCCATCCAAAAGGAAATAAGACTGAGCATCATTGCAATTTTTGTGGGAAAGATAATCATGATGAATTTAAATGTTTCAAGAAGATGGCAACCTTGGAAGGAGCAATGGAGAAGCACCACATCAGCCTAGATTCGTCTTCAGAATATAACTCTCATGGACATGCACTTTGTGCTTCTGGTTACTCTTATACTGCATCTTCTTCTTCTACTTCAAATGAATGGCTTATTGATTCTAGAGCATCTTACCAAGCTGTACAAATTTAACAACTTTGGGCCATCACCTTTTCCTTCAGTTTTTGTTGCTCATAGTGATAACTTGAGCAAACTTTGGCATGAGTGATTTGGTCACTTAAATTATCGCTCATCGCAACAACTATGTAAATACAATATGGTGACTAGCCTTCCTATGGTATCTTGCAATGATGGTTTTTGTTCTGGTTGTGTACTCAGAAAACATCATCGAGACAGTTTTGACAAACGTGTCTCTTGGCACGCCTCAGTTCCCTTGGATCTTGTGCATAGTGACTTGTGTGTCCCTCTTCCATCTGCATCATTTTCTGGTTTCAAATATTTCTTAACTTTCATTGATGACTACTCTAGATGCACTTGGGTTTACTTATTGAAACTTAAGAGCGAAGTATTTAACATGTCCTTGGCCTACAAGGCCCTTGTTGAAAAACAATCTGGTCATCAAATTATTAAGTTAAGATCTGACAATGGAGGAGAATATGTTAACAACAAATTCACTACCTTTTGTACTGAACAAGGAATCCAACAACAACACACTATTCCATATACACCACAACAAAATGGTATACCTCAATGAAAGAACCACACTTTAAAAGAAATGGATAATTGTATGATCCAATCTAAGGGACTAAGTCTTCAATATTGGGCTGAGGCCATAAATTGTATGAATTACATAGTTAATCGCACACCCACTAAAGTTTTACAAGGTATAACATCGAAAGAAGCATGGAGTAAAATTAAACCATATGTAATTTACTTTCGTGTGTTTGGTTGTGAAGCATGGGCTCACATTCTGGATGAAAAACGGAAAGCATTGGAGCCTAAAAGTGAAAAGTGCATATTTGTTGGATATTCTGAAGATGTAAAAGGTTATATACTTCTTCAGCCACATTCTCATGATATAATCATTAGAAGAGATGTCAAATTTGATGAAAATCTCTTGGCCTGCGAGCCTAACTTGGCGGGTGTGTCATCTTTGGCCTGTGAGCTTGATTCGGTGATTATGCCTTTTTCTTCTTCTTCTTCCAACTTCCTTGATAGGTTTCCAACTCCAGTTTCTGATGATGATAGTGAGGATGAAAATACACCTCCGCCTGCTCATGTTCCTCCAATTGCACCAGCACCAATAATTCCTTGATGGGTCCATTCAACATGTGAAGCAGCTGGTGATCTTACCGGTGATCCTAGAGATCAACGTCGAACATGTTCTCAGTTTCAACGAGCCTCTTCTCTTTTGGCTCAAGTTTCTGAGAATCATGATCCAAAATTTTTTGTAGAAGCTTCCGAAAATCCAGATTGGGATGCAGCTATGGATGAAGAATATCGTTCCTTAATGGCGAACGATACTTGGGATCTTGTTCCTCTTCCAAAAGGAAGAAAACTTGTCAGATGTAAATGGGTCTACAGAACTAAGGATGAATCAGATGGAAGTATTGAAAGACTTAAGGCAAGGTTAGTTGCCAAAGGTTTTTCCCAAGTTGAATGGATTGACTACAATGAAACCTTTTCTCCTATCGCAAAAATGAATTCCATTCGCCTTGTTCTTTCCCTTGCAGCCTTACATCACTAGGAAGTCCATCAAATGGATGTCAAGTCTGTCTTTTTACATGGTGATTTACAGGAGGAAATTTACATGGAACAACCTCCTGGATATGTTCAAGATAACTCTAGCCTTGTCTGTCTCCTTAATAAATCCTTATATGGCCTTAAGCAAGCTCCTAAAGCTTGGTGTGCCAAAATGGATAGCTTTCTCCTTGACACTGGTTTTTCTAGATGCCATTTTGACCCCAATGTCAATACCAAGAAAGCAGGAAACTATCTCATCATACTTGTTCTTTATCTTGATGATCTTATCCTTACTGGTAGTGACCCTAAACCTATAACCCATGTGAAATCCAGTCTTAAGCAAAATTTTGAAATGTCAGACTTAGGACATTTGAATTATTTTCTTGGTCTCCAAGTATTGCAAACCAAAGAAGGAATCTTTCTTTCCTAGTCTAAGTATGCTTGTGACCTTCTTTGTCGCTTCCACATGGAAGATTGTAAACCAGCTCCTTCTCCCTTCCAATATTGAGTCAAACTTTCTGCCACTTGTACTTCTCCTGAAATAGATTCCACGTTTGTAATGTCCTTGACCCTCTGACCAATGAAGAGGATGCTATGATACATCAAATCATCCAGGGATCTAGCCCCATGAACATGAACATACACATACATATAATGCTGAAGGAGGATACTTTAAAAAACCATAAAACATACTATGATGCATTAATCATTCATATACATAGCGGAAGCAAACAACATATCAATCAACACTCATGCATATATAGATGAACATTTAACATGTATATCATCATTCATCAACGCTAAATATGATTGCAGGAAAAAGTTAGGCAAGAATACTTATCTTATAAAGAACTTGTTCCGCAACCAGCTACGCCACTGCAACATTCCACCCAACCATAGGACTGTGTGCTCCTTAATCTCTCAGCAACGCTGCCACCCTCGAGCTGGGCATGATTCCCCAAGGAATAAGGAACTAACAGGCCTACACATAGCCAAGGATAACAACACCACAAGGGTACACATTTCAACCAAGCCAACGCAATTAGGTTTATCAGGCGAACAACAGATCAGTCAAGCCAACCAAGTTAGGTTTATCAGGCCATCCAGGAGATGGGAAAAGCTAAGTGCTAAGCTGGTGACCTCATTGAAGAGCTACAGACACCAACACTAGAGCCATCCTGGATTCTAAAACACCCACACACACCCAACACAAGGAAACCAGTCCCTCAGACCCTGATCTCCCTTCCAGTGCTATTCAGGGGTTGTGGAGAAGAAAGCCAACTTAGTAGCTCTGTCTATGTGGTTCTCAACCCACCAGGTTTATCAAGCACCTCAGGCCCTCATTTACCACTCCAATGTAGTCCGAGGACAAAAACACTACATGAAAGCAGCCAAACAGTTATTCAAGCTTTTATAGGGGAAAAACACAATCGATCAGAACGTTGGTACTCACAACAATCTTCAACCGATACCACCATAAAAAGGGAAAACACATCCCAGTAATTGTGGGAAAACAATATCCCACAAACAATCATAAACCCACAGCACCTGATCCTTAATGCAATCACCGGAGATCTTGCACAGGAAGAAAATGGAGAAAAAGAACAAACTCCCAAACTATGTGTGATGAAAAAAGACACAGCCAAAGTACATAACTTTGAATGAAATCATGACCATGATTCCACGATGGATTAACAGAACATTACACAGTCTGAAAATGGTAGAAAAAGACACAAACTCCCTGTGTGAACCTGAGGATGAACCCAACCACAGACTAACAATCCCGTGAGAAAGGAAGAACTAGTCGCAAGCTAGTAATTTGTGAGGAAGAGGAGAACCAAACCCTCAAACAATGAATCGTGGCTCCTTTTAACTCCTCTCAAGCTGGGGAAAATGAACAGCTCTCAATCGGGATAGTAGGCAGGCCATCCGCAATCCAAAAGGCATGTCATGGAGAGAGTGCAGGTGTGGGGAGAATGGAAACATGGCGTAGTGGTCTTTCTGTCAGCAAATAGATGCTCCAACTAACAAAAGAACAACTAAGGGTGGTGGTTGGATGAGACAAGGGAAGGTGAATGAAGAGAGTGGTGACACATGGCTTTTCCCCCATGGCTCAATGTTCAACATTCCCCCTCCTTATCCTTTGGAATCATACCCCTTATCAATTTAGTTGCAGTGAACATAGCTGGTTGGGTTATTTAATGAAAATTCACATTTACATGATGTCACATTTTAATATATGCCGTATGTCCTGATATACCATCGGTGACCATTCCAACCCAAAACATAACATAACCAAATCGATGGTGGGGCCTTTTCCTTTAGCTCCTCACCATGATTATTTACAATATATGTATCATGTATATTTAATGCAAATGGGGTCAAAACCAGGGTGTTTCATTCCCCTCCCCCTTCAATACCACTGTCCTCAGTGCTTTGCAAAATTTGAACAAAATGCCATACTGGTACCACCTCAGTGTTCCGCGGGATTGAAAAAAAATGGATGTGCCAATCACATGGCATCCTCCAACTCCCACGTAGCCTCTTCAGGTCTGTAGTGCTCCCATTGCACCTTTACCTACCCTATGGCTCAGTTCTAGAGCATTGTGACCTTCCTGTCAAGGATGTGCAATGGCTCGATTTGGAACTCTCCCTTGGGTTCCACCTAAATCACATCCCAATTTATCACATGGTTAGGATCATGTACATATTTATTAAGAAAAGAAACATGAAAAACATTATGAGCTCTAGTACTAGCAGGAAATGGAAGTCTATATGCAATAGGCCCTATTCTTTCAAGCACTTCAAAAGACCCACAATATCTTGGTGACAGCTTGGCACAACTTCCAAGCTTTAAGGAACTTTTCTTTGCTTTCTCTCTGAGGTAAACATGATTCCCAACACTGAACTCTCTGTTTATCCTATGCTTATCTGCATATCTTTTCTATCTATATTGTGCTGCTTTTAGATTTTGCCTAATCTTTACAACCTCTTGCTCCATTTCCTTGAGCAATTCTGGTCCAAGCACAACTCTGTTCACTGAATTATCCCAAGTCACTTGTGTCCTACACCTTCTTCCATACAAATATTCATACTAACTCATCCCCAAGGATACTTGCTGTCCATTGTTATAAGCAAACTCTACCAAGTGTAAGTAATCTTCTCACTTGGTTGGTTTTTCCATCACATACATGTGAATCATATCTTCAAGCACCTGATTAACTCTCTCTATCTGCCCATCTGTCTGAGGATGGTATGTAGTGCTGAAGTTTAGCTTTGTACCCAAATCTGAATACAACCCCTTCCAGAAATTAGAAGTTAACTTGACATCTCTGTCAGAAACTATTTGCTTCTGCAATCCATGCAATTTGAAAATCTCCTTCATGAAAATCTTTGCAATGTCATCAGTCTTATGCGTAGACTTCACTGGTATAAAATGTGCTGCTTTTTTTAACTTGTCTACCACAACCATGATGTAATCATGTTGTCTCCAAGTAATCCTGTGATAAAATCCATGGAAATAACTTCCCATTTCCATTCCAGAACTGGCAAAGGCTACAACAAACCTGCTGGATGTTGATGCTCAACCTTTACCTGTTGACATTTCATGCACCTTGAAATGTACTCAGCCATGTCCTTTTTCATTCCTGGCCAAAAGTACTGCTTTCTAGCTGTAGCAATTGTCTTCTGATATCCTGGGTGACCAGAATACAAAGCTTGATGGATTTCATTCATAACAACTCTCCTCAAATTTGCTACATTCGGAATATAAATTTTGCCTTTATAAGTAAGAACTCCATCTTCTTCCAATTTATATCCTTCATACTTCTTCTCAAGACTTTGCTACTGCAATTTGTCTTTTACCTAATCATACAATTCATCTCCGGCAACATGATTAACAATCTGTTGCCTCAAATCTGATTGGAAAATACTAAGAGATGCCACATGCATTTCCTGTACCTTCCTGCTGAGTGCATCAACTACCTTGTTTTATTTTCCTTTTATGTGCTTGATTTCAAAATCAAAGTCACATAAAAATTCCAGCCATCTCGCTTTCCTAGAATTCAGAGTAGGCTGATCAAACAAATACTTCAAACCACAGTGGTCTGTCCTGAGCTCAAATCTTCTACCCATCAAGTGATGCCTCCACATCTTGAGAGCATGTACTATGGTTGAAAGCTCTAAATCATGAGTGTCATAGTTCTTCTCATGCTCCTTCAGCTTTCTTGATTCATAACATATCACGTGGTTGTCCTACATAAGGACTCCTCCAATCCCTTGTCCGCATGCATCGGTACATACCACAAAATCCTTTTCTGGATCTGCAACTTTTAAGACTGGTGCACTGGTGAGAAGATTCTTCAACCACTGAAAGCTTTCTTCACACTTTGAAGTCCATTCAAATTTTATCCCCTTCTTTTGCAAGAAGTGATGGCATGTGCAACCTTGGAATGAATCTCATGTAGTATCCTGCAAGTCCCATAAAAGATATTACATCTATCACATTTCTTGGAGTAGGCCAATTCATAATGGATTCAATCTTCTCAAGGTCTACTGATATACCTTCTTCTGAGATAATGTGACCCAAATACTGAATTCTATCTCTATAGAAGTCACACCTGCTCAGTTTTGCATACAGCTGATGTTCCCTGAGCAATTGCAATGTCAATCTCAAATGATCTTCATGTTCTTCCTCATTCTTAGAATAAACAATAATGTCATCAAGGAAAACAAGAACAAACTTGTTTAAATACTTACTGAAGACATTGTTCATAAGGCACATAAATGTAGCTGGTGCATTGGTGAGACCAAATGGTACCACTACAAACTCATAATGCCCATACCTTGTCCTGAAGGTTGTCTTATGACTGTCTTCATCCATGATTCTCACCTGATGGTAACCGGACC
Source organism: Pseudotsuga menziesii (assembly GCA_001517045.1). NCBI lineage: Eukaryota > Viridiplantae > Streptophyta > Pinopsida > Pinales > Pinaceae > Pseudotsuga > Pseudotsuga menziesii. The sequence goes on along the minus strand of LPNX010272477.1, from coordinate 35,912 downwards.
TCAAGTCAATCTTGAAAAATACCTTTGCTCCTCTCATTTGATCAAAGAGGTCATCAATCCTGGGCAAAGGATATTTATTCTTCACAGTAACTTTGTTCAACTGTCTGTAATCAATACATAACCTGAGTATACCATCTTTCTTCTTCATAAATAGAACCGGTGCTCCCCAAGGAGACACACTCGGTCGGATATAGTTCTTTTCCAACAACTATTGTAGTTGCATCTTCAATTCTAACATCTTCAGTGTATTCATCCTGTAGAGTATCTTGGACACTGGTGCCGGTCCTGGCACAAGTTCAATGGTGAATTCAATGTCCCCCTTTGGAGGAAGTCCTAGAATCTCATTAGGAAACACATCCTTGAATTCCTATAACACCTGATAATCCTCCAACCTAGGAGTTTCATCTCCCGTTGGTTCTAGAATATGAGTTGCATACAACTGGAAACCTTTCCTATAAAACTTCTTCAATTGCATTGCTGAAACCTACCTTACTGAAATTACCTTTGGAATACCTTTCACTACTACTGGGTTTCCTTCCTCATCCATGCATTCAAAAGTCTGGTTATAACAGTCAAGCTTCACTCTATGATCTTCTAACCAATCCATTCCAATGAGAACATCATAGGAACCAAGCGGTAGAACATTCAAATCCACACAGGTGATCAATCCATTCATAACCAATGGACATTTCTCTACCACTTCAGTGACCTTTCTCTTAGTCCCAGTGGCTAGCTGAACTAACCAAGGCTTTCTATGCTTTACCTTATTAAAAGCACAAATCTCCACTACCCTAGGAGTGATATAACTGTGAGTAGAACCAAGGTCAATCAAAATAGAGACAGATTGTTCAACAATCTTACTTGCAACTTCAACCACAGTTTACTGATGATCTTCCTGGCGGTCCTCTAGTGCTGCATAAACTCTAGGGATTGCCCTTGCTACCTGACCCACTGTTTCTGCTTCCTGAATGTTATAATCTGGCCTTGCACTTTCATTCTCAAGTGGACAATATCTTCGCAAGTGGGGTCCTTCACATTTCCAACATTTGAGTGGACCTTTATTTTGATGTGTCTCTTTAGGCTTCCCACATGTCACTCCAACTGGATTACTCACAGCTTGGGATGGTTGCTTCTACTGATTCCTGAATCTAGAAGGTTTGAAACCTTTCCTTCTCTAGTCAAACTTCTCATTCTTCTTGTCCTTCCATGCCTTATGGTAATCATGTTTACCTTTGCTTTGCTCATAGCAAATTTAGCCTTTCTTATTACTTCTTCGAGAGTTCTCGATTCATAGAACTCAATTATATCTTTGTAAGCTTGAGGAAATCCACTTAGAAACCGCTGGATCTTCACTTTTTCATCTCTGATGTACCGGACTTACCTCAACAATTCAAAAAAATTATTTGCATATTCATCCATGGTCTGTTGTCCCAATCTCAGCTCATGGAACTCCTTAATCTTGTCATCATAATACCTGTCAGAGAGGTATTTCTTCCTGAAATACTTCTTGAACTGTTTCCACTTCAGTTTCCTTTCACTGATCCTCTTTACTTGCTTGAAGTGTTCCCACCAAATGGATGCTCGTCCATTCAGATAGAATATGGAAACTCTTGCATTCATGTTTCCTGAATAATCCTGCACTTGAAAGTACTTCTTTAACCCAAGAATCCAAGCTTCAGCTTCTTGTCCCATCTTTTTCTCACCATCAAATGTAGGAGGCTTAGCTTTTTCTAAATTCATCTCGAGAGTGATCCCTATGGTGCCTTCTTCTTTTCCTTTTATGAGAAGATGAACTTATATCTCCACTAGATTCTTTAGAATCAGATGGTCCACTAGAAGTCCTTCTCCTTCTCCTAATGCTGCTCTTACCACCTTTTGGCCTTGATGTACCTCATCCAGAATCTGTCTTTTTCTACAAGTCTGTCAAACTCTGCAATATGGAAGCATTCAACTGATGCTGCTCTTCTTGGGATTTAAGCAAGCTTCTCATGGTGGCTGCAACCTCGGACAGTGTCCCCTGGAATCTCCTTTGATTAAACTCTATGTCATCATTTCTATTACGGACATTTACTCCCATGGCATCTTCTACTCGCTCGTAAGAATCCCAAGCATCATACCCATCATGGGTTCTCATGACTGAACCACCTCTTGCTTTACCACACTGTTGTTACTGGAGTACTGCTCTTGGAAGTTTTCTGTGTTTCTACAATATGTTAGCAGCAAACTGTTAGATGCATGTAATTAATATAAATCAAAACTACTTACCTTCCTCTTTTGGAAATTCATAAAACACAATTTTTCTTAAAACACAAAAATTTTCTCTCTTTCTTTTCAGCCCTGTGGCCATAGACAGTCTGCTAAAATATGATGAAAACCTACTGAAAGACAGTTGAAAACTGCTTAAAAAATTACTGAGAAATTCCTTCAAAAAACCCAAATCTCCTTGGGCCCAATCGGTCCTCTTCCCATCTATCTTTTTTATTCTTCAGTGGTCAAAACACCTAGTTCATTGGCAGTCTATTTGCTTATTTCTTTCTAGCGTTTCGGCAGCAAACTAACTAAACTTTCGATTTGCATCGACGAGGAAATTGACTATTGATCCGGTGCACAGTCCCTTGAGCAGCCGCAATGGCGAAAAGTGCACCTCCTATGGTTTTTGTAGACATCCTTCAGCTATCGGGCCTACTATCCATCGGGTGGATAGTGCTTTGGACTACCACAACGTCGGGTTCACAATCCTTTGATTTCGTTTGATCAGTGGCCTGATCTTTAATAAATTTTCGATGACTTTATACTCTTCAAAGTTTTCTTCTAATTGGGTCCTTAATAATCTATTGTTCCGAACTTCGTCGGCACTAGCATAGACTAACCGCTAAGTTAGCGGCCAGGTGCCCTATGCATCGGACGGTTAGTCCTTTCGGATTCTGTAACGACAGCTCACAATCTTCCTATGTCTTCTGCAGCTCATGAATTTGTCAGTGGTCGAAGCAACTAGTATTTTGTGGCATCGGTGCTCAGAGAACATCAGGTGATCAATTATTTAGATGGCCGCAATGATGGGCAGCAGAGTCACTATGGTCTCCGCGGGGCACTCGTCAGCTATCAGAGCAATTATTCATCGCAGCATCGGATGGATAGTTGACTAAGCAGCTACAACTGTGGTTCACCTTCATTGAACCTTTTCTGATCAGCGATCCGATCCACTAACATTGCCCGATGGCCGATGATCTCATGCCTTAGAGAAAATTTTGAATTTTCTTCTTGCCTTGTGTTTCGTTGCAACGACTCTTCCATCTGCTATTCTTCGATGATGACAATGACTATTCTCTTCCAATCCGCGACTGAAACACAACCATCATGGCATCGATAAGCGGAACCTATATTCATCAGAGTATTAGTGCACTAGGCTTCCGCAATGGTGTTGCTTGAACCACGAATTCCTTATGATGTTCATCGGTGACCCAGAAAACTAACATTTCCCGATGGCTGATGAAGTCAACACCTAGAAAAATTTTGAAAATTTTCTCCTTTGTCTTCCGCCGCATCGATCGTCGAATCAACTATCCATCAGGTGGATAGTGTCTTAGACTGCTACAACAACGGGTGCGCAATCAACTAAATGTTTCCGATGTAGTTCATTGGCAGTTCCATCGTCTAACCATCGGTGATGAAAACAACTATCTTCCTCCGATCGTCGATGGTCGGACTTAGAAAAAAAATTCAAATTTTTTTCTCTTTACCTTCTTCCGCCACTTCATCGGCTCGACCATCTCCTATCCATCATCGATCAAATCAACTGGTATTTTTCGATCGGTGAACTGAAGCACATCGGCATCAGAAGCCAAAACTTTTCCTCATCGGAAGACTAGTCTTCTAGGCTTCTGCAACGGTGGGCCCACGAACCACTAACATATTCCGATGGTAGATGCTTCTCCCACTTAGAAATTTTTTTGAATTTTCCTGCCACAATTTCCTGATTGCTGTTGGGCAGAAGGAAACCTGCCACTGTTATCTGATCTTTCATGGCCCATTCAAGCCCATGCTACAACCAGAGCTCTAATACCACACTGTAATGTCCCCGACCCTTCGACCGGTGAAGAGGACGCTACGATACATCAAATCATCTGGGGATCTAGCCCCATGAACATGAACATACACATACATATAATGTTGAAGGAGGATACTTTAAAAAAGCATAAAAAATACTATGATGCATTAATCATTCATATACATAGCAGAAGCAAACAACATATCAATCAACACTCATGCATATATTGATCAGCATTTAACATGTATATCATCATTCATCAACAGTAAATATGATTGCAAAGACAAGTTAGGCAAGAATACTTATCTTAAAAAGAACTTGTTCCAAAACCAGCTACATCGCTGCAACGTTCCACCTAAACATAGGCCCGCGTGCTCCTTAATCTCTCAGCAACACTGCCACCCCCAATCTAGGCATGATTCCCCAAGGAATAAGGAACTAACAGGCTTACACATAGTGAAGGATAACAACACCACAAGGGTACACAGTTCAACCAAGACAACACAGTTGGGTTTACCAAGCGAATAGCAGATCATCCAAGCCAACCAAGTTGGGTTTATCAGGCCATCCAAGAGCTGGGAAAGGATAAATGCTAAGCTGGTGAGCTCATTGAAGAGCTACAGACACCAACACCAGAGCCATCCTGGCATCTAGAACACCCACACACACCCAACACAAGGAAATCAATCCCTTCTCTGCAACGCGGTCCCTCAGACCTTGATCTCCCTTCCAATGTGATTCAGGGGTTGTGGAGAAGAAATCCAACTCAGTAGCTCTGTCTGTGTGGTTCTCAACCCACCAGATTTATCAAGCACCTCAAGCCCTCATTCACCACTCCAATGCAGTACGAGGACAAAACCACTGCATGCAAGTAGCTAAACTCCTATTCAAGATTTTACAGGGGAAAAACACAGTCGACCAGAACGTAAATACTCACAGCAATATTCAACTGATACCACCATAAAAAGGGAAAACACATCCCAGCAATTGTGGGAAAATAGCATCCCACAAACAATCATGAACCCACACCACCCGATCCTCAATGAAATCGTTGGAGAACTTGCACAGGAAGAAAATGGGGAAAAAGAACAAACTCCCAAACTATGCGTGATGGAAAAAGACATAGCCAAAGCAAAGAACTGTGAATGAAATCATGACCATGATTCGACGATGGATTAACAGAACATTACATAGTCTGACAATGGTTGAAAAAGACACAAACTCCCTGCGTGAACCCGAGGATGAACCCAACCGCAGGCTAACAATCTTGTGAGAAAGGAAGAACTAGCCACAAGCTAGCAATCCATGAGAAAGAGGAGAACCGAACCCTCAAACAATGAATCATGACTCCTTTTAACTCCACTCATCCAGGGGAAAACAAACAGCTCTCGATCGGGATAGTGGGCAGGCCATCCGCAATCCAAAAGGCACATCATGGAGAGAGTGCAAGCATGGGGAGAATGGCAATGTGGCGCAGTAGTCTTTCTGTCAGCGAATAGATGCTCCAACTAACAATAGAACAACTAAGGGTGGTGGTTGGATGAGACAAGGGAAGGTGAGTGAAGAGAGTGGTGACACATGGCTTTTCCCCCATGGCTTAATGTTCAGCATTCCCCTCCTTATCCTTTGGAATCATGCCCCTTCTCAATTTAGTTGTAGTGAACATAGCTAGTTGGGTTATTTAATTAAAATGCACTTTTACATGATGTCAAAATTTAATATATGTTGTATGTCCCGATATACCATCGATGATCATTCCAATCCAAAACATAACATAACCAAATCGATGGTGGGGCCTTTTCCTTTAGCTCCCTACCATGATTATTTACAATATATGTATCATGTATATTTAATGCAAACGGGGTCAAAACCGGGGCGTTACAACCTTGTATCGTCATCTTGTTGGTAGTTTTTTATACTTGACTCATTCTCATCTTGACCTTTCCTTTGTCATTGGTCATGTTGCCCGTTATATGCAAACTCCTCATGAAAGTCATTGGAAAGCAGCAAAAAGAATACTTTGATATATTCGAGGTACAATTCAGTTTCGGATTCATTACAGTACAGGGGGGAAACCTTTGTTGGTTGGTTTGATTGATTCAGATTGGGTCGGCGATCCTGATGATTGAAAGTCTACTGCAGGTTATGTATTCAGTCTGGGCTCTGGACCTGACACTTGGGCTTGTAAGAAACAACAAGCTCTTGCACTTTCTTCAGCAGAAGAAAAATATCAAGCCATAGTTAATGCCAGTTAGGAAGCTTTATGGCTTCGACAGATCCTATCGGAGTTTGGATTCGAGCAGCATTAGCCTACTCCACTTTGGTGTGACAATCACTTCATCAGAAATCTTGTTCATGATAGTGTTATTGAAGTTCTCTATTGCCCTACAGATGATCAAGTTGTAGACATCTTCACCAAGTCTCTTACATAAGCGAAGTTTTCTAAACTTTGGTCTATGTTAGGAGTTCAGGAATGTGTCCTTAAGGGAGGATAGGCTCTAATGCCTCCTTCCTTCTCCTAATAGTGTCACTTTTGTAAATCCTTCAATCCTATCCCAAGTTGTTCTTAAGGGGGGATGTTAGGATATTTAGACACTTAGGAGTTAGTTAAGATCAACTTGTGTAATATATCCATTAAGTAAAAGTGTGTTTCTTTAGTATGCATTAGTATGCATTTGTAAATATTCTAATCTGACGGTCACGATATGTTCTAGACATAGAGTGATCCGACGGTTCAACTTCTCTTAGATCATACCTACCATTGATCCGTGGCTTAACACCCGATTGGTCTATGATCTCTATTTAAAGAGCATCAGAGGGTCCTTGGCTAGTTGATCGATTATGAGAAGCTCATGTAACTTTCTTTCTTTTGCATAATAAATTGCTCCAATTAGTTATTTGGTTGGGGCCGTGGATTGTTTCCCTCTCGAGGGTTTTAACCATGTGACAAACATCGATGTGTTGATATGTGATGTATTTGTGTGAAGCGATAGCTAAAGGTGTTCGGTCTTTTGGGAGTACCCTGTGTACCCGAACATTATGTTATTTTTTAGACCTTTTAATCCATATAAGCCTTCTATAAGCCCTCTAACTATGAAATCAAACCAAAATTTAAAAAAAATAAAACTAAGAAAACAAATAACATGAAAGTTAAAGGAAAAAGATTCAAACTATCCTAAGAAACCAAAATTTTCTAGGAGTAATGAATAAAACCAAGCTTTAAAACATAAACAAAAGTATTAAAAGATAGAAAACAAAAACATGATCTAAAAGTATCAAACCTAAAGATCCTAAATGATGACACTTGAGAAAGAGTAGATGTCACACTATATAGACATATTATTGGGCCACTGATGTATTTGATAAATGAAATACCATATATATGTTTGTTCTAGACACCTTGATTCAGTATATGGTGGAACATCGACATGTTCACCTAGTTGAAAAAAAACATTTGATGAGGTACCCAAACGGTACATTAGATTATGGAATCAGATATGCAGTCAATAGTGAGTTCATATTATGTGGTTATACTGATTCAAATTGGGAAGGAAGTGCTGAAGACAGAAAGAGCACTTCAATATGTTGTTTTAGTTTGGGATCAAGTGTGATCTCATGGCTTAGTATAAAATAGATTAGTGTTGTACTTGATACAATTGAGGCTGAATACATTGCATCATGTTCAGCCTGTAGTGAAGAAGTATGGATTCTCAAGTTATTGGAAGAATTGTTTGATGTTAAAATGGATGCGACTGATATTTATTGTGATAACCAGAGTTGCATCAAATTGGAAGAGAGCCCAGTGTTTCATGATAAGTCAAAGCATATATAAATAAAGTATCATTACATCTAGGATATGGTGCAAAGAGGATATGTGAAGCTCCAATATGTTCCTATTGAGGAACAAGTTCCATATGTGTTAAGTAAGCCTCCATCTCATGTGACATTTGAATATTTTCAAGACAATCTTGGTGTAGTCCGAAAGGACATCCTTGGAAAGAGGGAGTGATGATGAGATTGTTATTGATGATCTGATGGAAATGGTATGCTAGTATACATAAGGACTTTTGAAGCACCTACAGCTGTGGTCTTGCATTCATTTGCAGCCATTGTGATCCAACATTCACCACAGATGGTCAAACATTCACTTGCGAATGATGTGGTCTTACATTCATTTACAAACATTGTGGTCTAAAATTCATTGTCAATGGTCTTGCATTCAGTTGCAGACTATGTGGTCTTGCATTCATTTGAAAATGTTGTGGTCCATCATTCACTATGAAAGGAATGGCATTCACTTATGCACAATGTGGTCTTACATTCAATTATAGATGTTGTGGTCCAACATTCACTATGGATGGTCCGTCATTCACTTGTGGAAGATGTGGTCTTGCTTTCATTTGTAGACATTGTGGTCCGACATTCATTGGAGAAGATCTGAGATTCACTTGTAGATGATGTGATATTGCATTCATTTATAGACGTAGTGGTTCGAAATCCACTGCAGAAAATCCAATATTCACTTGTGTGCGATGTGGTATTGCATTCATTTGTAGACGTTGTGGTTCAACATTTATTGTGAACAATCTTGCATTCAGTTGCAGATGATGTGGTATTGCATTCCTTTTCATACATTGTGGTCTAGAATTCATTGCATACGGTCTTGTATTTAGTTGTAGACAATGTGGTCTTGCATTCATTTGCAGACATTGTGGTCTTGCACTCAGTTGCAGACGATGTGGTCTCGCATTCATTTGCGGACAGTGTGATCCCATCATTATTTATGTTGTGGGTGATTCTACATTAATTTTTGGATGATACGTTGTGTTGTGTTTACATGTGTGATATTGCAAGTGATGGTCAAGATGATGTGATGTGATGATACGCTATATTCATGATGATGTCTTGAGATGTGATGCCCATGATTATGTGTTTTTATGTGATTCTCGCGATGATGTGCTGATATTTTATGCTCGTGATGATGTGTTGAGATGTGATGCTCGTGATGATGTGTCGATATGCGATGCTTATGATGATGTGTCAATATGTGATTCTCATGATGATGTGATCAAATGTCATGATGATGTGTTGAGATGCGATGCTTGTGATGATGTGTTGAGATGTGATGCTCCTGATGATGTGTTGATATGTGATGCTTGTGATGATGTGTCAAGATGCGATTCCCATGATGATGTGCTGAAATGTGATTCTCATGATGATGTTCTCATGATATGATGCTCGAGATGTGATGCTCAATGATGAACATATTCCACAGATGTCGATTATTTTGATGTAGTTGTGAAAAATACTATGAAATATAGACTTACCACTCAATTGTACAGATGTATTGTTGCATTGTAGAATACCTTCCTTGTTAAGAGGAAGTGTTAAATAAATGTAATTGTGGAAGATATTCTATTTTTTATTATTATGTATTATTATTATTATTATTATTATCCCCCCTTTCGGATACGTTGTTCCTTCGATTAGGGATGTATTTATGTATTTGGTCATGTAAAGTGTCGAGGTAAAACCTTTATTATAAATCTAGTCATTAATACCCATAAAAGTATTATTAAATTTTAATCCTGAGTCTCCCAAGAAAATTCAACCCTGATCAAAAGGAGAAGTCGGCCATGTTGGGTTGTTATGCCTCTCCAGTGATTAGTATAGATAGGGGAGGAACCTCCCTCATTTGGACATACTCAAGACTCAACCAAGTTCGTTAGAGAGAGAATGAGTAGTTCAACTGAGGTGGAGGAAGAATTCTAGTCTTATCTTTTGGTCTTACACTATACTTGGTTGAAGTCTATATCAAGGAAATTTTGCTAGGTTTTCTTCCCCGCAATGGTTTCCCAAGATAAATATTTGTGTTCTCTTTTGTTCTTTTGTTCTTGTTATTATTTTAGTGCTCCTTTTGTTTTTCCATAACAACTTTTAAAATATTAACATAGTTAATAGCAAAAGAGGTTACATAAAGATAAGATCATATCCAAAATAAGTGGATCTCAAAATTAACAAATCTTGGATCCTAAAAATGTGGATCTCTTCACCATGAAATTTTGTATTTAGTATTAATATGGGTTGAAGGGATAATGTTGAAGGGATAATAACATCATCATACATAAGATCCATGTAACCTACAAATTCATGGATTTGATTCATAACTTGGTCAAACTTCTTAATTACCGGAATTATCGGAATGCTACTGGAATTGCGGAGTCTAGTTATAACTATTGATATTCACAAATGACATGTTGTAGATCTAGAATCAAGGTAGGAATCACAATTTAGTGTATACATGTCACACGAATCTCATATAGGGTAGAAATGGACAATTATGGGGATATGAGTGATAAAGGATTATAGATGAAAGGGGTAGTGTAGGTGAAAATGAATAAATGGCATCGTGAAATGTGTCATTTTTTAGGCCCAACACACATCCTCCATAGAAACATACTTTTATTTATAAAATTTCCCAAAGTGTGACATCTTCCTTTTCCAAATCTTCAAAGTTATTCAAAGATACTTCATATTCATTCTAAAGATTCTAGATAGTATTAACATATTTTGATGGTTTGCAGTTTTATGAAAGAATTTGGTATTTTGTCTACCCTAGCCATCCTCCAAAACCTACTTTTAATCCTCTAGTCAGCTTTCTTATTCAAAATAAGTTTCTTCTTCACATTTCTATATTTGAAACATCTTTGTTCGTTTCATCCTCCAAAACAAATGACCATCATAATCATAAAGAATCGAAAATCTTAAATCAATCTCATTTAGATCTCTTCCCTCTCGTACTTTCCTATTACAAACCTAATTTCTCGCCACCTTTTTTACTACTTAGATTTATTAGACAATTGAATTGTGATTGAATCTATGGCCCAAGAATTAACATATTTCATGTTGGGACATCACCCACCTATTATCAAACCTCTAAACTTCCTCAAAACATCCACAAATACAAAATCCCAATTAACCAATAAATTTTTCAACTCTTATAATATCTTTGCACCTGAATTCCATATTTTCTATAAAAATAACATATTTGGCTTCAAAAGATAAATTAAAATCCTAAGTGCCAGCTTCTTGGAGGCGCTAGAAATTCCTCTACAATTCAGAGAAAAATAAAGAATCAAGAAACCCTTTCAAAGGTTTATTCTTCCCTAAGCACCTCATAAATTTATCTTTGTTTCCTTGAAGCAACATCCCATACTTCCTTCTCTTGAGAAATGTGCAGAAATTATTTTCTTCCTTTTACCAACTTGACTTTTTTTGCATTCATCCCTAGACCTCCTAATTGAGCAGAAAATAGCACCCCTGCTTATCCATAGTTCCTTTAAATTTTTTATGACTCTTTGGGGAGCGCTCTTCTTGCACTAGAGAAAGAACCACTTGAGTATCCCCCAACAACTTGCTACTACCTTGCATTTCATTTCTAGTATTGGAACTTAAGGAATTTTTTAAATTTTGAAGGGAAAGCATCCCAATATTATCTTCTTTAGAAAAATACTTAGGACGAACACCCAGAGAAAAATCCTTATGCAACAAGGAATGAGCAAGACCTAATTTCAGGATCTTCTGAACTTTAGTTATTTCATTTATCTAGAGAGAGACTAGGTCTTTTAGAGACTTACATTTACTAATATAGGGCTAAACTCCATGATCTTGAATATCATCTTGAATATCAACACTTTCTTTGGGAATAGGTCTATTTTGAGTTGTAGTCTAGATACCTACCCTGGAACTTGTCTTCCTTATATAACATCTTTAATTTCTTGAATGTGTTATCTCTGGTAGAACCTTTTTTTATTAGTTATTCTTCGACCATAACACCAGGAGAGTTAAATTTTACATAAGGAAATTTAGTGGCTCGTCTTCTTTCAATATCTCCTTCTTTGTTCAACCAAAATTTCATATGGAAATTCAAGTTGCAATCTACTATAATATGACCATGTTTATGACACCTATTACACTTAAACAGAACTCGAATATAATCAAGGGCCTATATGAAATATTTATTTCCCCAATAAATATTTATCTTCTATGCCAATCCCTATATTAAATCCATTACACTAGAATGTGTGCCACACAATACTCTCCCATTTCCATAAATGACATGTTTGAAGCCATGTAAGATCCCAAAGCATTTCCAACAGCTTGAAAAAATATGATGATCAAAGCTCTAATGGAAAACTTGACATTTTAACCCATAGAGTCTTTTTATTGATATTTTCCTCCTTGGTATCAAATAAATGAGACCATTTATTTAGAAATATCACTCCTACCTTCGTCTTGGTTGAATATTTTGGAATCATCATTCTCTAATTCAATCTTAAAATCTAACCAACCCCTTAGCATAATGTAAGACTTTGGAATTTATCCATGAATATCACCCAACGTTTAACCTACAAAATTATTTAAGCTTTCCATACCAACTTTCGATCCTAACACTCTTCCGAGTAGGATTTTCTCCATTGATTCAATAACATCATTCATCTTTACATATTCCCCTAAAACCGAAAGGATGGGATTCATTTTTTATTTTATGCATTTTTTCTTACTCCTTTTTATATAAATCATTTGAGCCCCTATTCTAACTTACCATTGGACCTGAGAAGAAGATATCTCTCCTCCCGAGACTATATCATTCCTCGGAGAAACTTACAATACTTCATTTTGAGATTATAAAAAAAAAACCGATTCTCTCCCTGAGCAAGATTCTCAAGAATCCGTTCATTGACCTTCTGTGATGGTGTTTCTAGTTTCTCCTCTCAAAATTATCCACAATCATCCTTCAAGTATGTCTCATTGAAGTAACTTTCCTTTTGGAATGTATTAGTGATATCATTTACGTCCAAAGTATTTCCCATCATCTAAATAATCTCATCATTAAGAGATGTCCCATCCGTAACTTTAAACATTCCATTTATTACAATGACATTTCTTCCTTCTTTAGTGTCATGAAGATAAATATATGACCTTGGTGTATAAATTCTAAATCCTTAATGGCATAAATAATTTCATAAACAAGATAAGGATCTAGGCACACAATTAACCTCACAAAAAGTTGCAGAGAATTAACATAAAGAAGAAGAATAATTCAAACATGAGGAATGAATCTAAATAATATATGTCATATTCATTAAAGAATAATGATATTACATAAATAATACATCCTCGTAGAGGAAAATCAAATTTCCAAAGAAGAAACTCAAACTAGCTCATAAAGCAGGTTTACTTTAAGGAAAAAAATACCCAAGGTGTCAAAATCACTTTCTTGATATGTCCAAAACATCACGAATTAGAAAAACAATATGGTCAGCTAATGCATGTTGGAAAAGATTTATAATCATGGATTTTGAAGAGAAAATCATGGAGGATGGGTTGGCCACAAAAGAGGATAGTTGCCAATCAACTAGATTTATCCTAATCCAGTGAAAAGATGGAAAAGAAGGAGAAAAGTAGTGTAAAGAAGTAATGCACCCTTCCTATTCTAGACAGTCAATAAGAAAATAGAATCTTATCTATAATCAATCTAAGTGCACTCAATAGTCTAATGATGGAAATTGGTAATCAAATATGAAAAAGATGGTTAACTACCTAGTCTAGTACCTAGGAAATTAATCAAAATGATTAATAATTATATCCTAAGTCTATAGGTGGGTTTTTAATATTCCAACACCCTCCCTTAAGCCTGACTTTATGTCGGTAAAAATGAAGCCAAAATTAAATCCTAGGAAACATAGGCCTTATGGTCACCCTTTATAACATTCTTCATTTATGTGAACTGAGGAAACAGGGAAAACCTCATGGGAACAAAACCCTCCCTAAAAAATGGACATGAAAGGTAAACCAAAAAAAAATTCTATCCAAACGCAAGTAGGTGAACTTGATCATATTTCTGAGGAATATTCTTATTGGGAATAAGATGAGTCTGCTCAACTAGATCAAGAACATAAACATTTACATAATGGAAACTAGAACCATGCAGAGAAACTAAGATCCACTGATGTGTAAGCAGGATTGAATGTTCTTGAAGCATAAATTGAGAGTTGTAATAAAATCCAAGATGGTATGATGACTTCGACTTCGAACCAGTAGATGTGAAATCAGCTCCAAATACGTGAGAAAAGTGTCCAAGTGAATGTATCGGGTATCCAAATTCATTTACACTAAGAGGAAGTGTGCAGGTGACCATGTACGAAATAGGAGGAGGATTGGGGTTAGGGAGTGTGAATGTAGAGAATCCGTAGGATGATCTATCTTCCAAAATATCCAATGGAACACAAACTATCACATCAATAGACTCATGGGAATAAATGGGATCATCTTCTAGAGCATAAACGAATAAAGAATCATTTGCGGTAGAAGTATGAAAGGAAGACAGAGAGATGTTCAAGATCTTCAAGGATGTTTCGAGAATAGGTACCAGGAACCAAGGAGGAGATGCAGAAGCACATGGGACCAAGTATGGTGAGTGGTCAAATAGAGACAAGATTTGATCTAATTGAGAAACCATCTAGGAATTCATTGAGTTGTGAACCATCGACAAGTGAAGTATGCATAGGGTGTGAAATAACTGGAACATGGATCGCATAATCCACAATAGAAGACATAGAGAATCAATCTAAGCATGCTCGATAGGCTAATAATGTCAAGTGGTAATCAAATATGACAAAGATGACAGACTACCTAGTCTAGTACCTAGGAAATTAATCTAAATTATTCATAATTATATCCTAAGTATATAGGTGGGTTTTTAATATTACAACACCCAGGATTAAGCCTTACTTTATATAGGTAAATATGAATCCAAAATTAGGGCCTAGGAAACATAGGCCTTATGGTCAAACTTTACATTATTTATCCATGTGAACTGAGGAAACAGGGAAAACCTCATGGGAACAAAACCCTCCCTCAAAAATTTACATGAAAGGTAAACCAAAAACGTATGCCATCCAAACTCAAATAGGTGAACTTGATGAGATGTTTGGAGGAATCTTCTTCTTGGGAAGAAGATGAATTTTCTCAATCGGATAAGGAACATAAACAACTGCATAATGAAAATTAGAACCATGTATAGCAACTGAGATCCACTGATGTGTAAGAAGGATTGAATGTTCTTGAAGAATCAATAGAGAGTTGTAATCAACTCCAAGATGGTATGATGACTTCAACTTCAAACCAACACATGTGAAATCATCTCCAATTAGTTGAGACAACTGTCCAAGCGAATGTATAAGGCCCCCAACTTCATTTACACTGAGAGGAGGTGTGCAAGCAACGATGTAGGAAATAGGAGGAGGATTAGGATAAGGGAATGTGAATATAGAGACTCCATAGGTTTATCTAGCTTCCAAAATATCCAACGGAACATAAACTAGCACATCATTATACTCATGGGAAGAAAGGGGATCATCTTCTAGAGCATAAAATGATAAATAATCTGCTGCGATATAAGTATGAAAGCATGCTAGAGAGATATCTTCAAGATCTTCAAGGAGGTTCTAAGAATAGGTGCAAGGAACTAAGGAGGATATGTATAAGGGCATGGGACCAGGTATGGTGAGTGGTAATATAGAGATAAGACTTTATCTAGCTGATTAGCAATCCAAAAAGTCATTGAGTTACGCACCATCAACAAGTGAAGTATGCATAGGGTGTGAAATAACTGGCATATGGATCTCAGAATCCATAATAGAAGACACAGAGAACTATGAATGTGTGATGAATCTTCAACAATTATAGATATATTAGTCACTTCTTCTTCATCATCAACATCATAAGAAGATGAATCAGGATCTTCAACTTGAAGAGACACAAAAAATGATGGTTAGTCAAAATATGCTTCTTGATAACCATAGGAAGCATTTGAATCAAAGAGAATGGTAGCAACATGAACTTGTTGTGTTGAATCTGTAACCTATTCATCATGAAAAACTTCATCAAATACTATAGATTCCGAGAATATTCAAAAAGACTAGTTGAGGAGGTGTCGGGTTCACTCCAATTATCATGTTCTTCTTTTTACACACCAAAGGCTCCCTCTAGATTGCTCTAAAGCTTGAATGGATACTCAACAGAATCTAAGATAATTAATCTTCGAAGACATTTCCAGACACATAATTCCACAGGATCTATCACAGTCATTTAGTTAATCACTGTTCTCTTCATAATATACTTTACCAGCTCCAATAGATATATCAAAGAGACCTTGTCTCTTCAGAGTTGTAATCAGCTTCAATTTCCACTCTGAATAATTTGTGAATGGAGTAAGAAGAGGAATTGATACTCTTGAATCCATAATGAAGTTGTACATGAAAAATAAACCTGTAAATGTGAAATGGATGATTAATTATTGAGCTCTATAATCTTTGATCCCATGTATAAATTATAAATTCTTTATGGCATAAAGAATTTCATAAACAAGTTAAGGATCTAGGCACACAATTAACCTCAAAAAGAATTGCAAAGAATTAGCATAAAGAAGAAGAAGAATGCGCACATGAAGAATGAATATCAATACTATCTATCATATTCATTAAAGAAAAATGAGGTTACATAAATAATACATCCTCATAGAGGAAAATCGAATTTCCAAAGATGCAACTCAAACTATCTCATAAACCAGGATTACTTTAAGGCAAAAAAACCCTAAGGTGTCCAAGACATCACGAATTAGCAAAAATAGTATGGTCAGCTAATGAGTGGTGGAAAATATTTATAATCATGTATTTTGGAGAGAAAATCATGGAGGATGGGTTGGCCACAAAAGAGGACAGTTTCGTGTTACATTAGGGGAATTTTGAGGTCTAAAATGGGCCTCATAAGAGATATAATAAAATATTATGAATTTTGTCATTTTGTGCAAAAGGTATATTTACAACACACCTTCTGCACTACAATCTATGTAACCATAGTTGAGTTATATTGAAAAGATGTCTAAAAATAATAATAATAAAATTCTCTTTAATACAACTAGAAATAGAAATACTTTTAATACATAAATGTACAGAAGTAAAGTACTAATAAATAAAATAAAGTAAACTACTTTAGCTTTTAATTATAAACACACACCTAATCTCACCTAATCTCAGTGATATTTATAAAATATATTTTAAATCTATAATTATTTATTTATTAAATAAATTTTAAACGTATATCTATAATATAATTATAAGTTAAAATTTAAATTAAAAATATTAAATAAATTAGACACTATAAATATGAAAAAATAATATTTAAAATTTAGAATTAAAATTGTATTTATTTATAATAAATATATTATTTAAAATTTCAAACTTCTACAACAATATAAAAAATTTAATTTTAAATTTAACATATAATGTTATAAAAAAATATAATATAAATAAAATATATTAAATATATATATATAAAATATAATATAAATAAAATATATTAAAAAAATTAAAATACTCTTATAACAAATTTAATATATTTTATTTGTGTGTAACAAAACATTTAATATAATATAAATAAATTATATATAATAAAAATTTAACTATATAAGATACTTATTAAAAAGTTTAATCACGTGAGATCTTTTGGTGGTTTTATTTATGGAAAACGTGTGAACAAATTTGTTATATAAAACGTGTGAACAAGTTTATTATATATTATAATAATATCTTTAATCTAATACTTATCAAACATTCATAATATTATGGAGAACTTATGCATTCGATATGGTAATACATATATATTTGAAAAGGGGTTTTTCTGGACCAGGTATCTGTCCTCTTTGCTGTAATAATGAAGAAACGGCGGAGCACCTTTTCTCTTACTGTTTGGTCTGGAAATCAGTAGCTGAATATATGAAGGAGCATTACAATCTCTCTGTTTGCTTTTCAGGGGCATCTATAGATGTTATTTTCAAAGAATGGCATGATAAGATTCCAAGAAGCTCTCCCCATTTCCTGCTCCTTTACAATATGATGTGGATTATTTGGAAGGCTCGTAATTTGGCTGTGTTTGAAGGAAAAAAAAGAAATATTTATGGCATTATCCAACAAATTTTCTTGACTGTCCAAGCTCCCCTACTTGGGACTGTCACTAAAAAACATCGAAGAAGACTCATTGGGAATCCTCCAGATAAGTTATTCCCTTGTGGTTTTATTGATGGTGCATCTAATAATTTGGTTGCTGGTGCTGGTTTCTGCCTCTTTCTCAATGACTCTCACTTTTTGGAGTTTTCGCTGGGGGTTGGACATGGCACTAATACCAAAGCAGAGCTGCTCAGTCTATGGGCACTCTTGCACACTTCCCATATGATGGGGATCCCCCTAGCTTAGGTGTACGGTGATTCTCAAGTAATCATCAACTGGGCTAAGGGATCGACTGCTCTCTCCCCACCTGAACTTGTTCATTGGTGTAGGGAGACTAAAAATCTAGCTACTAGCTTCCAGGACCTGTCTTTCACTCACATTTATCGAGAGCTCAACAAGACAGCTGACCGCCTTTCTAAAAAGGCACTCTCTTTTTCTCAAGGAAAAGGATGTTTGATGGAATTCATTGAAAACTTTCTAGTATCTCAAGTTTATTTTCAGCTCTATTGAGCTTGCTATGGAGGTTTTAACCTCTCATGTTGATGTTTCAGACTCTCTGATGTTTTTAGATTTTGCTGAGGGGCTATTTCCCCTCCCTTGTAGATGGTTCACATGATTGAGCTGAGTGCTCTCTTTAGAACGCAGTTCAGAGTTTCATTGGCTCTCGATTGATGTGAGTGAGTGGACAATCCCCTTTATATGATGAGACAGTTTTCTGATGGGTTATCCTGGTTATGATGTGCCTTTCCCCCTGGCTGGGAACTCCAGTGGGCAGCATGTCCATGTGCATCGAGTATGAATTATGTAATAATGCCCTTTGATTCATTATGAATAACAAGGTCATATTTTTTCTTCTTGAAAAAAACATATATATTTGAACTTTGAATTTGAATTTTACTTTATGTTCTAATATTATATTTTATATTAAAACATTTATTATATAAAAGTACTATAATTTATAATTTATAAGTATTGCATATTAATATTATAATCAAAAGTATTTTATGATTATTTTGTTATTATGAATATAGTGAACTATGAGTTTGCATTTATCATCTAGAATTTGACAAGTATTTTTAAGTCAAACAGTGTCACCTCAACTATAAGGGACGATGTCATTCTCTAAAATGAGATTGGTTGTTTTAAAGTTGATTTTGATAGTATATTTGTTATTTTGAGGCTCATTTTAGACCTCAAAATTCCTTAATGACTAGCTTTATCCTAATTCGGTGAAAAGCTGAAAAATTGGACAAAAGTAATCTAAAGCATGAATGTGCTCTTCTGAGTCAATAAAGTAGCAAAATCTTATCTAGAAAAAATCTAAGTGCACTCCATAGGTTAATGATTGAAATTAGTATCAAATATGACAAAGATAACCAACTACCTAGTCTCATACCTAAAAAAAAATTAATCAAAATAATGAATAATTATATCCTAAATAAATTTTAATATTCCTAACACCCAACTCTTCTCCCAAATAATATTTTTATCTGAATTGAATAACCCTATTTCCCACTCTAATATTTATTCCAAAAGAACACAAAACCGTAGCATGTAGCTTCGCCTTCATGTGATCCATTGCTTCACTTCTTAACCAACTCCCATTTATTGACATAGAAGGCCAGAGAGGGAGATATGGTATCCACGTCATGAGCATTTGTTTTTTATTATGTTACATTATTCTTTTTTTTTTAATTCATTAGTTTCATATGCTTTGTTATCTCATTTCTTCTTTGCTGGTTTTATTTTTATTTTTGGAAAAAAGTAATTATTTATAAGTAAATATAATTATTAGATAAGTTTTATGGATACTAGTTTAATTGTTTATATAGTAGTAATTGTTAATTATTGATAAATTGACTAATTTTTTTATGAAAAATATTGATCAAATTTTATTAAATTATATATTTTTATAAAATGATTTATGTATATCCATTTTTTATAAATATAATTTTATTAACTCTAACACTATTATAGTGGATTCATCGCCCATCTCAAGGGTGGTTCTAGGGAGTCAAACATATGCCAAGTGGAGCCAAAGGCTGGAAGGAAAGTTTTAGTCATGTTTTCAGTCGCCCAAGCTTAATTCAGATTTGAGAAGTATCTGTAATGGTTGATGGTATTTAAGGAATGTATTTTATTATGTTATCCGGTTATTAACTAACGATGTTAAATTACTACATTTTTTTATGGTGATCCCATTTATATCTAACATGATTTAATTGTGGCTGCAAAAGAAGGTTACCAACACTCTCGAAAGACAGTTGATG
The DNA here is from genome assembly GCA_001517045.1 of Pseudotsuga menziesii. Classification (NCBI taxonomy): domain Eukaryota; kingdom Viridiplantae; phylum Streptophyta; class Pinopsida; order Pinales; family Pinaceae; genus Pseudotsuga; species Pseudotsuga menziesii. Next base: position 15,525 of record LPNX010272477.1, on the reverse strand, counting down.
AAATATTTCTACAGGTGTATGCATTTTATAAGTTAGAAACCCTTTATGACAAAGAATAAAAACAATTTTTTAGTGACTTACCATGTTTCAACTATATTCACTTCCATTTAACGTGTTTTCTTAAATTTCAAATAAGTTTGTACTTATAAAGATTTTTCTGAAACTTGGTATACACATTATGAGTTTAACGAAATAAAATATGGAGGAGGATAGCGCCTCATTGAGCACATCATTAAAATAGACTTTCTTATGAGATCATAAGCACATTATTGCTCATACGCCCATTATTCTTATTATTGGCTCTTTATGTTGATTGAATAATGACAATGATGGGAATTTTAGGTGGAGGATATGTTGATGTCTTTGGAGATTTTGTTCAATGATTTTATTATTGTTGGCTCTTTATGCTATGGAACAATGGCAATAATTGGAAGTGTAGATTTTGTTCAATGATTTTTTGATTTTTTTATTGTTATTGTTGGCTCTTTGTGCTGATGGAATAATGACAATGCTGATGGAATAATGACAATAATTGGAATTGTAGGTGTAGTATATGTTGATTATTGTTATTGTTGGCTCTTTGTGCTGATGGAATAATGACAATGCTGATGGAATAATGACAATAATTGGAATTGTAAGTGTAGTATATGTTGATGTCTTTGGAGGTTTTGTTTAATTGGTTTTGTCTTTTTGGTGGTAGGTTTAATGATATTTTTTCATTAAAAGTTGTTTTCAATAGTACGAAAGAAAAAAGAACTTTAAATAAGATTCTATTACATGTACAGCATGATTATAATATTAGAAATAATTATTTTTGTATGATATGGAATTAGAAATAATTATTTTGATAGGTTGTGTTATGTTTATATCAAATTTCCAAAACAATTTGGTTAAGAGAGAATTGTATTTATTTAATGAAAATGTATATCCAAATATATATATATATATATATATATAGAAAACGTTTTTGAACAATTTGGTTAAGAAAGAATTGGTTTAAATTAATGTAATTGTAATATATAATAATGAAATGGAAATATAATTGTTAGCTTTTGAGATCCAAGTTGGAAATAAACATATCTATGTCATTATAAATAACTCTTAGAGTTCCATTACCATGGTATTGTAGAGGTGTTTTAGTTTTTGATGCATTGTTAGAGAGTGAAGAGTTCTACACGAATATAAAGAGGTTTCAAGTGCAACATGGAAATTTTTTAAGGACTAATCTAGACCATAGGCTAAATTTAGGGGTTTTAAATTTTTAATGGGATATTTTTGTATTAAACACTTGTTAAGTATGATTAGCCCACTTTCTATTTATTTATTTTTAATGAATAGGAGGTTAGCTCCATCAAATTTAGAAAGGGGATCCAAGATAAAACAATTCCACCCCTCTAAAAATGGATTTAAACCTATGTGTTCCCATGAAAATTGATAAGTAGCTCCCATTCGCTCCCAATTTCTAGAAATGACAGTTGTTAGGGATGTTTTCTCCTTCTATCGATCATGGAAATCGTATTGGGAGTTACATTCATCCATATTTTATGGATTGAATCTCATTTTCAAAGTTCCTTAATGTCCACATGAGAAGGGAAATTGATATTTACTATTGGGGCTTATAGAAACCCATTTGCATCTAGGAGAGTTCTAAATCCCAACATATTAGATCCAAATTTTGCATGGGAATTGTGAATATTGCAATCAACGATGCCTAAATAATGTTTTTGTGGGTGTTTGGGACATCATTTATCAGGGATGGGACTTCATTCGTAGACATGTATTTGGGCATGGCAAGGGGCCATGAATTTCCAAGGAGAAACTTGTCGAAATATTCACCAAGACTTCACAAGGTTTTATAATTTAGTGAAAGATTTATTGGAAAGGGGTTGGAGCGTGCAAAGTGCGGCACCACCACCGATAGATGAGACATTGACGAAGGTAAAAGTAAACCGTGACGAAGGAAGATACCAAAAAACCAAGATACTTTGGTTAAATTACTTAGAGATTTATCAAGTTGACCATTTTGTAACGACCTAGTGAGCCTATAAATAGAGTTAGGATTGTAAATATTTAGGATCAATCAAGGAAGAAATAATCGATCTAGGTATCTTTTGGCGAAGAATCAATAGACTGAGAAATTTTTTTGTCTTTCACGGTTTATTTCGGGTATCGGTGTTATGAATATTTTATCTTATGAACTAAATGAGAATTCCTCTTTAATCTCTGGGTGTAATATCTTGTCTTTGCGTAATGTGGGATGTGTTGAATGTGAGTTAAGTGTTCTCTGGGATGAATATGTTGTCTTTATGTTTTCCTTTTATTTGTGAATGATGTGAAGTTTTACAGTACTTTTTGATTTAATGTATGTTGATGTGTTTGTCGATATGAATCTGGGTTAATTTGATTGCTAATAATGATGATAAGTAGATTTGGCTAATAGTGTGGTTATGAACCTAGGTCTCTCAGTAATGGTGTGATTGGGTAAAAGATAGTGCAAAGTCCTCTTCCCACTGTGGAAACTTGGTTCCTGCATCCCTCCCTCAGAAATATCAAATAATACTGCATCTGCTTCACAGGTGTTGCTGGAAAGGGTAAAATCCTTTCGGGTCGATGTTTAGGGAGTCTATGTTGGTAGTTGTCGACAACAGTGCGAAGTGAACCCCTGTTGATAAAGTAGTGTCAACAAATGGTTATGTTTCTAGGACCATAGTGAGAAGGATAATAGGACTTGTTGTGGTGTCTGACGAAGCCAGATATCCAGGATTGGGTTGACAAGAAATCCCAAGAATTTGCAAAAGAAGAGAACCAGAACCCAAGCATGACAGCATAAGACTAGTTGGGAAGATATATCTACTCCAATATTCTTGAAATATTCTTCATTGAATTTCTGATAGTACTATATGAATGGTTGGCACAACTTAATTTCTAGAAGAAGAATTTCCAGGGAGGAAATCTTAATTAGTGGACTCCAGAACTAGTCCAGCAATTAAAAAAGGTAAACAACAAATCTTCCAGGGATGTCAATGTGTGGATAGACAACATTTTGGAGGGATACATCATTGAGTTTGATGTCAACGCCATCAAATCTTACAGCGACGCTGAAAGATAATTTTTCGAGGGACTAAGCGGGGTATTTCTATTGTCATTACAGTTGTGGATTAATATGCTCATTTGTGAAAAAGGAATACTAAAGATTAATTCCGACAAGTAAATCCCTGGTGTGTGGAGGTTGTGGGTACTGTGAAGGTAAGGGTTTGATGAAATGATATGAGGTAGATGGATGGGAGTCACAACGAGACTATGAGGGAATCCATGGAAAAGTGTGGTTTCCTATGAAGTGGGTTGAGGTTTCGACAAGAAAAGAGGAGGAGGACTAAGGAGAGTCCTAATGTGACTGGAACGAAAAAATGCGGACTATGAGACCCTACAGTGATGAAGGAGATGACCAGGCTACACCCGAACCCAAGGAAGAACCAACCCAAAGCTACAATGTACCTACAACTTTGTGCACTGCACCAAAATTAGGAGGGAGAAACATGATTTCATCATAGGGTTGTCCTATGTTTTAGCACAATGCTATTAGTAGTAGATCAACAAACACTAGGAGGAGGCCCAAGATGGAGGGTAACGACATAAAATTTCCCTTTTTTCGAGGTAATGGGACTGAGTATCCCAAACAATATTGGTTCTTATGTGAAGCAATGTGGGTGGAAAAATAAGTACAAGATGATGATATCAAGAAAGGACAACTAGTGATGACCTTTCGAGGCCAGGAACTGGACTAGTACATGAATTTCATATAAGTAGTAACGGGGCATTCCCAGAAGAACCTAGTGCAAATTAGGATTGGATTGATTGAGAAGTTCAAGAAACCTAAATTAGAAAAAAAATATATTACTGAATTGAACGAAATAAAGCAATTCCCCAATGAGTTAGTGTGGGACTTTAGTCAGCGATTCAAAACTCTAATTTCCAAGTTTAACTTCAGAATGAGTGATGTGAAACACAAAGAATGGTTCATAGAAGCCTTGGTACTATTGGAATAATAAAAACCCATTCGAATACTTACGATAAAATAATTAATCCTTTTTATTAATTTCCTAGGTCCTACACTAGTTAGTTTGCACTACTTGCATTTATGTGGTCAAACTTGCCAAAACATCCTCTTGGAGTGCCTTGGAAAGACTCTGGATAGGATTCTTCCAACTAACAGACTGCCTAGTTTATTAAGTGTGCATTCCTTCCTTATCCATAGTTTCCATATTTTTTTTTTGTTTTAAGGAAAAAGGTAAAGCTAGTTTTAAGGTAGTTTTCCTTGGTTTTTGCAACAACTCGGCTTCCTTATTTTCCTCATATAAAATCATGATAAAGTCTAGTTTCCTTCACTTATCAATTGTACCAACTCATTCAGCAAATTCATGAGCATATGGACTAGTTTGGAAAGTGCTTTATGCACCTATGGGGAATTTTGACTAGTTTAGTAAGCCTGCTTTTGTACTGACTCGAATAACATATTTATGCTTTCAAATCCTTAGATTATCTACATGATTCAACGGCATATATTCATTTAATGATGGCTGGTGTAAATTAATATAACAACATTTTGTGTTATTCAACATATTTAGTCTCCTTTTGTGTGTTTCTTGCATAGTTTTCAAGAATTTTACTGAGTTCAACTGATCTAAGATTATGATTAATTTCCACATGGTATCAAAAACTTGGTAGAACTATTTTTCTCCTCTTCTAATTTCTTTTGCAGGGTCAACATCACTCACTAGGAGCGAATTCTATCTGTTCAAGGGTTCAGTTGCTAAAGAATGGATCAATCTCACCAAATCATCTTGACTCCATTCAGCTATTTCAAATAGAAGGAAAGGATGGAGATCATGATGAGGATTAAAGGCCTCTACATAGTGACCATGGAAACTGAATTTGAGCCTAATGCAGCAACAGAGAAGATCAAATGGCATAATAGGCTAGATGTGGCATATGGTCTTTTATGTCTTAGCATTTCCAGAGACCTTCTATTTCATATTGATGGATTGCTTTCTCCAAATGAAGTATGGGAGAAGGTTCAAAATTTATTTGGGAAGAGGGATAAGATGAGGGGTCATCGACTGGAAAACGAGTTGACTTCACAGATTCCAAGCGTCTTAGAATTCTTTCAAGTCTACTTCTCCAAATTCAAATAATTGGTTTTAAAACTAAAATAGTGCGGTATATGAAAAACTAGCCTTGGCCATCCTTTCAAAGCTTATCCCTTACTAATTTTTTTTTAAACTTCCATGCCACCAAGTTGAGAGTTTGAAACTGGAAGATGCCTTCACTGGCATATTTCATGGAATCCTTGACTCAAGAGCAAGACGAATTGGTATTGATGGGAACCATCAAACCTTCCAAAGATCAAGCTTTGGTTGTTGGATATTCCAAGGTTGATTCCAAAGTTAAGAAGAAGTCTAAGAAGCCTCTAAATAAAAAAGGAGACAAGTCCAAGTCTCATGAGGAGTCCTCAAACTCCAAGAAAAAGAAATTTTAGAAGAATAAAGGTAAAGGTGAAGGAAGCAAGTGCACATATTGTGGTAAGGGATTTCACCCTGAGATCTCTTGCATGAAGAAGAAGATTGATATGTTGGCTCAACTCCTGGAGAAGAACAACATCTCCCTTCTTGATGACGCAAAGAATAAGGAAGGAGGATCTAGTTTCGATGATAAGGATAGAGTTCATGCCCTGGTTGCCAGAACTGTAAAATTTCCTTCCTTTATCATTGATTCTGGAGCTTATAGGAACATGGTTTCAACAAAGGAGGCCTTTTCTTCTCTTTATGATTTGAGAGGTCCAAATATTTTGCTGGGAGATAACTAGGAAACTGAAAGTAAGGGTAAAGGTAGCATTGATTTTGACCACGGTTCCTTCAATAATGTCTTGTATGCCCCAAGTATTGTTGCTAATATCTTGTCAGTCTACCAGACAACCCACACGGGGTCTCCTAAGAAGGTTGTTTTCTCTCTCGATGATGTTGAAATATTTTATATTATGAATGGTAGAGTCATTTCTAAAGGTTTTGTGGATCATAGTTCAAAAGTATATAGGTTCTCATAATTCATGCCTTTCTTTAACCCCTCTTCTCTCCTCATCCATGCCAATGAATCCAGTAATATTTGGAATGATAGGTTTGGTCATTTAAATTACCAATATCTTTTTCATTCATGTCAAAAATACATGGTTTCAGGACTACCAAAGATAAAGATTTCTAAAGGAGTTTGTCAGGGTTTCATTCTAGGAAAACATCCATAGCATAAGTAGGAGAGAATCAACCATGAGAGAACCTCAGCACCTCTTGAGATCATCCACAGTGACATTTTTGGTTCATTCCCTCATATGTCCATGAGTTAAGACAAGTATGTCTTAACCGTCTGTTGAGGCCTGGAAATTCGTAGGCAACAACAGCAAGGGATTCTCCTCAGTCAACGTTCCCAACTAGCTCGTGACTGTTTGATGTAGGGAATCCGTCCGGTTTGCAGTCCAGCTACCGTAGATCAAGTAACAAAAATAAAAGGTTTTACCGGTTGCGGCCTGGTCCACCGTACATATTTTTGTATTTTTTTATTTTAAGTATGATATGCAAGTGCCTACCTAACATGCATATTGATTGAGAATGCAAGGAGTGTTCACAATGTGATGCGCAGGTTCTTACCTCTCATCTTAAACTCTCTCACATCTAAATCACACACAACTAGAAAAATAAATACTAACTAAGCTATCTCTAGAGAGCTAGATATTAATTCATGATTAATGTAATACTGTTCACATGTTACGGCAAATCACAGATAGTTGTTCCTAGAACCAAACACATAAGCATGAATAAATATATCCACGACAAGATAGCTCATTAACAGTTAAAACCTCCATTAATCATAGTGGAAAATATCGCAGAATATACTAGAGAACATTCAGGAAAGAACATAAGTTCAGAAAGTTAGAACGCTCTCACAGTTAATGAAACACAGTCGAAAACAAAATAGTTCCCCTTCAACATTGTTCATTTTATCACATTTGAACATTCCACACAACACCTTCTCCAACAGGAAAAATTTGCAATTTCTTATTGTAAAACGAAGTAGTTCCTCTTACAAACAATAGTTCACAAGTTTTTCCAGGGAAAAATCCCTTGTAAACTCTAAATTTCCTATATTTAAACCAAATCAGCCAACCCCTTGGGCTACCCCAACCGTGTGACCTTTGGGCTCCTCAAAACCGTCTAATATCACCATTTTGTCTCTTCCGTGAGTACTCATGATTCACTTCATGCGTTACCTTTTCAGATTTCAACTTATGAGTACTTAACAAAATGGGATCCACTCGGTAACTAACGGATCTTTCCAAACCTGGGATTTTGTCACCATCGATTCTGCCTTGTCTTTCATTTGTCCTCCTTGAGATCCCATTGATTTCAGTACAAACTCTACCTAACACTGCCCAACCAACTTTCTGCTGCTTTGTCTCCCAGCTATGCCTTCTCGCAGTAGTAATCTAAAAAAGTCTCTTGAGTCCACCTGCAATTAAATGACATTTATCATTAATTAGGACTGCATATTTTCAATCAAACTACATCAACAAACTGACTAGTCATCAAAAGAGGCCCTGTACTACGCTCTTGTCATGAAAACCTTAACAAGCACCAAAACCACTGTCGCCCACACAGGGGTTTAAAAAACTCACAAAACGACGGGAAGAGAAAAACTTATCGGTGGCTTAAAACATAAAAACATCGGTTGGGTAGTCTCACTAATAGCCACATTAGTAGGTCTCAAACAGGAAATGGGCTCCGTGAGACCGTTAAGTTTATCAGAGTCGGAAGAGCGAAAACTCAAAATCTGGGCAGAAAAGTTCCCAGTCGACGAGCGAAAAGACATCAATGTCGGAAAATTAGTGCATTACACAGCCGCAAGGGCGGAGGAGGAAAAGACTACAGACCCCCAGATCCAAAGACATCACAGTGAAAACCAGACAAAGCATCGACGGGCGGAGCAGTTATATGGCGGATACCTAGTTTGCTTGGGAGCCACAAGGACGGAAAATAAATAGACTATAGCCTCCGATCATATAAACAAGTCAAACGATACGACGCGACATCGGAGAAGTTAAGATCCTCCTACAGAATAAGCATCATTCAGTTTCCACAATGGAGGCTCCCTAAGGAAACATGGCTCTGATACATTGTTTAAATGGCCTTCGAAACAGTGGCTAGCAAGAGAAATAAGCTTCTGAGAACAAAGAAAGAAATTGCAGCTCAAAGGGAAAAAACCAAACTCTAAATTCCGGAACCCATAGCAGTTTCAAACATAAGCAATTTTACGAAAATCATGAAGAGAGTTGACCTCAAAATAGTCCAAAATTATAGCAAAACAAAAAAAAAGTTCATGGATCCAAACGATTCTAGGCAATGCTAAAAATTAACAAGGGGGTCCAAAATTTGAAAATTTGGGGAAACAGTTGCAGCTACAACAATTGGTGACTACCTGGTGGACCTAGATCTCTGGACGATTATTTCTTGAGTAATAGACTGTTTAACAACAAATGAACCTGTTGAATTCTTCCAGATATCTGGATTTCTCAAATGGAAAATATATGTACTTTTAATCATTGATGATAGTCCGATTTAGGAGAGTGGAAACCAGGATTTTCAAGTCAAGATAACTCTTTTGAGGCCAGGAAGATGAATTTCATTTGTTACCTCGGTCTTCAGGTAGTTTCCAGTTTGGACACCACAGGATTGTAGCATATGGTAAAAAAAAATATTCATTTGTTCCTCATTCCCATGCCAGTTTGCACCTTTTGTGCTTTTGAACTTTTGTCCTTTTCATATGAGTCCTCCTGCATGCCTTTCTTTCTGAATTTTGATTCAGGATCCTCTATCCATAGTGTCCTTTTGTGTGAGAGATGTATTCAATTTTCATCTCACGGACAGAGAGGAACTTTTGGTGATTTAGTACTTATATGGTTCAGTATTTGTTTTGATACATAATTCTTTCATAGGAGCTTTCGACTCTTATCTGCCTTTTGGCATTCAATTCTTGGCATGGGATCATTTATATATAATATAATGTTTACCCTGCTTCCTTTCTATGGGCCCTTTGTTGTCACTCCCTAGAACATTTTAAATGTGAGATGGACGAAGCCTCAAAATAGTATTCCACACCATTTGATTCTAGTTTATTTTACAAGGATTAAGTAGGACTTCAATGTGTTCATAGCCACTTAGGAAAACTGCTAAAATAGAAGAAATTATTTTAGATAAACAATAATACACAGTCTTATACCCAAGAACTTTAATCATTCCAAAATTCTGATGTTCTCCATGCAACCAAGAGTTTGCCTCCTTTATTGAAATCAGTCAAAATTTAAACCAAAACAAAACAGAACTACATAAATCAAAGTACATGGCCAAGTCAAATTATTTATATACAAGATCCAAGAACAACAACAAAACTCGGGAAAAATAAGGTTTGAGAACTAAACCATTCACTGTTAAATTCTCTTTCCACCCCTGTAAATCTTGCAATTTATAATTTAAGGGGCCAAGCTTTGCCACAATCTGGAAAGGACCTACCCACAACTGTTGAAATTTCATGTGTTTTCCTTTTTCATCATGGGGGTGGTCCCACTTGAGAACCAAATATCCCACCTTAAAATATTTTTTTCCAGCCTTGTGCTTATCAAACCATTTCTTTACTACCTCTTGTTGTTGTTTAAAGCGCTCTCTAGCTTTAGATCGAGACTCTTCTACCTTCAGGAGATTATATATCCTCATTTGCAAGACTTCATTATCTGATCCTCTGGATTCCTGAGCTATTATGGAAGAGGGTAGCATGATATTGGGGGGTAGAATGGCCTCTTTACCATACACAAGGGTATACAGAGACACCCCTATCGAAGACTTGGGGGTGACTCTATCATCCCAAAGAGCATTTGGTAACGCTGAGTGCCAACTCCTCTGATTTTCTATCACCGTCTTTTTTAAAATCCTAATCAGATTCTTGTTTGTAGATTCAGCTAAGCCATTTCCTTGTGGATAGTAATTAGCAAAGTAATGCAACTTAATTCCTTTCTCATGAGCAAAAGTAATTAATCTAATCAAGGAAAAGTAAGTAGCATTATCAAAAACTAAAGAAATTGGAACTCCAAACCTGGTCATAATATGGTCTTGCAAGAAGTCTATGACCACATCCTCATTTATTTTGCACAACGAAATGGCTTTGACCCAGCGAGTGAAGTAGTCGATTGCTGTCAGAATATACTTGTGTTGCAAGGAAGAATTTAGCTTTATCTCCCCAATAATATCCAACCCCCATTGCTCAAAACGCTCTGTTATCATCACAGGCTTCAATGGTCCTGCTGCTTTAGCTTGTTTTCCACTACACCTTTGAGAAATTTCGCACTTTCTGACATGGGCGTGTGCATATTTGAAAAGCATGGGCCAATAGTATCCGGCTCTGATAATTTTATGAGTTGTAGTATCTCTGAAAAAATGTCCCCCAACAGGCCCATCATGTAAATCTATCATTACCTTCTTCGCATCTTCTTTCTCTAAGCATCTAAGAAGAACTCCATCGTAATTTTTTTTGAATAATATTCCTTCAATAATTTGATATGAGGCTGATTTAAGACGCAATGCTCTTCTTTGTATAGAATTCCAATGTTCCGGTAACGATCCTGTCTGAAGGTAATGCACAAGGTCTCGATACCAAGAGTCTGGGGCTGTGAAAAGAGGACATACATCCATCAAATGTAACTCAACTTCGTCTTCCTAGGCATGTTCTTCATTGTTTCTACTTTCAGTCATCAGTTTGCACAACCATTGCCCTTTAAATATAGAAGCTGGCTTGAATTCAATGTCATATTCCTGAAGAGTTGTTACCCAATTGCCCCTTCTTTCTCCTAACTCCTTCTGTACGAAAAGAGACCTCATAGCTGGGTGTGGGACGATTACCTTGGTCCGGTTCTTTAGTATGTAATGCCTGAATTGTTTCACCACTTTGAACACTATGTAAGCTTTTTTATCTATAGCCGGGTAATTCAATTCGGCCCCTTGCAGACCAATGCTCATAAATGATATGGGGAACTCATCTCCCCCATCTTCCTTTTGGGTAAGTGTTATCACCTAAAAATGGTTCACTGCCTCATCTGCCCCATTACATGGCTCATCTGTCCATTTTCCTACCATATTCCCATCAAAAACCCATAAAACCATGCAAAAAGCCTCCAAAAGGATTAAAATGCCTCCAAAAGGCCATAAAACCTTCTTTTCAGCTAAAAATATCCAAAATTCCTCCAAAAAAGCAAAAATATCCAAAAAGGAATAAAAAATATAAAATAATGAGGAAATGAGGAAAAAACCCTAAATAGTTGAAACCCTAACCCTAAAGCCGCATGGTTTTCAATTATAAATAAGGGGTGGAAACCCCTTATTCATCATCCACAATCATAAGCATCCTGCCTCTGCCAAAATTGCTCGTGAAACCATAGCTCACCATTGAAGCTACTTTCACCGTGAAACCATAGCTCACCATTGAAGCTACTTTCACCGTAAGAGCCCTTTTTGGCCCATTTCCACCATTGGAGAAAGAGAAGAAGCAGCTTGAAGCTCGAAGTCACCGACATCGGACCAACGCAACGGACTTCACCAACCTCCACATTGGAGGTAACATCAATAAAGATCATTATTCACTATTTACTGCTTTCTTTTTATGTTATTTACTTTCTACTGTTTTGTTTAATGCACTTGTTTAGATTTAATTCTCATTATTGTTTAGCATCTTTTTATTTCAAGTTATAGCTTTTAATTCATAAATCATTGAACTGCTACTAAGGAATCCATTGTCCTTAGTAGGTACTCATTCGTACAAGCTAGGGCGAAAACCCTAGCTACAGTTTTGGCGACTCCGCTGGCTCTTTTAGTCTTTTTATTTTCCGTTTTTTACTTTCGGCCGTCGCCGACCGCAACTTTCCGCCCCATAACCGCGTCCCGACCACGACTGTTGCCTTCAAACCCGCGGTCCGACCGCCGCTGTTAGCTAAAAACCTGCGTCCCGACCGCGACTGTTGCCTTCAAACCCGCGGTCCGACCGCCGCTGTTAGCTAAAAACCTGCTTCCCGACCGCGACTGTTGCCTTCAAACCCGCGGTCCGACCGCCGCTGTTAGCCCAAAAACCGCGATCTGAGCGCGCCTGTTTCGTCAAAACCCGCACCCTGATTGCTGCAATTTTTTGCTGTTTTTGACACCAGCCCCTTTGCTGCCCTATTTCCTACAGTCCTACAGCCTTTTTTACACCATGATTCCTGTTATCTTTTTACAGCATTGTTTTAAAAAAAATTAGCATTCTTTATTCCAAAATTTTGGCATGATAAAAGTTTTTTAATTCAGCATTATTGATATTTACGAAGTCGCCCTGGCACTTCTTTTCTGGGTTTATAACTTCACAAGCACACACTCGGTCATCTAAATCAAGTGAGACCTAAAAAACTACTTAAATCAACCAACACTTTAACCCCACTTGGGGAACATAAAAGAACTTGTGTAGTTAGGTAGGATCAAGGGGATAGGTTTCCAATAACACCCCTTGATTATTTACACTTGAGACATAGCTGTTGTCCTTTAGGGTACCAAAATCCCCTAGTATTTTTTGACACGGTCACAACCAGATTATCAGAAGGCCTCTCCCTTAGGAGGGTTGAAGTCGTGAGATTGGTTCCGGAGGTCTGAGTGGAATACCAAACTCCATTCAGTAACTGAAGGGCTACCTTTCACAATTCTTGAAATATCCCTATATAGGGAATATTGCGGTTAAAGGACCAAGCGGCAGATTCACCTTTCTGGACGTGTCATGAACGGGGTATCTTAGTTGCCATTCTTCTAGGATTTGACTACCCGGTGTCCCTCCCGGTAGGGGGATACTTTAGCCACTTGAATTTCCTCTTCATATTGTCTGACTTGGATTTCATCACCTTGCAGAGGATATGTCTAGTTGAGTCAAAATACTACTAGTTAGGTGTTTGCATGCTCCCTTACCTCCTTTTGGTTTAGTGAGTCCACCATTTTCCATTTTTGTAGGCAACCTGCTATTTTTTGGTATTCTGACCATTTCTGTTGATACTCTGCCTGTTGTAGCACACAGTTACAGTGGGTGTTTTGAGTTGTTGTTGGCCTGAGCGCCCCATTTGTTGAGCTCTCCTTCTGCACACTCGGTTGCATTAGCGTTTTCTGAGCTGTTTTGTAGTTAGTTCAACCCACACAGATTTGAACTCATATTATCACCATTGATTCCTTGAGACATTCTCGGCGCCTCCGAGGCGAGCCCCCACAGCACGGATCACTTGATACCACTCATCGTAGATCTCGAGCCTTGTCACTTGACTCCACTCATCAGCGACATAGGACACCGTCACCAGACTCTGACGCCCCTTATTTTACATCCTACTCGGATCCTGAATCCAAGAACACCCTTTACACCGCCCCTACTAGCCCCATGGCCGGCGTGAATCCCACTCCCTTAATGGGAGGGACCGTTGGTGGCACATCCACCACGACCCCCAGTACCTCACCTACTTTGGGTACGCCCTCCACGGGGTCCCCCTCTACTGTCCCCCTCACAGTACCGATTCCCATAGCAGGAATACCGGTCCCCACTCCATTAGTGACTCATACCCTCTTTGGGGGTGCAGGCCCGTCCTCTACCACCATAGTTCCCCCACTTGGGGGCAACCTCCCTCACATGACCCCTCCACTTGGGGGCATTGGCCCCAACTTGATCCAAACCACAACCGTGTCACACCCTTCGTCGAGTTTTCCATACATGGCTAGCCTCAATCTACCTGACCTAGCCAGATTAACCAACGACCCCATCCGGCACAACCCTGCGTGGCCTCACATGCCCACCAAGCTCCCCTTGGACATCCCTAAGTTTGAAGGCAAGGCAGGTGAAGACCCACAGAACCATATCATGTCCTTCCATCTATGGTGTTCCTCCAACTCCATAGTAGACGACTCCATTCGCCTCCGTTTATTACAGCGCACTTTCACTGGCTCTGCTGCCAAATGGTATATCGAGCTACCCCATGGAACCCATGCCACCTTCACGTCCCTGGCCTCGACTTTCCTCCAGTTCTTCCAGTTACCTGTCCGCTATGACGCAGGCGTGGAGATCCTCCTATCTTGCCGGCAGAACACGGCTACCCATATCACAGACCACATTCACGAATGGCGACGACGCCGTAGCCTATGCAAAATCAAGTTAGATGACCGGATCTTCCTCGATTGGTTCCTCAAATCCCTCCTTCCGCTCATTGCTAAGGATGTGGCAGCCGAAAGACCCCAGTCGGAGGAAGAGGCTATCCTTAAAGCCCAGCAGTTCGATCTTATTTACGCCCAGTCAGGTTATCTTTATACCATCATACCTGACGCCCCTCGCGGCGATCCCTCCCAGTACGATGCGCCGGGGGCATCCCACGCTGCCGACGGCATCATTGGCCATCTCTCTTCGCAGCCTCAACCATTTTCGGTAGCCCGTCCGCCCCCTGGACCTGAACCTTCGTGGGCTACATCCTAGTCTGGAGCAACCAACTCGTATGCTCAAATGACACATCAACACCATTCCCATGGACCCTCTTGTCCACCTCAGTGTTTCGACCATACAACTTCCGCTTACGCCCCCCCGATCACACCCCCGCCCTACTATCATCAGCAGGATGCATCAGCTCTTGCGCCACCACAAGCCCAACCTCATTATTATCAGCCACAGCCAACCCCTGCGGCAAACCCACAACCCGCTCCACAACACTATCAACAATCCCCCCAAGTAACTACACCAGCGCAACCTCCACCTCCATATTATCCACCGCAGCCTGCTCCAGCACCTGCGCAAACTTAGAATCCACCTACTACCCAAGGGCAGGTTTACGCCCAAGAAAACCCGCCGCTAAACCAGAACAACCAACGCAACCAGGGCCAACAAAACCGTGGCAGAGGCCGAAATCGTGGGAACAACCAACAGACCAAGCAAGCTGGTCAACACCCTAATCCCCCCGCTAATAATAACGCGGCCCCTACCAACCAAAACCCTGATCGCTCGCCCAAGCAGGCTAAAAACCCTAATTTGCGAACGAACTATCCTTGTTCTGTTTGCGGGGTCTATGGCCACTACACCCATTTTTGTCCACTTATGGAGCGAGTCCAACAACTTTTGGCTGCTGATAGACTATGCCATGGACAGGCGGCTCCTCAAGCACCACCCAATCCCCCCCAACCTCAGCAGCCACCTTTGGTGCTACAAAACCCCTTACCAAACCAAGGCTTAGTGAGCACTGAACCATTGGCTCCACCTCCAGTTAATGCGCCCATCCAACAAATCACTTACGCGGTTCCTGATCAACCCATATTTGATTCAGGTACCCACCATCTGTTGATGATGTCCTCCGATGAGGTCAACCTCCAGACTCGGCGGAACCAATACGGCTCCACCCCGGAG
>LPNX010272441.1:0-10224 GCA_001517045.1 Pseudotsuga menziesii | reverse complement strand
ATGGATGTGTGTGTGTGTGAGTGTGTGTGTGTGTGTGTGTGAGAGAGAGAGAGAGAGAGAGAGAGAGAGAGAGAGAGATGGATTAATGTGGGGGTCTTCAGGTGTTATAGAGGGGATTTAATGAGTGGTTTGGAGGATTAGGAGCATATGTAATCATAATGTATACATGTTTTTGTTCACCAAAACACATACATGTTTTTCTTCACTAAAATGTGCACGTGATATTTAACATTACAACTATATTGTTTGGTTTGGTGATGATAACATTAGAAGGTTGGGGGGGTTAGGGGTTTGTGTATGAACTTAGGGTGATTAGAGAGAAAGGAGGGTTTAGGTGTGGAGTGTGGGTGTTTTGGTTATAGAGAGAGAGAGAGAGAGAGAGAGAGAGAGAGAGAGAGGATGGGGTTGTTAAGGGATTGGAGAGATTGGGTAGGGTTAGAGCTAAGGGGAATAAGAGGGCGGGAGAGAGAAAGATACATTGGGGGATGGTTAGGGGTTAGAGGTGGAGATAGAGAGAGAGAGTTAAGGGTTTAGAGGTAGATACTAAGGTGGGTGTTAGAATATTGGTGGTAAGTAAAGTAATGGAGAAATAGAGTGATACAATGGGTTAGTAAGGGTTAGGGAGAGGAGCACAAAGTGAGAGAGGGAGCATTGGGTTTAGGTGTAGTTGTAGAAGTAAGTGAGAGAGAGAGAGAGTGAGAGATACATCGACATAGCAAAATAAATGCATTCTCCTTTTTCAGAGCATGGCAAACAACAAGAAGATGAACATTCAAAGGAAATAGTTGTGGAATACCTACTACATCAAGGTGTCTTTGAAAGAATGAAACCAAAACATTAACTGAATACAACAAAAGTGTTGCACAAGGTTTAATGAAGGAAATATTTAAAAAGGGTTGAAAATCTCATAGTAGTCCCAGTATTCCTTTCCATTAACTTGGACCAATTACTCGTGGAACCAAGAAGGATAAACTTTAGAGAGCCTTGTTCCCTCATGATATTCCCACCTTCAACTACGATGGGAATATTATCGCAAAGATTGTTAAGTTGTCCAGGGAAAATGTATTTTTTGTGTTTGTACAAGGGGAATCGACAATGGTTCCAATATCATACTCACATGAAACAGGGTTAGTTCTTACTAATACCATTATAACCCCTAGGCATGACCAGTTGGGGGCTCAACCTTCGCGTGTGTTTTTTCGAGACTCAAACCAATGACTTGCATAACAACCTGTATACCTTTAAAAAATGTGCAATTTCCAATCGACCTATAGCAATGCCCCATCCATACCAGATGTAGTTACTTGCAGATGAATGGTCCAAAAAATGTGCGGTGGTGATAACAAGATCACTGTTTATTGAGTTCGATACTACATGTAAGATTCGCTCAACAAACTCTGAGATAGAAAGATTTGTAATTTTAGGACATTGATTAAACCTTCCTAAATATATAAATTTATAATTTCCTTCCAAGTAGATTCACGAATGAAATAATATTTGGCACCACTTCCAAGCTCCTCATACCATTTGGTCTACCACGATATGTTTGAATCATTTGATGAAAGATAAATTATTTAGTAGAAGGAAACATATGAGGGCTAGTGCAAGCTAATGCTGGTCACTTATGACGCATTCATTGCAATGGACTTCTGGAAAAACAGAAATTTGAACGTCAAAAATCAATATAGAGGTATCTACGCAACTTTTTGGAATATGGCGTAAGAATATGAAACGTGGACAATCTAATTACCTTCCAGAATATATAACTTTTATTTATGGAAACTAAGTATAAATCCCAAAAAACAAGGTTCTTCTAAGGTTGGTATGTTATTTTTTCCCCAAAAAATAATGAATATGTTTGCGTTGGTCCACTCATTTGGTATGCAAATGGTGGAATTCTGTGAATAAAATTATATAGAGTTGTAGATAATAGGTGTGTCTAGTGCAGCGTTATTTTTCCATATTTATTTATGTTATATATATATATATATATATATATATTAATTAAGTCAGAGATGACCTAAAATGACAAGGTCGAGCGTTGGTCCATGACATATTGGTCTTAACATAGTCAATGAACGATATTTTTTTTTTGGATGTAGGTCTTTGTGTCTTCTTGTGCGGGTTCTTTTCCATTTTCTAAATAGGCGAGCCAATCAAAAGTTATAGCCGAAGCAAACAACCTACCTTTTGTGTTATATTGACGTTAGTCCCTTTAAAATTAAATAAAAAATAGAAAAAAATAATAGATTTAAAAAAAAATTACATATTCAGAACCTACAGACAAAATTACATAAGTGTGTGAATTTTCATTAGCAGTGGACAAGCGTGGCATATGCAAAATCATGCACGAAATAGGAGAAGTGGTACAAAACATATTTTATGTCATAAGATAGTCCAAACCACTTGGTTTGGCAACCCGAACCTAAAACCAAAGCAGCCAAGTCATCCACCACGTAGGTTGGAAAAAAGGTGCTCGCCAAAATTCTAAATTTAAATCACGCGTGCGCGTAGTTTAAAACGTAACGCGCATGCACTAGAAGTGCACTCGCGCTTCTAAGTGTGTGCGTGTTAAACACGCGTGCACGCATCTGTTAAGTTAAAATTTTGTTTTTAGCACGCGTGCGCGCATCTGTTAAGTTAAAAATTTGTTTTGAACACGCGTGTGCGCATCTGTTAAGATAAAACTTTTATTTTATTTTATTTTCAAGCATTTCCAATGGAATGATGATGATGATGAGGAGGAGGATGATAATGATGATGATGAGGATGATAACTATGATGATGAGGATGATGATGATAATGATGGTGATGACGATGACGATGAACAATGATGGTGATGGTCATCATCATCATCATCATCACGATGACTATGACTATGATGACGATGATTATGATGATGATTACGATGATGAGGATGATGATGTTGATGATGACCATGATGATGATGATGACCATGATGATGATGACCATGACGACGATGATGAACAATGATGATGACGATGATGATGACTATGATGATGATGATGATGATGATGATGATGACGACGACGACGATGACGATGACAAAAATGATGATGATGATGATGATCACGAATAGTATGACTATGATGACAATGATTATGATGATGATTACGATGATGAGGATGATGATGACTATGATGGTGATGGTAATGATGATGATGATGATGACAATGATGATGATGAGGATGATGACTATGATGATGATGAGGAGGATGAGGATGATGATGAGGAGGAGGAGGAGGAGGAGGATGATGACTATGATGAGGATGAGGATGAGGATGATGATGATGCCGATGATGATGATGATGAACAATGATGGTGATGATGAGGATGAGGATGATGACAATGATGAGGAGGAGGAGGAGGAGGATGACAATGATGATGATGAGGATGATGACTATGATGATGAGGAGGAGGAGGATGATGATGATGAGGATGATGATGATGATGACGATGACGATGACGATGATGATGAACAATGATGGTGATGATGATGATAAGGATGATGCCAATGATGATGACGAGGATGATCACTATGATGATGATGAAGAGGACGAATATGATGATGATGATGATGATGATGACGATGACAATGATGATGAACAATGATGGTGATGATGATGATGATGATGTTGATGATGATGATGACAATGATGATGAGGAACAATGATGATGATGATAGGTTTAGGTGAAACTTTGCTTTGATTTTATTTTCAAGCATTTGCAATGGAATGATGATGATGATGATGAGGATGATGACAGTGATGATGATGGGGATTATGACTATGATGATGATGATGAGGATGATGATGATGATGAGGATGAGGATGATGATGATGATGATGATGATGATGATGGCGATTACGATGATGATGGATGATGATGATGAACAATGATGGTGATGATGATGAGGACGAGGATGAGGATGATGATGATGATGATGATCACGATGACTATGACTATGATGACGATGATTATGATGATTACGATGATGAGGATGATGATGTTGATGACGACGATGATGATGATGAGGAGGATGATGATGACTATGATGATGAACAATGATGATGATGATGATGATGATGAGGATGATGATGATGACGATGGTGATGATGATGATGATGATGATGATCACGATGACTATGACTATGATGACGATGATTATGATGATTACGATGATAAGGATGATGATGTTGATGACGACAATGATGATGAGGAGGAGGATGATGATGACTATGATGATGAATAATGATGGTGATGAGGAGGAGGAGGAGGAGGAGTATGATGATGATGACGATGATGAGGAACAATGATGATGATGATGATGATGATGATGATGATGATGATGGTGATGATGATGATAAGGATGATGACAATGATGATGATGAGGATGATGACTATGATGATGATGATGATGATGAGGATGATGACGAGGATGATGACAATGATGATGAACAATGATGGTGATGATGATGAGGAGGAGGAGGATGAGGATGAGGATGATGATGACGACGACAATGATTAGGAACAATGATGATTATGATGATGATGATAGGTTTAGTTGAAAATTTGCTTTGATTTTATTTTCAAGCATTTGCAATGGAATGATGATGAGGAGGAGGAGGATGATGACAACAATGATGATGAGGATGATGACTATGATGATGATGATGATGATGATGATGGCGATGACGATGATGATGAACAATGATGGTGATGATGAGGAGGAGGATGATGAGGATGAGGATGATGATCATGATGATTATGGCTATGATGACGATGATTATGATGATTACGATGATGATGATGATGATGATGATCACGATGATGATGATGATGATGATGATAACGACGATGATGAGGAACAATAACGACGATGATCATGATCATGATCATGATCATGATGACTATGACTATGATGACTATGATTATGATGATTACGATGATGAGGATGGTGATGTTGATGACGACAATGATGATGATGATGAGGATGATGATGACTATGATGATGACCAATGATGGTGATGATGATGAGGAGGAGGAGGATGATGACGATGACGACGATGAGGAGGAGCAATGATGATGATGATGATAAGGATTATGACAATGATGATGATGAGGATGATGACTATGCTAATGATGATGAGGATGAGGATGATGATGATGATGATGATGACGATGACAATGATCATGAACAATGATGGTGATGATGATGATGAGGATGAGGATGATGATGATGACGATGATGATGATGATTACGATGATGATGATGATGATGATAGGTTTAGTGGAAAATTTGCTTTGATTTTATTTTCAAGCATTTGCAATGGAATGATGATGAGGAGGAGGAGGATGATGACAATGATGATGACTATGATGATGATGATGAGGATGATGATGATGATGATGATGGCGATGATGATGACGATGAACAATGATGGTGATGATGATGATGATGATGATGATGATCATGATGACTATGACTATGATCATGATGATTATGATGATTACGATGATGATGATGATGATGATGATGTTGATGGCGAGGATGATGATGATGATGATGAGGATGATGATGACTATGATGATGAACAATTATGGTGATGATGATGATGAGGATGATGATGATAAAGACAATGATGAGGAATAATGATGACGACGATGATGATCATGATCATGATGACTATGACTATGATGATGATGATTATGATGATTACAATGATGAGGATGGTGATGTTGATGACGAAAATGATGATGATGATGATGAGGATGATGATGACTATGATGAATAACAATGATGGTAATGATGATGATGATGATGATGATGATGATGATGGTGATGATGACGATGATGAGGAACAATGATGATGATGATGACGAAGATGACGAGGAATAATGATGATGATGATGATGATGATGATGATGGTGATGATGATGATGATGATAAGGATGATGACAATGATGATGAGGATGAGGATGATGACTATGATGATGATGAGGATGATGATGATGATGATGATGACAATGATGATGAAAAATGATGGTGATGATGAGGATGAGGATGATGATGACGACGACGATGATGAGGAATAATGATGATGATGATGATAGGTTTAGTTGAAACTTTGCTTTGATTTTATTTTCAAGCATTTGCAATGGAATGATGATGGGGAGTGGGGAGGAGGAGGATGATGAAAATGATGATGAGGGGATGATGACTATGATGATGATGAGGATGATGATGATGATGATGATGATGGCGATGACGATGATGATGAACAATGATGGTGGTGATGATGATGATGATGATGATCACGATGATGATGATGATCACAATGACTATGACTATGATGACGATGATTATGATGATGATGATGATGATTACGATGATGAGGATGATGATGTTGATGATGACGACGATGATGATGATGATGACCATGATGATGATGACCATGACGATGATGATGAAAAATGATGATGACGATGATGATGACTATGATGATGATGATGATGATGATCACGGATAGTATGACTATGATGACGATGATTATGATGATGATTACGATGATGAGGATGATGATGACTATCATGGTGATGATAATGATGATGATGATGATGACAATGATGATGATGAGGATGATGACTATGATGATGATGATGGGGATGAGGATGATGATGATGATGAAGATGAGTAGAATGATGACTATGATGATGATGATGATGAGGAGGAGGAGGAGGAGGAGGAGGAGGAGGAGGATGACAATGACGATGATGATGAATAATGATGGTGATGATGATGATGAGGATGATGACTATGATGATGATGATGAGGATGAGGATGAGGATGATGATGATGACGATGATGATGGTGATGATGATGACGATGATGAGGATGATGATGATGACAACGATGATGAGGAACAATGATGATGATGATGACAACGATGATGAGGAACAATGATGATGATGATGATGTTAATAGGTTTAGTTGAAACTTTTCTTTGATTTTATTTTCAAGCATTTTCAATGGAATGATGATGATGAACAAAACAAAACTGTTCCTATTTTTTTAAACCACATGGACGCGTGCGCGTCTCTATATGCGATCGCACAAAACATGCGTGCGTGTCCACATACACATGCGCGCGTGTCATTAGGAGCACATGTGCGCTCCTATTGTCCACATTGGCAATTCGACGCGCACGTGTCATAAGGAGCACGCATGCACTCTTATTGTCCACATTGGCAATCCAACAGGCGTGTGTCATTAGGAGCGCACGCGCATGTCATTAGGAGCGCACACGTGTTGCTATTGTCCACATTGGAAATCCGCCATGGAGGTTCACCACTACCAAAGCAGAGTGCGTGCGCGTTCTTGTTTTTTTTCCGCTTGCGTGCTCCCATTGCATCATATTTGGGTAGCAGCTTCTTGTGGGCGCCCATGATACACTTGACAAATATGTGTTGTGGGAATATTTTACATACTTCAACAGAGGAGAATTTTACATGTGAGTTGAAATTCCCTTCCAATTTTCAGCAATAAAACAAATAATTTCAACATACATATTTTTAGGCAGGATTTTCAATTAACCAGATGACCGAATACAGAGAGAATACCAATTGTCAGACACATTAACCACGCCAAAAATATTTAACCTGTTATAAAACTCATGTTTATCAAGGTAAGGATGGACTATGTGTACATTACAAGAGAAATAATTACTATGGTCGCTTTGATGACCTCTAACCCCTTACCACCCCCCAATGTCTCTCCATCCACCCCGCCCCCTCCCCCTCTCTCTAACCTATTAACATACCCAACCCATTTATGTACTTCTAACCTCTTACCACCCCTTCCCTTTTCTCTACCTCTAACCCCATAGCACCCCTTGCCCCTTTCCCTACCTCTAACCCCAAGTTACCACCCCTTCCCTCTCTAGCTTTAACCGCTTATCACCCTGAATTCTTTTTAAATCGACAAATAATAAAATGAATGTCATAATCGACAAATAATAAAATTAATTTTATAATAGGTAAAATAATAAAATCGTAAAGTTAGAAATCACACGCGCATTTTATAAAACTACAACGCATGTGGGTTTTGTTTTGGAGCAAAAAATATTTGAATTTAAACAAAATGCATGCACATTTCTTAGCACTATGGTCGAACCTCCACACGTGTTGGCATGGCATTCCTATGCCTATGTGTATGCTTCAAACTTTGCTTTGGATTCATCATGCGCATGCCTTGGAGTATGATAAACCATGGCTAATTGAGCATTACATCCAATTTTTCAATATTCTTGTGTTTAACCATTAGTTACAGTATGCTCTGCACACCATTATTTTTTATGAAATTTTAGACATGTATATAGTTTTTCTGCAAATTCCAAATATGTAATTTTTAACAAGAATATATATTTTTTTCTTTTTTTCTTGTGTCATGACTCCTTGACTCAAAAAACACACTGTTAGTGTTTTGTCCATAACTCTTCCATTTCTCAACCATTTTGAAAAAAAAAATTATGGTGCACTAAAGGAAATTGACCTCTAAATGCTATAAAAAATTGTTTCGAAATAATTGCATTAAGAATTTCAAAGGCTACATCGACACTTGACGTACTGCTTTCGAGGTTCGATCTCTTAGATAATTAATAATAATAATAATAATAATTTTTTGGGAAAAATAGAGGTGCATTAGTACTAGTTGTTCTCTATATGTTTACTAGTTTTCGTAAGTTGATTCCATCATTTGGACACTCAAAGGATGTAGCCACAAAAACATATACCTTATAATTTGTCCCAAAAATAAAAGGTGCTCGTTAAAAAAGATCAAAATTTAGTTAGTTAAGAACATTTTCAATATAAACTTTATATTTTTTGAAACATTATTCAATTTCCTATATTTCATCTTTTTTACAAAATAACAAGATTCATTGTGTATGCGTCTCAAAATATCCATGTTAGTTGAGGGATGCATGTTTGTTTCAGTTTTTTATTGCATCTAACATGTCAAAAGAGAACTTCATTATCTTGCACACACCCGTTACACTTCTATCATATTTCCAAGGCCTTGTTTCATAATGGAGCTCATGGGAGTTAGTTCTCATCTTTTCTTCTTGGAACTAGTTAATACTAAGAGATACTTATGAACTTCTAGATTAGGGTTAATGATCTCTTTATTGTATCTTAATTTTATTTTCACTTCTAACTCTTTCTCGTAACACATTTGATCTTAAAACTTAGATGTAATCGGCGCTCGCACAAAGTTGGTTCCACTTTTTGGTGCCACTTAGGAAATCGGAAACGCACTTCCGAAGTGTAAATTAAGAACGCATATGCGTTATTGATGGCACGTTCGGAATATCCCGAGCCCAAACACAAGGCTAAGGTTCGTGGAAATCTATATCGCATATCCGATATATCGCATTCACGTTTTGTAATTTTACATATCGCATATGCGATAGGTAACATTAAAAAACGCATATGCGATATATCGCATATGCGATATGTAAATTTACAAAATGCATATGCGATATATCGCAAGTGCGATATGCAACTCAAACATTTTATGTCATATTGACACTCCCAAAACTTGTGCTTTGTAGTTTTGGAATGCTAACTAATACTCTTGAGTAAGAGTGTGCCACTCCTTCCAAGAACAAGAGATATAATCCCACAAATCATGATAAAGAATGACAACTTTTCTACTCAATCTCTAATATAAAAAATGGGATAGCTCCACCGCACATGAACGCAGACCTTCCAAATAAAAATTAGTTGATAAGATAAGTTCCAACCGACCCCTCTACCTTCCCATCAACAACAAATCAAACCAACAACCATCTTCTAGGAATCCAAAATTAATCAAAATATGAGGAAACCAAACACCTAAAAGAGATGAGAATATCATATCATATTGCACATATGAAAGTCCCTCAAAATCTACTTAAATGTTGCATTTAAAGAAATTGATATTGAAATAAGATATACAAAGAAGTTGAACTCTCATGACATCACACGACCCACTTGGCCACTAGAATACTTCCATGATTGCAACGGTAATCAAACCAATTCTCCCCCTATCCTTACTCATGGTATAAACAATCCATGACACAAAGAGAAAGCCTCACCTCAATATCCACCATACTTGGAACGCTTATAAGCTGACAAAATATTCTCAAGCCATTGAAATTCATC
>LPNX010272416.1:597560-634523 GCA_001517045.1 Pseudotsuga menziesii | reverse complement strand
TCTTAGAGTTTATGAAGGATAATAATCTTGGTTTGATGTCGCAGTGGAAGCTTAGTGTTAAATTGCATATTAGATCCTTGTTTGTTTTGCCTGACATTTTGACTGTAAGCTCTTGGAATTAATGCAAATCAGCCAAAGGTAAAATGCTTACCATAGTCACAGATTTAAGGGTCAACGTAGCTAAATACTTGAGCTTATCTGACATTAAGGCATGGTTGAACTGGTATCAGTACATAACTAACCATTAATAGTCATAGAACTAATTTTCTTATATGCCACGGTTAACTGGTCCACATAAGAAACTGGTTAACATGTCAGCTTCTAGAAGTGCCAAGATCAGTTACAGAATTGCTTAGGCTGAAATGTTGCATCAACAAATTCCATACACATACTTACATGGTGAGATAATGGTAGGTTTAATGCAAGACTCGTTTAAAATGTTAAGATTTCAGTAGTTGGTGGAGCTCAACACAGTTTTATGGATTGAGTGTAAGCATGGGGCTCAAATATGTATGCGGGGTTGTCGGTAATAGAAAGGATGCACATTTACATTGTTCCAACAAGTTAAGGAGACAGTGGGGATGTGAGAGCAGGGAAGTGCATCCAAGGGATGTGAGGCGACACACCCCAAATAGGGGACGTTGATCCTTATCACAGGGGACCCTGTCTCTGAAATCCTAAAAAGTATAAACATAAAGATATAAAGATATGAAATCATAAATAATATATCTAATTTTTTTCTGTTAAAACCTATTTTTTTGGTTTGAGAAATATGTCTTATAGAGTGTCTTTGGCTAAGCTGCTGCACTATGGGGGGTGCATCTATGCCGTCAAAATCACCCAGGACTTGAACCTGGCCTCATCCGCACCCACTCTGGGGGTTTTAAAAATTTAAACCTGGGTCTCTATGTTAATATAAGCCTGATCACCTTGCTGCTTGCTGCTCGACCAGTCTCATGTGGGATAAGTGTTACAACTTAACGATGAACATATTTAAATATGATATGAAAAGCATGACACATGATTTATGATTTGAATTAGATTCATAAACATGAATGATGTCATGGAAACGTGGAATAAGTTAATAAATATTTGCATTGGTAGACAAGTTGTAGCGAACATGATTTATCCATCACCATTGTATTTCTTGTTGAATCTATAATATTCAAGGGATACTAATCAGTGATATAGGATCGCTAAATGGCAAAATCACTCTAATGCTCACATGCAAATGAAAAATCACTTGAGGGAGGTTTATTAGGTAAGACGACTTAGAAATGCATTTTAGTTTTTTTTTTAAATACATTTATAAATTCCAAAAGTTGAATTTTGGGGGAACCCCCAGGTGTCTCTGATTTCAGGGCATTGGGGGAATGAATGGCCTAGTGTTCCCCACACATTCACATTTCACTGAGTTTTGTAAAAGTGGAGATATGGAAACTCATTCTGGCCATCCCATCAAATCTGAATCTGCAATGTATAATTTCTTATGTATACATTCCACAGATCTGATACCTACATGTGACGGTTGGTTCCTAGTGTATCAAATTAAAATATCAAACACAGTTCCAACCCGCATTCACAGTTCAAAACATGGTTGGAACTTTGTAGTAATGGTTTCAACTTGCCATCCAAAGTTTAAAACATGTTCGAACTTTGAAGTAATAGGTTGGAGGTTGATTAATTCGTAATACCATATAACTTACATGATTCCAATTTGCACAACTTGTTATTCAAAATGGTAGATGAGATTTTTGATAGGTGAATGATTTTGTGGAAAATTTTTCCTATTCTTTTATGCTGAAGCTTCCACAGTGTGTTGGTTTGCTACTCATTTCTGGATTCATTCACTGTTAGGCTGAGGCTTCTACATTGTGTTGGTTTGCTAATCATTTCTGGATTCATTCATTGTGTTGCAGGTTAAATCATCGACCTTTGGACCTGCCATAGGCAGTTCATCATCAAGATCATAATGAATCTAGATATGCAGAAACTTTTGCCAAGAAGAGAGAGCCATCCATCACTCTTCTTCTTGACAAAAAGTTTCTGCATCTCTGAATTCACTCTGATTATGATGATGGACAGAGTATCCGAAATTTAAATGATTTAACCTATAACACATGATGATGGACAGAGTATCCCATATCCAAAATGTAAATGATTATAAGTGACTTGGAGCTATTGTTTATAAAACACAACTGTGACCAACAAGAATACTGTTGATGAATCTGATGGGCCTCTTTGCTTTTCCTTCTGTACTAGTCATTTTTTCATTCACCCAAAAAATTCAGAGTAAATCCATGTTTATGTTCTCTTTGAAATTTCTCTCTTGCTGGAAGCCATCTCTGCATTGAATCAATGCCTTCTATAATCTTGTCATTTCAAAGGACAAAATAGAGTTAAAAGTGCCAGTTTTTAAACAGATAAATACCCTCCAACAAAGTAATAGATTGTAATGACTTGCTTATCAGCCTGAATGAGCAATCAAAGGAACCCAGAAGAAGTTTGATCTCATTGAAGCCATGCTAGCCCTAAATATATAAAATGCTATGTCGTGCAATTTAGATCATGTGACAGATATTATTCCCACAGTCCTAGAGATAGAGAAGCACACATGGATCTAATTTGTTGTGCATCAACCAAAATATAGTGGACCCAATTTGAGATGAGTTCAAAAACTGTTATGCATTTGATATTACCGATTGTCCACTACATCTCCATTTGTAACCTTCATCTATGTGCATTTTTATCTTGTAACACGAAAGCTCCAAAGATTGTGTGAATGTGAATTGCATTTGTTTTGAATCCAGCTCCTAAGAATCTGGAAATGAAAAGAAAATGAAGAACACAAGCAGTAGGGATGCTGAAGAAAAGCTGAAATGCTAACTAATTTCAAGTTTGCAACACATATGCCATCATATTTACAAGATTATTCTCTTTATAGGCTTGATTTTCACTTTAGGTATCACATTGTATCATGAGAAATTTTTTGTTTGCATCCTATTTTGAAAGAAACTCCATGGAGTACTTGAGCCCTGCATTTGTCTAATTGCTTGAAAAGCCCAAAAGTAGAGCTGTTACAAGTATCTTGCAAATTATTTGAGCATCTTTGCAGTCAAGATATAACTTAGGAAATTATTTGAGCAGACATGGTGCATGCAATGTTGAAATCTTGATAAAAGACATGCACACATTTTGCAGGAACTATAATTATTAGGCATAATAAGATCCATACATGCAAGCTGGGTAAGGGTACATTCTCTAAATAAAACAAAACATAAGATTAAAGTATATTTGATAAGATTTTTTTGGAAAGAACACTACTTATATTACACAAAATATATGCAAAAGGAGGACAATATGTAAAAGAGTAGGGACAAATAAATTAAAGCCAAATATGTAAAAGAGTAGGGGCTTAAAATGATTATGTACTGCTTATATTAGACTTTGCTTATATTGAACACTATATTAGAGATCTAGGTGTTGAGAGTGTTGTGCGGAGCACAAGGGTTGAATGTTTAGATATCACTGGGGTTTCAGAGTTGTGGGACGAGTCACATATATCCAAATACATTCTCAGATCAAAAGGTGGTTCTCAGGATTGTCTGCATTGGTGTGTTCTAGGAGTGCCTGATACATGGAATGAAATCCTCTTTGCTCAGCTGTTGTTTCCACAACCAAAGAAGCCAGCAGCACAAACATGATGTGGTGTTACTTTTTATTGGCCATTGCACAGGACTCCACTGATGGTTTATGGAAGGCAGTTAATAACTGGTTCCAACATGAACAGATCATGAATTGGAGGTTAATTGTAATAGAGCATAGTAAGTAAATTCACATTTCTTTGTGTCCTATTGTCTATTTGGCTATAGCCTATCATTCTTTCATTCCCAGAAGAAGCATGACAAGGACTGGCAGCAGATATCTTGTTGCAGTTGCCATGCTTTTCAAATATTTTCCACCAAAACAGTTGGAAAATGCATCCTTGTAAGTTTCCTACTAGAAGAAAAGGCAAGTTATTCATTGTGGCATATTGAGTCACTATTTTGTTTAATTATCTTTGTTGATCTTGCTGAAAAGTTGGTTCCAGAGTCATTTTTCCTAGTTTTTATTTTTAATGTGATTCAATATGCTGCCGCAGGCAGTCCTGTACTTTTCTCCTGTAAAATTGGATTCATGTACTTTTTGCCAGTCCCATTGGCCATTTTCTGTCAGTGGATATCTAAATATTAAATTTAAATAAAAATACATGGATTTCAAATCATCTTTTATGATTGAAATTAACATTGCAGGAACAGTGCAAGCTATGTTTCAAAAAATAAATGGATCTTCAGATACAAGGATCATTATATCTTGTCTACTATCACCACCATAAACTTCTATGTGAATAGAGAAAGTTATTTATAAATGCCTGTTTTTTTGTTTTGTTTGGGATATCTTGGTGTTGAATTCTCATCCTATCTTGCCACTATAAAGTGGGTATGCTGTCTCCCATTATAGTGCCCTGATTTAGACCGATTGTGTGCTAGTAGGTTATTTTGAATCTTGGCAAATGCTTCATTTTATCATGTTCCTTTCATTTACTGGTCTTTGATTGCACATAGGTCATTTGCCAATTTAATTGTGTGCTGTGCACATAGGTCCTATTGAAGACCTTTATGCATGATTTTCCTATTTTGGATAGGTCGGTATTGAACACTGCTGCTGTCAACAGAAATAAGTAAACTTGCTTCCCCACAAAAAAAATAAATTCTCAGTATCATTATAGATCTGGTGGCTGCTAACTGAAAGTGTTAAATTCCCACTGAAATTGGCTGCTAACTCAACACTAACTAAAGTTTTAAGTGCTCAGAACCTAAAACTAGAACTTAAACTCAACTTCTGCATGGTTTGTTTAAAGATGGGTAAAAGACAAGGTTTATGTTTTGACTGCGCTCCTTTTGCATGCTACACTAGCCAATGTGCCCCCTTCTTTTGCAATATACTCTAGAGTCTATCCATATATAAGAAGTGTTCTGCACATGTTGTTTATGAACACCATAACAAGTGCTTCTATCCTTTGCATGTACATCGACCTTGAAACCCTGTGCACCTTTGCTGCTGTGACTCAGGCCTAGGCAAGGAATATATTCACAGAAATTAACTTAATGCAACATGCCTTCTCTCTCGCAATATTGACAACAAATTCCTCAGCGCTGCTCACCTATCTTCACAGCTTCGAAACACAGGAAGAAACACTAGTTTCATCTGGTTTGTTCACTAAAATTTTGACTGCATATTCTTCACAGGACAGAGCATTACAGCCCATCCGTTGAGTGTTACTGTTTCTCCTTGAAAAAGTAACAATGCCAGTGTTTACTGACACTGCAACCTATAGTGCTTCCAAAGAAGGCTTGCGTGGACTTACACATTCATAGGTTAGGATTCTTGGTTGCATCTCTTGAAATTTAGCTCAATTTCCACATCTCCCTGGTATGCTTGTTCTAAGATAAAGTGTCCTTTATGTTCAAATACATATCCACGTAGAATATGATCCAAAACCTATCTGGATATAGTTGACACTAATTATGGGATTTGAACTCCGGTGGGGAGGGTAACAACTTTTCTGCACAACCACTTGAGCTGCACCCAATTGACTCCCTAAATGTTTCTTATGCCAAAACAACACTGTATAAAATTGATACATGTGTTTGAATTTTACAATCTTATCTTTTATCTAAAAAATGAGTGCTCTACCTTTTTTACTTTATCGTTATCAAATCTTCTTAACTATGTCAAAATGAAAACGCGACAGCCAATGAATTAACAATAGCAAGCAAAGTTTTGGTGTCGATTTTCCTTTTACAATTTGAACACACATTGCAACTAAACTTTCAGTAGAATGCTATTTATAGGGAAACGTTTTTTAATAGCTTGATTATATTGGTAGCGGCAAAGTTTCTATTGTACATAACCATGTTACTATGACAATGGGTTTAGAAATGTATTTAAGCCCTGCTCTGAAATTGTGGAAAAACTATATCATACGACTCTTAAGTACACCTAAATCTCTCGCTTCGCTGTTTGATCTTTCCAGGTTCGATTATGAATGATTGCCATAATTTTCTAGGGCTAATACACTTGTTACGCTACTAATAATTTTCTAGGGCTAATACACTTGTTACACTACTAATACACTTGTTACACTACTAATAATTTTAGTTTCGTTGTTACCCTCAAGCATCTAGCGTGTGTGTGCTGAGCATATCATTTGGGTTGTTTGCAAATGTGCTTTTCCTGCATCACTTATTTTTTCTTTTTCTTTTGGACTTACTTGAGATCCCTAGTAATGTCCCATGGATATTGCAGGTCCTTTTCACGAGGTTAAGAGGAAACAGGACAAGAAAAAAGAGGTAAGCATTGGTGCAATATAATTGTTGGGTTTAAATTATTTGAAAGGATTGCTTGCTTTAGTAATTTGACAGTTTTATTTTATTTGACTCTTTCTTATATTGAAATACAATATCTGGTATGTGTTCTGTCATCCTTTTTGTACTGTTCAAACTTCATTGTTTATCATCACATTATTTTGTGACCTTTGTCTCTTATCTCATTAGCCTGTTTCTTACATGCATCATTTTCTCAACCAGCCATTCTGTACCTCCTCTTGCAATACTGATTCTCAAGAGAAAACCTTTTACTGTTGGGCAAAGAGAACTTGGATGATGCCAACAGATATGTGATGCTTCCTATGATATACAGCACAGGATTGTAGAGTGACAATTACATGAATTTTATACAACATAACCTAGATACAATATATGGATTTTCGAAGAAGTGTTACAAGATAATGCTGCCATTTTTTATAACAGATGAAATAGTAGACACAAGATGGTGCATTTACTGTGGAATAGGTCATGGCTTTCATTTGAAATTGAAAGTCCTTGGTCCCTTGAATTAAGTACTCAATTTCTGATTTAGCCATGTGGCATGTCTGATACTATGCTGCATGGTTTTCATATGGCACTTATCAATTCTTCAGTAGCTACACTAAGTGATGACATTTGTTTTATACCACATTGTTGGGGGTAAATCTTAATAAGTTGTGGTTCATTTGTATTCCTTTTCTGTCTCCCTCAAACATCCCTTGACATGAAATATTAGGACTATATCTGTACCCATGGCTACACTTTTATGCCTTCCCTTCATTTTCATTTTGTGGCAACACTTTTATCCCATCCCTTCACTTTCATTTTCTGGAAGACTGGCAAGTTGGATACCTTCTGCAAAAAATTCACAAACAAGGGGCTTCCTATTGTGTCAAAAACTATGTAGTGCTTGTTTCTGTCCACTCCCACTTGTATATGGAGCCAACCTGCCGGTGATAGAATTTAGGTTGGTTTCATGGCATGTGCTGTTCTTGTAACTTACCATTAAGAGCCCAACAAAATTCCTATGCCTTTGTTTGTTTGTTATATGAAATAACATATTTTGAAGCTGTTATCATTTATTTGGGGGTAATTATTGTGGTAATTTAATGAATGCAAATGTATTTATAGGGTTAGGAATTCTATTTTTGCTCTTTTCTGGTCTAGTATGTTGGATAGATTTGCTATGCTGTATTTGCATTAATATTAAGAGGGAAGTCTCATCATAGTTTTGCTTGTGATGATTTTGGTTAATGCACTTTTACATTCAAAGATCTGATGCTTCATAATGCATTCTATTTGTACAGAACACGAGCATTCAAAACTCTATGGAATTCAGACCCAGATCTGGAATTCAAGGTCGAGGTGGAAGGGGGGGATCTTTAATGGGTCGTGGATCTATTAGAGCAAGCTATCGTCCTATTTTACAAGGTATGATTTTTCCACAGACAGCTCTTTTATAGTGAAAGTACCATTGAATAAAATCATGGTTGTTATAATAAACCAATACATACGACTTTGATTTAAATTCATTTGTCCAGATTTTAGAAGTTGTAGCTTCTTATTGTGTGCCCATGCTATTTATTTAAAATACAGTACTTTAAAACATGCTATCTGTTTTCTTCTTGCCCAAGGTTCTAGGGCAATGACATGAAATAATGCTTTTTATTGAAAAGACTACATGTATATCATAGAAAATGATTAACTAGAAATGACATATGTAATATGTATACAAGGTAGAGAGTGTGACTAGCAAAACAAGTGGGAAAGAACAAGGCATCGATGCATATACTGTATATTGTTTAAAAACATATTTTCATAAGTTTGTGGACTTCTTTTATTTAGATATTGGTGGTGGTAAGGGATCAAATGCAAGGGAGAATGGTACCTATAAAATTGCAAACAAGGGTGACAACGCTGCCATACCTCCCTTCGCAAATGAAAATGTCCAAGCTAAGGAATGTTCTTCAGGAACAAGGTAGAGAGCTTTAACACAATTGTATTCTGGTAGGAATGGATTTTACTTTAACTTATGCCCTCTGATTATGATTAATTAGACACCACATTGTAGTGGGTGAATGCTTGAATTTGATTCAGAAATGACCTCTTAGTTTATCTGGTCAGCAGTGTCTATCACTTTTGTAGATAAGTTTTTCTTTTTGGTTACAATGATATAATCTGCCATGTATTCTAACTCAACCTTTATAATGTGTGAATATTTCCAAATGAAATTTCATTTTACTGCATACTGTTTACCTACAATAAACATACATATATAAATAATAAAGTTTTGATATGTTGGGAAGCAGGTGATTTAAAAAAAAAAACACTTATAGCCGTCGGTTAAGCGATGGCCTGTAGGTGATTTTTTTTTTTAAAAACACTTATAACCGTCGGTTAAGCGACGACCTGTAGGTGATTTTAAAAAAAAAATATTTCAATACCGTCGTTTTTCTTTGGTTAAGCGACGGTTTTCTTTGGTGAACCGACGGCCATGCTGTAGAAGCGACGGCCTGTAAGTGTAGTTTTTTTTTTTTAAATTTCTCCACCGTCACTTAACCTACGATTTACATTTAACCAACGGTAAAATTCTCTGTCGCTTGTTGATTGCATGGGCAGACCCGGGTTTACTATAATCAATCAACAACACCCCTAACTCACTGGCCCTTTTGACGACAGACCGCGAAGCGATCTGAAGTCTCACCCGAAGTGAATATAATGGGTTGGCCAAGACTCAAGTATCTTGGACCAGGTTCTGCGCATCCTACTTTTCTTCTCTTACTCCTATGAGTCACAAGGTCAGCTATATCGGTGCATCGCACGTCCTCGTCTACTCGCAGCACTTTTAGTCGTGCGATTCTTATCCACGCGCAAGTCGCACGGTTTCTTCCCACGTCACACAACTTCCACTTACTCACAATATCTCCAACCTTATCGCATCTCTGCGCACCGCGGGACACCCAACCTCTCCTCATCGCTAAGCCCTCAGCTCGCAGTATCGCGCACCGTAACTCCTCTGCCGGTGCGATATCGCCTCTCTGCGATATCTTACCACTATGACTTTGCACTCTTAGCGTTGACTGTGTCGATGTGCAAAGCTCTACTTCCTAGAAGTTATATTGTGATTAAATGGTCATTAGGAATAGACGTAAAGAAGTCTTTAAGCAGCTTACTAAAATACTTCAACTTATCTTTGTCTTCCTGCATTACCGTGAGCTGAACAATACATACATTCACTTACTGCAACTAACATTATATGCAAAATAACCAGTAACAATAAGCAAGTACAATCACATTCATGCAGCACATAACACGCATATTTAACGTGGTTCACCCCCAGGTTGGGAGCTACGTCCACCAAACTGTGCTTCTATTATATATCTTGAGGGAAGTTAGCACAGTCTATTGCACCGCATATGCAGTGCGAGATCTCCTCTAGATCTCTGGCCTATTTCTATTTCTATATTGCCTTTCTTTCAATATATCCTTCCCTCTCTGTCCTCTCTGTGGAGGGTTACATACAGACTCAAATGACTCACAAACAAGCTAGGTGTCTGGATCGTTACAACATAGTCTGTCTGACTGAATCCTGAGTCTACTTCAAAAATAATCAACTGACCAACTAACGACTCATCCTACGAACCAACCAACCCTTTACAATACAAAATACAAGCTTTTATAGGCGGCCAGAAGGTCTCGCCATTACAACACTGTGGGCCTGTCCCAACAGTAACCCAAACCCAATTAGTGACAGTCGTTCCTATCTGTCCTTGAGGTAGCCGCTTCCCGTCACACCACAGCTCTCTGCAGTCTTCCATGCTTCCCGGCACTGACCATGGGTACTATGCACCGCTTCTCATTTCTGTCCTTAGCCTTCAATGCCTGAGCCTCGTTGCTCCTTCTTCTTTATGAGGGTCACTGAGCCCTCCTGTCTTCCGCCGCTGCCTTCAATGCAGTGGGTGAGCTCTCCCTTCTCGGCCGCTCAGGTACCGTTGCCTTTCTTTGACTTTCGCATCCCCAAAAAGTCACGGTTTCCGGCTCTGCTCTCCAGCTGGAAACGTGCTACGGCGTCGTAGCTCTGCCTTGTCTTCTTTCCGCCAAAACTAGCAGCTTCTTCTGTAGCTGCGGGACCCTGCTCCAACATCGCTTAACCGACGGCCTGGAAAGATGTCAGCTAATCGAAAAAAATCCACCAACGCTTAAAAAAAATCATAGTGTCGTACATGCGATAGGGAAGTGTCGAAAATCCGACAATACGACCGTCAGATTTTTGGCCGAAATGTAGTAGTGGCAAGGCAAGAATAATGGGTAGTCCCCCAATCTTCTTTTCATATGCCATTGTGATTCTCCTTAAATCATCAACCACTTCTTTATCAATGGAATAGAGATACTCCGTGACTTTTTCTTCTGGACTAGGTCTTTGAGGGAAACTGGTTTTAGAACTGTCACCGGTGGAGTATTCTCGAGAAAACGAATTTCCTCAGCCAGCCATGCACTGTTGGCCCTCCTTCTAGCGCCAAAACTGTTGAGGCCTGGAAAATCCCAGGTAACAACAGTAGGGATTCTCCCCAATAAACGTTCCCAAATAGCTCGTTATTGTTTGGTATGGGGCCCTCCGTCTAGTTTATGGTCTGGCTACCGTAGGTCAAGTAACGATTTAAGCTTTCTTTATCGATTGTGACCCGGTCCACCGTATAAGTGCATTTTTTGTTTTAATTTATATATGATATGCAAATGCCTAATTAAGTGCAATCGATAGAGATAACAAAGAGTTCACAATGTGATGCGCAGGTTCTTACCTCTCGTCTTATTACCCCTTTCGCTTCTAAATCACAAAAAAATAACAGTTATGATAATCTAACTAACTCTATCTAACCTATCCTAGGGAGAAAGATTATATTTAATGGTGTGTAATGTATTGTAAAACATGCATAAATAATATTACAGATAGTTGTTCATAATTCAAAATACATGAATGTACGTATAAAGATAAACAAAGAGATAACTCATTGTTAGTTAAAACATTCATTACTCAATATACTGCATAAGATTCATAAAAATAACAGGAAATCATTCATAACATGGAAGTAATTCATAAGTCAGAACAATCTCACAGTTCATAGAATAAGTTGAAACATAAATAATTTGACATTCAACCAATCTACAACATGCAATTGAAACTTCACAGCTCCTTCTCTAGCAGAAGCTATGGCCTCTTTATTGTAAAAGGAAGTAGTTCTTCTTACAATAAAATTCACAAAAATATAGCATGGAAAAGTCCCTCTACAGTCTACTTCACCTCTACTTATACAAAATACAAAATGACTCATGAGTTTCCCTCTAGCCTTTTGGGCTTCCTCGACTCTTCCTTTACAAAAATTTGTCCTCTGGTGCACGCATTTAGAAAATGGATAAATACAAAATATTAAATAATCTTCGGTTTGTGAATAAGACAAAACTAAGTAGGCCCAACTGGTGTCTTGACAAAATACCCCAAGCTTTTGCTTGCTCACTGATGACCTGGAACTCTGCAGGTTCTAAGTGACATGAATTGCCACCTCATGCTTTGACAACGGAGATTCAATTTCCTTCACCTTGGGTGTACTCTAACTCAAAGATTATTCCAAATTGATTTTGTCACATGATGCTTGTATAATCCAAATATTGATGTCTTCTTCACTAACAACTTCGAGCTTGGATATGTTTACCTCTCCTTTTTGCAGCCTCTCTTGCAAATTCTTTAGATGTTCTTCTCTAACAGGGAAAACTTCATTCGGGGAGTCTATTAGAATCATGCACTGATTGTGAACCAGATGTATGTCTTTGTAAAATTCAACACACTTCGCAATAGTTTTCTCAATGGCGGTGTTAAATATGACTGCCATTCTACAACCAAAATTCAGTATGGCTACCTCCATTTTAAGACTTCCCGCATATTTTTTAGGCATGTTAGCTAGAAAGGTTGAATGGGTTTCTATCCATGCTCACTGATTTTTTACAAGCTCTACCACATCCGATAATCTTCTCTGGAATTGTGTTGAGATGAGTTCTAGCTCTTTCAATCTGTCCTCGATTTTCTTAACTCTATACATTTCCCCTGCAAGGCTTAGCAAAAACTGATTTATCTATTTTTGCAGCATCGAGGCTAGATTCCGGAATGGAGTGATGTCCATCTGTTTCTCCTTTTCCACTTGCAATTGTTCTCTAAGTAAAAGGTTATGGGCTTCTAGCTCCTCTACTCTTTTGTTCGCCATATCAACTTTCTGCACTGCATCCATGACCTGCTTCTTGAGGTCTTTCTTGTCTCCTTCAATGATGTTCACTGATAATACTAGAGAATATTTGTCGCACTGTAAAGTTTGGCATGCTTCTTTCGACTTCTCAATCTTACTGATCATCTCTTCATGCTTCCTCTTCAAACTTTGACCTTCATCTCTTTCTCTTTTTAGGGTTTCTTTCATTTGAGCAATCTTCTTCTGATATTGTTCCAAACCAGTCATGATTTTATCAACATTATCCTCATTAGCTAGGGCTGAGGCTACACCTGCCCTTTCCATAAGTCTCGAATATTTGTCAATCCCATGAACAATTGTCTTCTCAGTCACCATAACTCCCTTATTTTCTCTAGTGTCCACTTTCTTCTCCGTTCTTCTCACAATTATTTTTTTAGTTTTGTTGTAAAAAATGGTATTCAAATCAGCCACCTCCTCTTCTTGAGATGGAATAAAATGGATTAGTTCAATCCCTAATTCCGAATCTGGATTTTCTTTTGTTGTGCTGCTAGATGGGGTAGAGGATTCTATCATATCATCATATGACTGAGTTTGCTTCAGTTCTGCATATCTTGTTCCTCCTGCTCCTTTTGTCGAAGTTCTTCAGTTGCATTCTCTACATGCTCCCTTTCTTTGTCAATTGCTTCTAGTCTTAACCTCTCATTCTCTTCCTGCCTTTTCTGAGCTTCTTCTTCTTGATTCTTTTTCGCAATTTCTTCTTCTGCCGACCTTTTCTCAGGGTCCTCTTTGGATTTTATTTTTTCTTCTTCTTCTGCTGCCAACCACTGTTCTGCTTCTTGTAATAATCTGAGTGCCTCTTCTTGTATTTTCTTAGCAGCTTCCTCCTCTTGCTTCTTCTACTTCTCAATAGCTTTTCCATTTCCACCTACTGTAGTTATCTTTTGCTTAAATCTCCTTCTCAAAGCTGTCATATTGTGTGCATTTCAAAAAATTTATTCATATTTATCCTAGTAGTTTGAGTACTCAAAATGTACTCCTGTTGCAGCACAATAATTAGCAACTTTCTCCTCAGAATCATTCCTATGGAAACTTATCTCTCCAAAGTGAAAGTATTCTAACTCCTTGACAGATTCTGATGCACTTTTCACTTTCGAGAACTTGTAACTCCCTATATAAAACGGGATTGGAGGGTACACAACCTTCTTTTGTTCAAATAGAAAATTACCAACTCCATCAATGTAAATTTTCCTTACTACTTTTTGAATAACATAATCTGTAGTGTATTTTGGCAGAAGAGAAGGGGCCCTCGTTCCACCAAAAATCCTCAGATACAAACCTTCCTTTGTCAGGTAATAATGCCCATTATCATGTACAATCTTCAAGGTTTCCTCCGACGTGAAATCACACTCAGCGAGGAAGATTAATCTATATAATGGCATGATGAAGTCTTCACAAATACTCTTATAGTGATTGAAATACTTGTGTTCCCACAACAACTGATATGCAACATATACAGGAGACTTGGCCTTATCCCATTGGCACTTCAGGGTTGGGAACAACCGTGTGCACAAAATACAGTTGATCAGAACTAAGCTCATATAGAACTCTGATTTCTTTTGCGAGACTCCTCCCAGTGCTGCACTTATGCATGAAGACAAATTGTTAGACACTATATTTTCCCAGTTGAAGATGGTTCCTTGAGTGGCCACAAATAATATTACAGGTACCCAAATCAGTTTGAAATTCTTTCCATTCGCTCTTCCAAAGATCTGGTTCAACATCAATGCTATCAATTTGTAGGGAGTGTGAAGGTTCGCAGTTTCATACTCCTTGGAAGGCCTTGTACAAAAATTATTTCCATGAATCATCATTCTTTTGACATTGTCCAAAACATCTAGATTAAGGTCTTTCAACCATCCTTCAGTTAAATAGGTCTAGGGCGTTGGTAGCTTGTAGCCCATGGATACATAAGCTGGGCTATAATCAACATAACCCTATCCTTTAGTATTAGAGAAAATCATCTTTGTCACATCATCCCTCGGGAGGATCCATCCTATTACCTTTGAACATGGAAAATGTTATGGACGCATGGCAACCTTCATGATTGTTGATCTTTCTATATTGGCATATATGGGTAAATCTTCCAATCCGATGTTTGGGACACTTCGATTGGTGATCATTCGGTATATTTCCCCCCATTTGTACTCAGGTTCGATACCCATGACTACTTTGGTATCTTCATATATAACCTCGACTCAGGTTATGATCTATATCTCGGGTTCTTCGTCTGCAGCTTGCACCTTCTTCTTTTGTTTCCGAGGCATGTTGCTATATGGATGACGAGTCTGTGTTGATCATACGACAACATGTTAGATTCAGTCTATTCCCAACATATAACTGTATTTTGATAAATTCTACATTAAACACAAAACCAATTTTAACCATAAACTTCTTTACCGAGTCATCATAATACATATTGATCAAAACTTTGTCTACACCCTAAGCCGTACTCTCTTGCAACTGAAAAATAAACAGCAGGCTTAAGCTTTCAAAAGCGGGCTACACTAGGGTCATAGGAAAACATTCTACGCATGAACCCTAAGGCCCTCTCCACAGTAACCTATTTCTGCGAGCATATCAACGTTAATCCTATTGATGAGAAAAAAAAATGCGGATATGCTATGGGAAGAGAAACCTCATGAAGAACCAGGGTTTTAACCCTAAAAGTAAATACCTCCCGTGACATTTTGCAAAAACGCCTCTTCCATCCAGCCAACAGCCGTAGTACTTCCATCTTCTGACTGAGGAAATGAGGGAGTGTTGTAGACTGCAAAACGGCCATCTTCCCACTGCCCTCTCTCTACCAACGATTGTCAGAACAAAACCCATGGTAGAAACTGAGCAGGAACGACTGAGGCAAGCTAACCAAACAATGCAATGCTTCACAATAAATTTACCACAGCGCTTAAATACCCTCCGCGGGAAAGAAACAAACCTAACCTTGCCCAACTGTTCTAAAAAATTCCAAGTAACGGGACAAGTAATGAGATCCTACCTGGATTCCTGAA
Source organism: Pseudotsuga menziesii (assembly GCA_001517045.1). Lineage (NCBI taxonomy): Eukaryota > Viridiplantae > Streptophyta > Pinopsida > Pinales > Pinaceae > Pseudotsuga > Pseudotsuga menziesii. The sequence continues at coordinate 618,815 of LPNX010272416.1, read as the reverse complement.
TTGAACTAGAGAAGAGCATGATCCCCACTAGCTAAAATGCTCTGTCGACTGATAGCTCTGCTTTCTCCTAATGTCTAACACTAACCGTGAAATAATGACCATGGAATAACCCCTTGGTAGCTTAAATAGGCTTTGAACGTAGGTGAGCGTAATAAACAACCTCGGTTAGGAGACTCTGTAAGCGCCAAAAGTATATCGAAAAAAATCCCGCTAGTGGACGTGAAGGCCTTGGGTGGCTAGAAAGTGCAGGCCCAATGAGATCGGGTGGATAAATAACTAAAACGCCGAGACAATTTTTTTTTAAACCAATCGGAAAACCAAACCACTAATACTACACGGGTATTGGAACAAACTCCAGGAAGACATCATATGTGCATCGGACTTTGCATCGGCAACATCGGCTAGAAAAATCACTAGACTCTCGAAACACTTCTAAAGACAAGCAACTAACACGACGGATAGAAAAATATCAAAACTTCCACGGACATCGGAAAAAAAAACAACAAGGGAGACCCAATGTGTCGGAAAGAATTCAAACTAGGTGCCCAAGAAAATTAGCAAGTGTTTTCCGATATGATAGACCAAAGTACACCTGATGCGTCAGAAGGACTTATCAGAAGCGCTTGACAATGAGAATCGGGTGGCTAGAGCACTACGCTTCCGATATGTCGAATAAACTTTCAAGAGTGGATCTGATACATAAGAAAAGACAGCTTCTTTTTTGCAAAACTTAAGTCATGAAACCAATCTTGTGAGATATAAGATAGACTTTCCAAGCCTTCTAAAAAACTAAAAGAATAGGGTGGCCTTAAAAATCATTTTTTTTTTAGGATGATAGTTGCAACCGCAACAAGTTCTCCAGTGCAGCAAGGTTTAGGGTACAATTTTGCTATGGGTTTCTTCTTTGATGCATACTCCTCCCCTAACCTATATGACTAGAGAATTGTGCAAGGCACAAAGCTCCTGTCCTATAGAGATCTCAGTTCTGAGCATTCGAGATTTCTAATCACAACATCGACTAGGATAAGAACCAAAACAACACGACAAAACTTGAGCAAATGGTCCATGAAGGATGGACTAGTAGGTTGGAAGGTCCGTGAATCCTCTACGCCCTCTTGGAGATGCATTCTAGGGAATAAAAGCAGCCGTGAGTCCAAGGATTCTTTAAAACAATATTTGGGGGACTCTAGCATTTGACTCACTGTAACAAAAAAACCCTATGGGTTGTGGATTTTCTTTTATCGAAAAGGGCCGCGAAAATCGATAAGAAAGGCCGACCGAGGTAGACTTCGCTAAAACCCTAAAACTCCACTACATATATAGAGTTTAAACTTCTAGAAGAACAAAAGGACAAGAGGATAGGTCCATGCACCTACCTGTCAATTGTCGCGATGAGTATGGTGTTGGGCATAGCGTGAAAGCTCCAAATGTCCTTTGGCGATTGGATGCGCTCCAAAATGGTGTTTGCGGTAAACAATAAAAAACAACTCACCATATATATATATTTATATAAATCGCCAAAACAGTCATTAATGCGGTGGTTGAGAAGTACTTAATGAAATGGGTTTAAAACATCATTTGGCACCAACTCTAAAAACCCATCGTGTAACGCTGACACTTGTCAGGAGTATTCTCCAAGTTTTGTTGATACATCGGTGCTAAAACATGATTTTTTGTGATATATTCGGCGAGAAATGACGAGTTCTTTCGACATTGTTGGCAAAAACTCATCAAAATATTTCGATGGATTTTTTTAAGTGTCGACAAAACTCAAAGAACTATTCTGATATTAACAATGAAACTCTTCGAAAAATTCCTAATGCGTGGCGACAAAACTTAAAGACTTAGATCGTCGGAAAAACTTAAAGAAACTTCCAATGGATTTCTAACATATCGACAGTTGTCTGAAAAAACTCAGAACATTTGGCCGCAAGAAACTTGGCAATAAATCAAAATAAACTCACTAGTAATTTGCGACTGTGTCGGAAAAACTCGTTGAGTTCTTCCAATATGTTGGCAAAACTTGCCGAGTTGATCTGAAAATGTGTCGATGAAACTCAAAGAACTCTTCTGCTAGATTTGACTCGATGGAGAACTTAGAAAAACATCTCCATAAACTTGGCCTCAAAAAAAATTTGGAAACCAATCGAAAGCAACTCATAAGTGACTCACGACGGTGTCGGCAAAACTCGTTGAGTTGATCTGACATGTCGACGGAACTCGTTGAGTTGACCCAACGTGTCAGTGAAACTCGGTGAGTTATTCCGATGTGTTAGAATAAAAAACTGTGTTTTGACTTAACCAAAAACTTTCTTGTTCAACTCCAAGAAAAAAATAAGTGTTAGGATGAATTTTTCTAAGAAGGAAGAACCTGTCTAAGGAAGCTTTAGATCAAAATATAAGGAGGGGCCCTAAAATGTAGGAAAATTTTGGGGAAGCAGTTGCAGCAACAACAGGGGGTTATAGGGGTTAGTATTTATAGGATTTAGGGGTAATAAGTGTGATGTGAAACATTGCTTATAGTGAATATTCATAAAGGAAAATGTAAAGGTGATAATCATTATAGGGGTTAAGGGTTATAGTGGATAAGAGTTATATACTCTAGGATATAGAATATAGGGGTGACAGGGATATGTATTTAGTATATTTTTATCACAAAATTTGGGTCTTGACCCACATAATATTTAGAGGGATATGTAGTCTCCAAGTGGTAATATGAGCACCATAAAAAGGTTTTAAGCACCAATGGTGGGTCATATGTACTTCCATTCTTGATAGAGGAAACTCATGTGTAACTCCTGAAATGAAGCCTAGATGGTTCACAAGCCTTTAACGATTCCTCATACCACCACCCATTATCTTTAGTAGATCTTTTCATCTGAGTGGGGATTTTAGTGTCTTTATGAGGTTTTTATCATACAAACTGGTTTTGGAAAATTCACAGTTATGAAGGAAGTAAGCAAAGGCCTTAGGCTCTAAATAATCCTTTTATGTATCAAGTTCCATGATCAAAGCCTCGAACAACCATATAAGTTATATCTAGGGTACATTTGGCCTACAAGTTAGGCTATAGATCTCATTTAGAGGTTTCAAGCACCAAGGATGGGTCATGGTGGGCTAACCATGTTTAGTGGTGGAAATAAGTTAATTGGTTCGTAAAGAGGCTTATAAAGCTCAAAGGCCATCAACAGGTCCTCAAGTGACCAAACCATACCTCTTTAGGGAATATTTGGACTATGAATTTGGAAATGGGTTCCATTTAAATGTTTTGAGAACTAGTGATGAAATTCAAGGAATATACCAAGGTTGGATGAGGAACCTAAGGCATTAGGCTCTAATCCAATCTTCTATGACTCAAGATCTTTGAAGGAGGCCTAAAAGCAACATGCATGACCTATTTAGAGGATTGTTGTTAAATCGAATTGGAGATATGCATTTCATTATAAGGGTTTTGGATTTGAGGATGGGTCTTGGGGCCTTCATTATTTAGGGATAAATTTTACCCCATGTATACCATAAGGAAATCTTCTAGGGACTGTGTGCCATGAACCAATCCTTTAACTATCACACAAGATTTATCTATGGGGTTTCTTGTCCTAAAGCGAGGATGGGTGCCATGAGGATATTTTGATCATAATGGACATGTATTAGGTCCATTACCATGCTTAATGGAGGAAACCTATGAATTATGACATAAATGAAGCTTCTTTGCCTCCACAGAGATGATCCTAAGGTATTAAACAACCACAAGATACCTGTATAAGGGATATTTTCCCTCTAATTAGGTAAATTGGTTCTACTATGAGGTTATGAGTACCCACAATGGGTCTAAAGGCCATGACCATGGTAATGGGAGGAAACTAGGGCCTAGGTATATTAATATTATAGGGCACAAGGACCTCAAAGAGGCATTCAACCACCAAACAAGACCTCTCTAGGGGGGTAATTGGTTTATGAATTGGGATATGGGTTCCAATTGAAGGTTTTGAGCACTAGGGAAGGTATTCATGGACTATACCAATTTTGGATGAGGAACCTAAAAACTCATTCTCTAATGTAAGATTTTACGGCTGAAGATCCCTGAAGAAGGCCTAAAATCAACATGCATGACCTTTTCAAAGGATTGTTGTTTAATTTGATTAAAGATATGCATGACATTTAGAGGATTTTGTCTCTAACGATGGGTCTGAGGCCCTTATCCATGATTTATGGATGAAATTTATCCTATGTATTCCATAAGGGAAGCTTTTAGGGAGTGTGTGCCATGAATTAAGCCTCTAACTATCACACAAGATTTTTCTATGGGGTGTCTTGTTGTAAAGTGAGGATGAGTGCCATGAGGATATTTTGAGCATAATGGATGTGACTCAAGTCCATTTCCAGGATTAATAGGGGAAACCTATGACTTATGATCTAAATGAATCTTCTTTGCTTCCATAGAGATGAGCAAGGAATTAAACAACACCTTATATAGGGTATATTTCCCCTCTAATTAGGGAACTGGGTTCCACTATGAGGTTTTGAAAACCCACAACGGGTCTAAAGGCCATGACCATCATTATGGGTGAAAACTAGGGCCTTAATATCTTAATATTGTAGGCACAAGGACCTCGACGAGGAAATCAACCACCAAGCAAGACCTCTCTAGGGATAATTGGTTTATGAGTTGGGATATGGGTGCCAATTGAAGGTTTTGAACACTAGCGAAGGTATTCAAGGACTAAATCAATGTCAAATGAGGAACCTAAGACATCATGCTCTAATGTAAGTTTCTACGGATCAAGGTCCTTGAAGGAGGCCTAAAAGCAACATGCATGACCTCTTTAAAGGTTTGTTGTTAAATCCAACTAGAGATATGCATTCCATTAGGGGGTTTTTGGCTCTATGGATCAGTTTTGGGTTCTTGACAAGGAATGGGGGATGAAATTTATCCCATGTAAATCATTAGGGAATATTCTAGGGACCATGTGTTGTGAATGAAGCCTCTAACTATCACACAAGATTTCTCTATGGGGTTTCTTGTCCTAAATTAAGGATGGTCTCCATGAGGAGATGTTTAGCATAATGGATGTGTATCAAGTCCGTTCCAATTTTAATGGAGGAAACCTATGAATTATTACCAAAAATGAAGTTTCCTTTCCTCAAAAGATATGAGCAAGGCATTAAACAACCACAAGATACCTATATAGGGGATATTTCACCTTAGTTATGGAACTAGGTTCCACTATGAGGTTTTGAGTACAACAATGGGTCTAAAGGACATGACTATGGTAATGGGAGGAAACTAGGGCCTTGGTATCTTAATATTATAGGAAGAAGAACCTTAAATAGGTATTCAATAACCAAACACAACCTCTCTACATGATATTTGGTCTATGAATTGGGATATGGATGCCAATTGAAGGATTTGAACCCTAGGGAAGGTATTCAAGGACAATACCAATGGTGTATGAGGAACCTAAGGCCTCATGCTCTAATGTAAGCTTGTATAAATCAGGATCCCTAAAGGAGGCCTAAAAAAAACATGTGTGGCCTATTTAGAGGATTGTTGTTATCAAATTGGATATATGCATGCCATTAGGAGGGTTTTGTCTCTAAGTATGGGCCTTGGGGATTTGATCATGATTGAGGGAGGAAATTCAACCCATGTGTACCATACGGGAAGCTTCTAGGTACCGTGTTCCATCAATCCAACCTTTATATGGCTGCATAAGTGTTATGCAATGCTTCAAGCATTAGATGGATAAAGGTTATACATATTTTATGTTACATGTATTACAGGTTGTGGGTATTACAAGCAATAGGAGTTAGGGGTGCTAGAGTGTATAAGGATCATACATTATGGGGTTATTGTTATAAAGGATAGGGTTTTATGGTGACAATAATTTTAGTTTAAATACATTTCATGACTTACATGTGAGGAATTAGGGGTAGTAGGGATTATACAAGCAAGGTTATGGCTGTTATATGGATTATGATAATGGTTATAAGGTATAAAGCTTATAGATTGTAATTCATTTATGTTAGATTTTATATGGGTTATAGGTTAGAGTGCATATGAAACATGACAACTAGTGTTGATTGGGGATCAAGGTATATAAGGGACATAGAGATTTCGAGATATGATGAATAAATGTTTTATAGCTTATGTCTTACAATAATTAGGAGTTATTGCGCTAAGAAGGAGCATTTATACAACCTGGAAGGGGGGGGGTGTTCGTATATCCTATGAAAAAATTAAAAAAAATATTCATCAATGCATTCTTGCATAGTGGAGCTTGGGTGGGGGAAAGTGTGTGTTTGTCCCATTAAAAAAAAGAATATTAAAAAAAAGAGAATTCACGCATCAATATGATGTATCATAGTGGTGAGAGGGATGTTTGTTGTAGTTTAGTGGTGAAAGGTTTGCGTATTTGATCCCTCTCAGAACTTTGTAGAGCTAGAGTTAGATGGGTATATACTGGTTTAAGGATTTCAGTTATATGGGATATGAATTAAATGGCAATTTGATGTTTTTCATATCATGCACACAATTTTTTTCTTTATTATCACGGACATGATTTATAACACTTAAATGAAGAAGCAAATTTTGAATTTAAATATAACGCGCACGCATTATGCAACACTTAAAAAATAATACTACTCACATAAATTCATGTAAGCAAGCCGATTGTATGCAATTAGCTAAACCATGGATAATGTGACATTTTTTCTTGCTTTTCTCAAGAGTCCTATATGTTTCAAGACCTACTACCATATGTTAAAGACAATCATGGATGATGAAATTGCAGACATAGAAGAGATCTTTCTGCAGATTGAAAATATGTAATTTCATTTTTTGTTATTTTATAATTTTCTTGCAATGTAACTCCTTTATAAAAAAAACACCCTATTGGTGTTTCAACCATAACGTTTTCATTTCTCAACCATAATTTAAAAAATAAAATAAAACATGTTATGTTTTTTGTTGAAAAAGTAGCACTGCACAAGTACTACTTGATATTGATATCTACACATTTACAAGTTTTTGTATATTGATTTTATCATTTAGGCACTCAAAGGATACACCAAGATGGACATATACCTTATAATTTACCTAAAAAATAAAATGTCAATATTAGAAAAAATAATAATTGAGCTATTTATGAAATTTTTCATTAAATACAAGTATATTTAGAAAGGTGGTTCAATTTCCTTCATTTCATCTTTTTTACTGAACCAAGATTCATTGTGCATGTGTCTAAAATTAGCTATGAAAGATGAGGGGTGCTTGTTTTTTCAGTTTTTTTCTTGCATCTAATGCACCAAAAGTGACCATAATTAGCTTGCACTCACCCAAGACAGAAACACTATTATTTTCATTTGGTAGGAAGTACCATTGATGTGCCTTTAGGTAACGATACACAAAAGTATCAATTAGTAGCCAACATCAGTGATGTACTTTGATGTTCTCAACCTCAATGTAAATTGGCACCATAAACTTTTAAGGTGATTAATTATTTGTATTCACGTTTTGAGAATGAATGTTGTGGTTAGAGATGTTGACATTATTAAAACCCATTAAGTTATCTACCACACATTTTGGTAGTATATATCTTGAACTTATAAATCAATTAGTACATAATTCTTACAATTGTTATTTTTACTTCCTCAAAGCCAATGAATTGTCACAATGAATATAACTAACATGTGAAGCTAAAGGTTGTCTTATGGGGTAATCAACACTTGAATCCAATAATGGTAGAGAATCTTCAATTTGAATCGATGGGTAACATTATGAATTGGAAAAACCACGGACAAACTATAATCTATGAGAAAAAATTACACACATTGCACAAAAACAACCCTTTTCTGCACAAGATGATACATTTTTTTTTGGAAATAAATTTAAGATAAAAAAATTTATACACCTATCTCGGTTTCACACAACTCAAGATTAAGAACAAACTAACTAAATGATATGACAAAAATAAAGGCCTTAATTCCATTGGATTGAACTTTGTAATGTTTCTTATCATTATTAAGAAAAGAAAAAGGAATTCACAACCATCCAAAAAAGTGAGTTAAGGGACACCCTTAGCTCATTCAAGATCCACGAAGGAGGCCTAAAATAAACATGTGTGACCTCTTTAGAGGATTGTTGTTATCAAATTGGATATATGCATGCCATTAGGAGGGTTTTGTCTCTAAGGATGTGACTTGGGGATTTGATCATGATTGAGGGAGGAAATTCAACCTATTTGTACCATATGGGAAGCTTCTAGGGACCGTGTTCCATGAATCCAAACTCTATATGGATTCATAAGTATAAAGGTTATAATGTTTATAAGGTATAAAGTTTATAGATTGTAATTCATTTATGTTATATTTTATATTGTTAATGTAATTGTAACTTCGGAAGATATTCACTTGTATATTTCATATTGTATTTTATTGTACCATGACGGAGATGTTTATTCCTCTGATCGGGAGAGTCATTATTATATTTAAGCCATTTAAATTCATTAAGTTTAACCCTCCATTGTATGTCGGGGAATTAGACCCCATAGTTAAGTTGTATTAGGGTTATTAGACTCTCCTAGAGAAGTCGGCCTTGTTGAGGGAAAAAGACAAGTCATGATAAAGTATAAATAGAGAGAGTGACTCTCTATTTGAACACACACACTCACTCATCAAGTGCATATGAGAGAGAGAGGAAAAGCTCACACAAGGGATATAGAGAAGCTGTCAAGGATCATAGTTATACTTTTGGGTTTTACATTTGCTACTGGTGCGCATTGTATCTCTGAGGAAGTTACAGAGTTTTCTCCTTTATGGTTTCCCCAAGGAAAAATCTTTGTGTCTCTTGTCTCTTGTGATTATTGTTGTGCGTGTTATTCTCTCAGATAAGATCCTAGATCATATTGAATAAACTATAAAAATCTAACATATATGGGTTATGGGTTAGAGTGCATAGGAAATATGACAACTAGTGTTGATTGGGGATCAAGGTATATAAGGGACATAGATATTTCAAGATATGATGAATACATGTTTTATGTCTTATGTATTACAATAATTAGGAGTTATTGCACTGAGAAGGGGCATTTATACAACCTATATGGATGAGAAGTGTTCGTATATCCCATGAAAAAATTTATAAAAAAAAATGCATGCATCAATGGGATCTAACATGGTGGAGCTTGGGTGGGTGAAGTGTGCGTCTGTCCCATTAAAAAAAGGAATAAAAAAAAGAGAATGCATGCATCAATATGATGTATCATTTTGGTGAGAGGGATGTGTGTTGTAATTTAGTGGTGAAAGGCTTGCGGATTCGATCCCTCTCAAAACTTTGTAGATCTAGAGTTAGATGGGTATATATGGGTATATACTGGTTTAAGTCTTTGAGTTATATGGGATATGAATTAAATGGAAATTTCATGTTTTTCATATCATGCACATGATTTTGTTCTCTATTATCATGGACATGATTTATAACACTTAAAATGAAGAAGAAACAAATTTTGAATTTAAATATAACGTGAACGCATTATGCAACACTTAAAAAACAATCATACTCACATAAATACATGTCACCACTTATCCTAAGTGTTTGCTATGGACTTAGCTTTGGAGTAAGCAAGCCTATTGTATGGAATTTCTTAAACCATGGATAATGTGACATGGATATTGTATGGAATTAGCTAAACCATGTATTAAAAAATGAAATCCTTCATCAATATATTAAAACCTTCATAATTTGTACCAACACTTAGTGAACTGATTTGAGGTATCCTCACTTAGATAATTTAAAAAATAAAATAAAACGTGTTATGTTTTTTGATGAAAAAGTAACATTGCACTAGTACTACTTGATATTGATATGTACACATTTACAAGTTTTTGTATATTGGTTGCATCATTTAGGCACTCAAAGGTTGCACCAACAAGGGCATATACCTTATAACTTACCAAAAAAATAAAATGTCAATATTAGAAAAAAATTATAATTGAGCGAGTTATGGAGATATTCATTAAATACAAGTTATACATTTAGAAAGGTGATTCAATTTCCTTCATTTCATCTTGTATCAGTGATGTACTTTGATGTTATCAACCTAAATGTTAATTGGCAACCCATTAAGTTAGCTCCCACACATTTAGGTAGTATATTTCTTGAACTTATAAATCAACTAATACAAAATTATTACAAATGTTACTTTTACTTCCTCATAGCCAATGAATTGTCACAATGAATATAATTAATATTCAAAGGTAAAGGTTGGCTTATGAGGTAATCAACACTTGAATACAAAATCCAATAATGGTATAGAAACTTCGTCAATTTGAATCGATGGGTACATGATGAATTGGACAACCTATATNCTCTCTCTCTCTCTCTCTCTCTCTCTCTCTCTCTCTCTCTCTCTCTCACACACACACACACACACACACACACACACAAACAACCCTTTTTTGCACACACACACAAACAACCCTTTTCTGTACAAGATGATACATTTATAAATAGTCTTTTTTTCATTAAAAAGAAAAAAATATGGTGTTTTACAGCCAAGTATGGAGTATAAAACTAACATAGATCCATGCTAAACCCAGATCTATCAAACCTATGGATTGAACTTCTTAGTGTTTCTTATCATTATCAAGAAAAGAAAAAAGAATTCACAACCATCCAAATCAATATTAAGAACAAACTAACTAACTCATATGACAAAAATAAAGGCCTTAATTCCATTGGATTGAACTTTTTAGTGTTTCATATCATTATCAAGAAAAGAAAAAAGAATTCGCTTCTCCGGATGTAAAGGAATGCACTCAATTGAAGTGGTTGGACACACTTATCCTTAAATAAAGGAAAGAAAAATGGATGCATGATAAGTGTTAGACAATATGCATGATACCAAATTGTGAGGTAAGCATATGTCTTGTAATTAATTTTTGCATATGTAAAGCATATTCAAAAGATTTAAAGGGGGGAGACAAAAACGATATAGCTTGAAGTCAACTGGGCAAAAGTGGCCATCTTTAAAAAATTTAATCTTAACTTGGCATAGTCTCATCATTTGACAACAAACCAAGCCACAACATAATAGACCAAACCATCTCCATTATAGATTTAAAGTAGAATAGCATGCAACTTATTATACCATGAGGTAATCACAAGGGGAAAGTTTGTAACAAATTCATAAGTGATGTGAAGTATGGAGGGTGTCCAATAGTACACTAATTACTTATTATCAAGGATAAGAACTTCATAAGATCTAAAGATTACCTAAAGTTAGAAAAGTTACAAGAAAGGTATTCAAAAGAAAACCAATTATATTCAATAAAAAAAACTTCCATAACCCCTACCACAAAAACATTATACCATAACCTTTACCATGAAATATTCTAAACAATACAATACAAAAACATTGAAGCAAATCTCAATGTTCCAACCAAATAAAGATGAAATACATATTGATCCATAAAATATTATACCATAACCTTTACCATGCAATATTCAAAACAATACAATACAAAAACATTGAAACAAGTCTCAATTATTCCAACCAAATAAAGATGAAAAACATATTGATTCACAAAAATATTATACCATAACCTTTACCATGCAATATTCACAACAATGCAATACAAAAACATTAAAAAAATGCTAAGAACATTGAAGCAAATCTCAATTATTCCAACCAAATAAAGATGAAACACATATTGATTCACAAAAATATTATGCCATAACCTTTACCATGCAATATTCAAAACAATACAATACAAAAACATTAAAAAAATGCTAAGAACATTGAAGCAAATCTCAAATATTCCAACCAAATAAAGATGAAACACATATTGATTATTTCAATATAAATCCACTTTAATGTTTCCAAAAGAGTCAATTGGTATATCTAAAATTGGAAAACCAACATCCTAAATCATTATTATGTCAACGCAATAAAAATGAAATATATATTATTATTGGGTCAAAGAGGGGAATTCTACAGCCCAATAGGGGAGAGATGTGTAACTCCTTCCATGGTCATCTTAGAGTTGACACTTGTCCTTTATAACATGTCATATTAAATTCAGCCTAATAGGGAAGAGATGTATAACTCCTTCTGTGATCATCCTAGAGTTGACACATGTCCTTTATAAAATATAATAAAGTATTATTAAAAATAACATGTCATCTCAAATTAAATTTAAATTATTTAGAAATGCATATATATAAAATTACACAAATTAGATAAATTAAAACCATAAACATTGCATTACACACTTGCTTGACATCTCCACTCTAAAAAAGGGGCTTGCACCTCCAATGATTTGATCTCTTTTAAAGCTTGGTAAATTCCCTTTTAGATGGATCTATGCAGGTAATTATTTCAACACAAATTCCTTAATATATAAACACAAAATCTTTACAAAACACAGTATCAATTCTTACACCCAAAATCATAAAAATTTGTGGAGCACCATCTAAATTATTATTATTTTAACAAAATCACAGTAGTTTAGGGGCCAAACGTTATGGATTAAAGTGGCTAAAATTTAAGGGCCAAGTATTAAATTGAGCACATAGATCTGTGGACAAACACACAACTCACATGATAGATCACACAATTTACTCAGTTATTGAAGAATGAAACAGTGCAAAAATGGCTTGCAGCTGTGAATGCTTTTCATTAATCAAAGAGTAATTAGATAGATAATTACAATGAAGTACAATGGCTTTAATAACCACAAGCAATTAGAATCCACATGAGGAAGTTCGAATTTATTAGACTCTACTTGACTGTAAGTAACCAAGACCTTGTCTAAATCACTATTGGAGGACTCAGTAGTTAACTGACCTTGTCTAAACCATAATCGGAGTTCATTGGAGCTCTAAAACACAACTCAAGTGTTACATTCAGTGTTGACTAAGGTTAACTGACTGTGGTAGGTGAGAAATGCGCCCCACATGAGTGCAGTCAAGTAAACCTAGCACTAACTGAATGTAGAGGACTAGAACTGAATGTAACTAACTCCTAACTTAGCTTAACCAGTCATCAACTGAAGTGAACTGACCTTGGTTGGTTAAAACACTCCCAGTGGCTTCCTAAATTGTAGGGATTGGTCTAGTAGGCTCCTAAACTGATGCAATCAAGTGCAATCAGTGGTAGCAAGCTTCAATTAGTGTTCCCCACACTTTAGTAACTAAAACATGTGCCCCAATTAGGTCAAGTTGACCCAATGGTGCTAATGACTATAAATAGACTGGATGGACTCTCGATTTAGACTGGAGGATGAAGATGAAGATGATGATGATGATGATGATGATGATGATGATGATGATAATGATGATGATGATGAGGATGATGCTAATGATGACGATGACGATGATGATGATACTAATGATAACAATGAAGATGAAGATGATGATGAAGATGATGATGACGATGATGATGACAATGATACCATGGATGATGATATTGATGATAATAATGAAGATGATGATGATGATGATGATGATGATACCATGGATGATGATATTGATGATAACAATGAAGATGACGATGAGGATGGCGATGATGATGATGATAACATTGATGATGATGATTATAACTTGATGTTGATGAGGATGATGTCAATGATGATGGTGGTGGTGGTGAGGATGATGTCATTGATGATGATGTTGATGAAGATGATGTCGAAGATGATAACATTGATGATGATGATGATGATGATGATAAAAACTGTAGGGTTATCATCATCACCATCATCCTCATTGTAATCAAATCGATTTTTAATAAGTTTGAGAAGGGAGGAAGAGAGGACAATACCTCTTGAACCATGCCACTTAGTGAAGATCCCTGGTGCTTGATATTTGCAAGCCTTTAGTACTCTATTACCAACATATTACCATGCATGTTTGCCTCTAACATGCATCCTTACCTCTACCAATAAGTGCATGTACTCATCAAACACCTCCTTTGCTAAAATTATTGAACGATAATATTTTATCCTAGGACCACATACTGGACATACAAATTTTCCCTTTGTTTGAATACCTGCAAGATATATGTATTAATGTTATAGCATCAAAATATTATTAATTTAAAAAAATGCATGATATTGACCTTAAAACATATAATTTTAACAACATGGAATAGAAAGTTACATACCACAAAAATGTGTTAACCCGAGAGCATCACAAATTTTCCATGCAAGTATTCCATGGAATTGAGATTGTTTCTGCCCTATTGGTATGGAGATGTCATACATAGTGATTCCATCCCATAACTTCAATAACTCATCGATAAGAGGCTCAATATACATTCATATATTTAACTTGGTACTTACCTAATTGATCATTCAACATACAACATTGTTTAGTTATGTGTCCCACTATATAAAAGGCGTTCTCATGCAACAATCAAACAAAGAAATTGATGAAATAATATAACTACTTAAAAAAATACCTTGAAAAATCATTGCCAACATTGTGTGCTTTCTCTTTATCGACATCCAAGGAGGAAGGATATTGCTTATGACGAAAACATGCCACATTGAATAAGTAGAACGAAGCTATCTAAATGGATTGAAACCATCAGCTGCCAATGAAAGTATAACATTATGAGGTTCATCTTTTAAAAAATGGCATTTTTCTCCGATGTTATTCAATGCAAAACCTTTGGCAGGAATTTGAAGAACACCATATTCACTTCTATTCTTTGCATGGTAATCCATAAACTGTGCTATACTTTAGCACTTGAATAGTAGTTGGACATGTGGAATTATGGGAATATAACGAAGAACTTTGTGATGCACCTTTTTGTTACTTGATCAGTTCGATATATACTAATTTCACATTGTGGGCATCTTTTTTCTAATACATATTGTCCATAATATATAATATGATCATTAGGACATGCATTAATAACCGTTACTATGATGATCGTTTATGTTGATGTTAACTTTACCGTTGTTGTAGCGACGGATTTTTGTCTCTATAGTGACGAACTGTTATGTCCGTCTCTATAGCGACGATTATCGAGGGCGAGAACAATTTTTTTCAAATTTTTTATCTATTTATCCATGAAAAGTTCTATTTTAACTTATTCATGGCAATATTTTGTGGAACTTTTTAGCCATATGTACAAGTGCTCCCATGTGCCATATTTCATGTGTTGGAGACATTTACCACCTTACACACTCATTTTGGTCAATTTGGCCTAGTTAAACCACTATCCTAAGTTTTATTGACTTAATTGACATCAGAGGAGCACTGTATGACATCAACATGAGCACACCCATGCCTACCTTCAATCAAGGATGCTAACTTAGCCTTCTCCTACATTCGATGAGGCTAATTGGAGCACTTCGGGGGTGATCTGAGTGTCATAAATGCCCCATATTGCTAACTGATGGTTATAATCAGTTAAATAGAGCAGTGAAGGCACCTCCTTTCATTAAATTGATTATTTAATGAACTGGAGTCAACAGGGGTGCCTCCAACCACTTTTGATGGTCAATTACACTTCAGTTAACCTCATCAGGGTTCATTGGAGTCATTGATGCACTACCATTTGTTGGTTGGCTTGCACTGACATGTGTCTAAGCTACTTTCAATTAGACTCAGTCATTTATTGCACTTCGACTTCAGTTAGGGCTCAGTTGAGTCAATTAGGGTTTTGTTTAGTCTTGAGTGTTTACTATGGCTTACATTCAGTTAAGATAGACTCACTCATTCAATTCGAATGAACTCCTTGGGAATTCAAATTGTATTGGAATTCATGCTTCCAGCATGATCATTGTATTGTATTATTCATTATTCTTTTGATTATACAGAGCTGCTACTTCCATTGCAACAGCATTTTGCCAATTTTATGATTATCTATTTGTATTCTTTGTGAGACTATGTTTTTAGTTCCTATACCACTGTGAAAAATTAATAAGGTATCAGAGCTCATGTCGGGATGAAGCTCAGATCTCTCAAAAACAAGGTTTTTGACAGATCTTGCATCAAAAATTGAGCAAAGCTAAAAAATTCCAGCACTACACCAGAAGCCAAGGCTTACCACTTAATACCCCAAGTAAGGAAATTGTTGATCAAGCTTGCTTAATTGACTATGTTGGGTGTGTTGAAAGCCTAAAATGTGCAGGTTGTCCGACCTTACAGTGCCCCTTTTGTTGTGATTTTTAGGTTTTTAACAGTTGAAAGCATTCGCTCCAGTGGATTCAGATGGATTCTTCCATAGAAGTCTTGACTCAATTCAATTTCCACTCATGGAAAGGAGACATGGAGATCCAGCTACATGCCAGAGGACTCTATAGGGTCACTATGGACACTGAAGAAGAGCCTGCTTCTATGACAGACAAATCTAGATTCTTGAATAAGAAAGATGAAGCATTCGGATTCTTGTGCCTCTCTGTTTCGCGGGATCTTCTTTTCCATCTTTCGGGATTGAAGACTCCAAAGGAAATCTGGGACAAATTGGAAACCCTGTATGGAAAGCAAGATGATTTGAGAGTATACCAACTTGAGAATGAGTTGATGTCTTTCCAGCCTTCCAATTTCGAGACCTTGAATGAATTTTTCACAAAGTTCAAGCACATTGTCTTACTATTGAAGCAATGTAAAGTGGAGAAGGAGGATGATCAACTCATCCTCGCCATACTCTCCAAACTTGGAGTTGATTATTCAATTTTTGTCTCTATATTCTGTGCGAGGAAGCTCACAACCCCTGGATGGAAGATGCCTTCACTCAATGCCTTCATTGAGCCCCTAACAAGTGAACATGATAAGCTTGTCCAGATGGGGATCATCAGATCCTCCCGTGATCAAGACCTCCATGTCTCAAGGCCCAAATATCTGAAGGGTAAAGGAAAGCAGTAGAAGAACCCAAAAACCAAATTCGAAGCTCCTAAGCCTAAATTTGAAAACCAGTAGCATGATGAGTCTTCCGGCTCAAAGAAGAACAAAGGAAAAGGGCATCATGGAAAGGAAAAAGTCAAGTGTTCATACTACGGGAAGGGCTTCCACCCTGAACATGCCTGCATGAAGAAGAAACTTGATGAAGCTAACTCTCTCCTTGAGAGAAATCACATCAATCTTCCGGAAATATTTTGGAGGAGAGATCAGCAAAATCAAGAACCACATCATGAAAGAGGTCATGCCCTCATGGCAAGCACTTCAAATTCCAAAGCATTCTTGATAGATTCTGGAGCTTCGAACCACATGATGGATGAAAGAGACTCCTTCTCATCTTTGGAGACTGGAAAATCCATTCCCATCCACATGGGAGATGACTCCACCATCATTTCAGAAGGACAAGGTACTGTTGATCTTGAGAATGGCTATTTTTCAAATGTTTTGTATGTACCGTCTATGGCATCAAACCTCCTGGGTGTTTATCAAATGACACATATGGGAGTTCCCAAGAGAGTATCCTTCAGCCCAAATGATGTAGAGATCATGGAACTTGCATCCAGGAAACTTGTTGCAAAAGGCCTTGTAAACCATCATGCAAAAGCCTATGAGTTTTCCCATTTTATGGCGGATGCAAAGCCCACCGCACTGCTGAATCATGGAAATGAAGTTAGTAGACTGTGGCATGAAAGGTTCGGCCATCTCAACTTCAAATACTTGTAGAAATTACAGAAAAATTCCATGGTTGAAGGCCTCCCGGTCATCAAGGAAACCACTGGAATTTGCAAAGGCTATATTGTTGGAAAGCACCCTGAGCGCAAGTTCGATCAGGGGAAGGCAAGCTGAGATACATGCATCTTGGGACTGATACATTCTGATATCAGCGGTCCCATGCCTATCACACCCATGAATGGATCAAGGTATCTTCTGAATTTTATTGATGATTTTTCCAGGTACACATGGGTCTTCTTTATCAAAAAGAAGTCTGAAGTCTGTGAAAAATTCACTGAACCGAAGGCCTTGATCGAGAATGCATCTAGCCAAAAGATAAAGATATTGAGATTTGATAATGGTAGGATGTATGTTAGTAATGATTTGTTGCACATATGTTCCCAAAGTGGTATTCAAGTCCAGCATTCAGTTCCCTACACTCCCCAGCAGAACAGTGTAGCGGCAAGGAAGAATTGGTCTCTCAAGGAGATGACCACCTGTATGTTGGAATCAAAGAAGTTGGCTGAAAATTTGTGGGCTAAAGCCATGCATGTTGCAGCATACATTCAGAACAGATTTCCACACTCATCCATGAAAGGGAAGACCCCTTTCAAAGCATACTTCGAGCACAAGCCGGATGTGTCGAATCTATGGGTGTTTGGGTCCACTGCATGGGCCCGAAATGTTGAAATATTGTAACTTCGAAGAATATTCTATATGTATATTTTGTGGTCCCCGATGGTCCTACTGGGAGAACCAATTGTATTATCTTGTACCGCGATGCTTCTAATCGGAATAACTAATAAGAGTCATGAGGTTGTCCCCTCTATTTGTAAAGGTGGGTCATTAGCACCCCAGTGTGGTTACTTGAGCCTACATGTGTAACTCGAACCTACATGATTAACTCGAGCCTACATGTCGGATGAGTTAATTCAAGTGAATGGATGAATATAAATAAAGGTGTGGTGCTCCTCATTTGAGACACACACACTCTCACTTGTGTAGCGCATTAGTGGAGAAGAGAAGTAGCTGGAGAAGGAGGAGGATAAGGCTTTGATCTCCTTGTTGGTTTTATATTTTATCTTTTGGGGCATCTATATTGAGAAAGATTTTGCTGGGTTTTTCCCTTTAGGATTTTCCCAGTATAAATCTTTGTGTTCTCCTTTTGTATGGTTGTGCTTGTCTATCTTTCAGTGATCCTGTTTATATGCTTTTGTTATGAAATCGAAATGAAATACTAATGATCTAGCTTAGCATATGAAAATTTAACATGGTATCAGAGCCACCCTCAAAGAAGACATTGTGCAGCTAAAGAATCTAGGGCTTATTATTTTTTGGGTCTCTATCCATGATCGATCAGAAAAAGAAGGCTAGACTGACTCTCCATTGAAGGGCGCAACTTTCTGTCGAAACGGAATTCGATTCCGAGCATTTTCAGTTTTGGTGCGGAAAATTAGGGATTTCTACAGAAGAATAATTTTTGAGTGAGCCCGGCATAGGATTGTTCTCCTCATCAAAATCTAAGTTTAGAGACCTGGATCAAGAAATTTGGTTGGGTGAAACTCCGGGAAAGTCAAACCCTAGTTTGACCCCGATCTGGAAAAACCCTAAATACTAAAACTACTAAGTTTTGGTACATTCACTATATCCTGAGATTTGGGAAGGCTAGGGAGTTGAAAATTTCAGAGGTTGAAGATAAAATCCTGATTTACATTGTGTACAAAATTCAGCCTCACATTCACTATATTTTGGGAGATATGATCCCTCCAAGTTAGGGTTCTAGCCTCTTCCAGAATTCATCCCTAAACAGGACACCTGAGGAGAATTGTTGTAGCACCTAAGGAGAATTGCTGTAGCATGGGCTACAGAGGTCCAAATGGAATTCCTGAAGATGTTCCAGAAATAGCATAGACTATACTTTCTGTGGTCCAAATTTCCGAACCTAAAGATGAACTAGTGACATGTGGCATGCCGTACAACTTCACTGTTCTGAACAGTCCTGTAACATGTCACCTTGGGAAAATGATCATAAATCCCAATTGGTGACAAAACTTCTGATGAAACCTATGGTTTTAGATCAGGGACATGTGAGGTTACCTCAGTACGAAATTTCAGACACATAGGAGCAGTAATTTCAGAGATATCACAGAAACAGTAACATGAATTTCTGCAGAAGAAATTGGAAAACTAGGGCTTCCTGTTCTGGGAGCTTCCCTCCACTATTTTCAGAAAAGGAGTACATTGGACAGCTCCATTTGAAGATATATATCTTTCTATCCAATCAAATCTGAAATATTCAAAGTTTTGAAAGTTAGGGTTTCTCTGACAAACCCTAGATCAGCCAGCTCCGGAAGCAGGACGGACACCTCAAATCGGTAAGATCTAATATTTTGCTATTTGCATTTGAGGTTCTAATTTCAAAGTGATCTATCACATCAGCTTGATGATAAGCTTGGTGAAGTTGAAAACTTCCAAGCATGGAAGTATTTGATCTCTCTGAAGAAAATGAATTGGACACCTACATGAGTAGAGAGGTTCCAGTTCCAGAGGGAGATGAGCCTCAAAGCCTTACACAAGAAGAACTTGATCAAGGCCAAGAAGATCATTGTTGATTCAATCATGGAACAAATTGTACCACAAGTGTCTTCCCTAAAGACACCGAATATGTGACATATTGGATTAGTGCACAATCTCAACGATGTCATGGTAGAGATGGAAGGCATATAGAAAGTTTCTGTGAGATATGGATGAATGTTGTATTGGCTAAATAGTTGCCTGATGCATAAGAATTTGTTGTTATGCATATGTAGTTCTAACCATGCAACTGGTGCATTTGAATTGTAGGAAAGGTCCTGTACAACCTTCTAAAAGAAAAGAAGGATGAGACTTGTTCCGAAGAACAAGTGATGACAATTCAATAAACATGAATCTGAAGCTCCCAGGGTCAGAGACACCATGACAAAAGAAAGAGCTTCAAAGAGCGGTAGATCCACCTAGAAGGATGAAGACCACCATGGGTATGAGAGAAAACTCAAGATGAAGAAAAAAAATGCTATGAAAGAAGCTATGATCAAAGAATAACAGTTGATTATGGGGAATGATGTATATGATATGATTTCGAGACATAAAGGGAAGTATATAGTATCTTCCATATGGATCTGCAAGAACAAGTGTACAAAGCAAGAATCGTGATTTGCCTCAGAAAGAATAGACTATGACATGACATACTCTATTGACCAGTATATATCAAATATCGAATCACCTATACAGAATGAAGAAGGAAGATAATACTCCACTTCAGGGGGAGTGACTACAGAAGATATCTAAGTTCGACACGGTACGACATGATGGATAGCTTCCTCATGGATCGAGACTTTACCAAGAGTAAAGTGGGTTCCAACCTTCAAATTTGAATGCAGAAGACTAGGATATGTTGATGATCTAACAAGACGAACTCATGGAAGATGTTATGATGATGTTTGGGATATAGTAATCAAACCAGAAAGCAAGCATGTGGTATCTTACAAATGGATTTGCAAGATAAAATATGTCGCTGATAGAAGTAAGGAAAGACTTGTGGCTAGAGGTTTCTATAAGAAATAGGGAATTAATTTTGAAGAGACACTTACTCCATGAAG
>LPNX010272416.1:575223-588565 GCA_001517045.1 Pseudotsuga menziesii | reverse complement strand
GGACCTCGATGAGGCAATTAACCACCAAGCAAGACCTCTCTAGGGATAGTTGGTTTATGAATTGGGATATGGGTGCCAATTAAAGGTTTTGAACACTGGCGAAGGTATTTGAGGACTATATAAATTTCAAATGAGGAACCTAATACATCATGCTCTAATGTAAGTTTCTACAGATCAAGGTCCTTGAAAGAGGCCGAAAAGCAACACGGATGACCTCTTTAAAGGTTTGTTGTTAAACCCAACTAGAGTTATGCATTCCATTAGGAGGGTTTTGGCTCTATGGAT
This sequence comes from Pseudotsuga menziesii, assembly GCA_001517045.1. NCBI lineage: Eukaryota > Viridiplantae > Streptophyta > Pinopsida > Pinales > Pinaceae > Pseudotsuga > Pseudotsuga menziesii. The sequence goes on along the minus strand of LPNX010272416.1, from coordinate 588,280 downwards.
ATGTTGAATTATTGTAACTTCGAAGTGTATTTACCCCGATGTTCCTATCGGGATAATCATGTGTATTGTATTGTACCCCAATTTTCCTATTGATAGAATCATTTGTATTTCAATGTACCCCGATGTTCCTATCGAGAGAACTACTAAGAGTCATGAGGAAGTACGCTCCTGTTGTGCCTGTGCTCAACAGCCTTACAAAATACATATTTCATCAAACAAAATCCTATTTTGTTTGATGAAATGTTCAAATTTCTCAGGACAGACTCGAATGAATCACCAGCTACTGAAATGATAACATTCTGTGAGCTACTGAATCAGTAAAATTCTATGTTTTGGTTAAGCAGCCTTTGCAAACTATAGATTATTTGACAAAATCACCATTATCAAGTTATTATTTTTGGGTGGATTTACATTAACAATCAAGGGATGAATATTAATAATTTCCATATCTTTTTCTCATAACCTAATCTTGAAATCTTATCTAAACAGTTATCACTTGATTTTGCTATTTGATTTTATTATTATAGATGTTGATAAGGTTGCGAAATTGGATGATTGATCATAGTATGGTTTGGCACATTATCATAGGCTTCATTTGGATGTGAATTTATGGGTATGCATGGTTGGTTCAATGTAAGTGTGGCAAGGTCCTAGAGTATCCAAGGACTAATATTTTATACAAACATGCCATATCCTAAGTTACCTCTCAGATTCCAAACCATAATCAATATCACCATAATAGTTTAATGTTGATTTCTATAACATGGTCTATGTTGCAAAGTTTGGTTTTGATTTGATCATTTTATATTATGTTGCATGGCTCGCCACCTTCGAAGGTTAAATCAAATCTACGGTAAGGGTGACATAGGATTATTGTTTAACATCAGCTTAATTTATCTCGTCGCCTCCAATTCCGATATACCTGCTGTGAAATTGATATGGCATCATTGCGCGGGTACTTAGTTCTGTCATTCACATTCAATTCCGAGTACCTATGTGGTGTCGTGGCTCCATGATCGGTTAACACCTGTAGTCTGTGCAATGAGTTGTCTTACATCAATAGCCCGGGGTAGATAATGGCAAGATCAGTTCAATCTGGAGTTTTTTTGCCGTCGTTTCTTATTTTGATTGCCTTACTGTGTTATCATTCCCCTTCATGCCAAAGTTTCATGGTTATGGGCCGAGGTTGCTCATGTCGCGGCTGGTTTATGAAGGCATAGGGTTCCGTTGCTTAGTTTTTCTCCTCGGTCTGCACCCTGAGTGCTCGCTCTCAAGTTCGCTGTCGTTTTTTGATCTCTGGTATCTTTTCTAGGTGAGGTTTCGTGCATGTGCATAGTTAGTTATGGCGCCAGTGGTGAGAGTCAAGCCCTGTGAGATGAAGCTACTGGATTCGAACCCCGAAATTTCATCCAAGGTCGAGGCTATGGGATGGTTTCCATTTATCAGTAAGTTTTTGGATTCGAACCCTGAAGTGACAAGGGTGTTTGTTGTGTCTTTGGCCGACTTTCAGGTCAAGGTAGGTGATCTTCAGTTTCGAGTGGACGAGCGTTCGATTGCGCTTGCTACTGGTTTGCCATTGGTAGGCGAACGATGGTTTAAGTACCAACGAATGGATATAACCGAATGGAGGAAATTACTGAAGAATCCCTGTCAAGAGGTATCGTTCAGAGCTGGAGTGGCCCGGAAATACTTTAAGGGGTGGCGACCTGTCTTGGACCTAATCCACAGGTACGTGACCTGTGAAGGTCGCCTCTCTTTAGCCTATGTTTACCATCTGCGGTTGATGTCTGTTTTTATTGGGTTCCCTCTGAATTTACCTTATTACCTAGTTCAGAGTCTATCTAAAATGTCCTTTGCAATTAAAAAGGGCCCGAAGCACATTAGTCATAGTCTTTTCCATCACGGTGTGGTCAGAATGTTAATTGAGAGGGAATTGTCGAAATTAGACCGGTCATGGGATGAGTTTATTGAGTCTAATGGTTTTTCGGCCTTCTGCCACTGTCATTTTGATTGCCCGGAAGAATGCTTAAGGCATCAAGAACATAATCAAGTTTCGGTCTCGTCTTTACGCAAGCCTTTGTCAAGAAAGCCCGTGTCAAACCCTACTGGTTGAATGAGCCCCAGTGTTTGTAATGAGTCGATTCCTCCTCCTATAAGTAGCCCCGGTTCCTCTGTGTCTGCAAAACGTATGAAGAAGTCCTCGGGTTTGTCTCCAGTAACCCCGAAAAGAAACATTGATACCTGCAAAAGGATGAAAGCTAAGTTGATGGGTAGGTTTACTAGAAGCATGGCCAAGGGTAATGTTGTCAAACCACCCGTGAGCGATAGTGTTCATGTGGAAACTGTCATGATAGACGATGAAGAAGGAAACCCTATGTTGCCTGATGATTATCGTAACGTTGGGCATGAGTTCATTTCAAACCTTGCTGATGATAGTCCTCCCGCATTTGATAAGGATGTTCGGGTTGATCCTGTTGTTGACCCTCAAGCTAAAGGGAAGACTGTAGAGACAAACTTACTTGGTTTCTATCAAGATGGGCATATGATTCACCCACTGTTTGTTAACTGCTTGTTGGATAAGATTCACAGCATGGAAGGAAGAGTGACTGAAATGTTAGCTTATCGCGATATTGTGGAGACTGAGAATCTTAAGTTGAAAGAGCAGTTAGATGCAGACAATAAGTCTTTGCTGCGTGTTAAAAAGCATAAGAATCGTTTGATTCGAAGGGTATTAAAATTGCAGAATGAAAACGATAAGAATGAGGAGAAATTAAGGGAGCTTAATGCTCAAATTACTCTTATGCAATTTAAGGGCCCTTCGCAGAATCCATCAAGTGGTGTGAACATTCAGGTTTTTAACGCTCCTGTGAATTTATAATGGGTTGGGGTGCACTTACTTTTGATTTCAGGTTTGAAGTTATGATAAGTTGATAATTAAGTTTTTCTTACAGGTATTTAGTTTGTATTAATTCATTTATTATTTAGTTTATTTCATTTTCTTTTTGTGTGTGTTTTAATTATGTTTCTTTTGTGTGCAGTATCGCAGGTAATGTTTTGGATCTTCTTTCATGGATTTTGATGATTTCCTACTATCTGGATGATCCCTACATAATTGGGAACAAATCAATTGGCGAGGACAGTTTTTCCAGGTGTCACTATATAGTTAGTGCCTTTGTCGCTTTCCTAATTTTGTGCTATGAACTGAGTTTCTCCAATTTCATAACATTACAATGTATATTAAAAATGACATGTTTCACTTGTCATTTTTAAGGAGATTAGTTATGATTTCGATTTTATGGTTTCTGATTATATAGAACCATTTCTCTATGAATTGGTTATTTAAAGAGACATGTGGGGATTGAAAAAGGGTCGATATTTTGGGAAAGGGAGGACAAGACCACTATTTGATTTTCCTGTGACTTATGGCAGTTTGTTGTCAACAGCTACAGTCTTTTAAACTGGTGATACTTATATATGTTTACGGTATTTTTACTTAGCATATGTGTTTACTGTATCGATTGGTCTTGTTATTTTTTCCACATTATTAATGTTTGTTATGATCTCTTTAATGAAATTGTGCAAATATTTTATATATAATTGTCGACTTATACTGTTTTCGTTTTTGCTGATATATGTCGTGTTGTAACTTTGATGTTTGAACATCATAAGGTATATGATAATATCTACCGTGCGATCTTGTTTAAAGTCTGAATTTATTCTGAATATTTCCAAGATTATTAACACAGTAGTATTATTGGAAAATGTGATTACAGTTTTATGTTCTCCATGCTCCTGATCAGGATAGGACTCAGATTAGATTAGTAGTTTCCTTTTAATTGTTTTACTGGGAACTTATTTGAATCAGATATTTATATTCATATTACAATTCAGATTATTCTCTTGTAATTAATGTACAAGTGTTTATAATATATCTCTGTAAATTTATCAACTCTGTTAATATTCAGTTACTTGTTTATTCTTGTATGATAAATTAATTGCTTGAAGTAGATGTAATTTAACTGATTGATCTTGTTAGATATAACATTTATTAATTCATGTAGGGATAGGTTTAGATCTGATTAACAAACAGTAGTTTTAGTTTTCCCTTTTCAAATCCTCTCCTATAGCGGGGAATAACTTTAGGAAAGGCAACGGGGCCTTATTCCCATCAGGAACAGCTATTTAAACAACTGAGAGCATCTCGAAAACTCTTGGATCAGGTTGTTCCTCGGTTGACTCTTGTGCCTATTTCGGCCCGTCAACAATGGCGCTAGAAGGAGGGCCAGCTTAAGTAAATGGCTGATGAAAACAATCATGTTAACAAAATCAATCAGCCTATCACCCCTCAAATACAGTCATCATCACAACCCCGTACTCTCCGGTCATCACGTTTAGGTGAAGCCCCTCTGAACGACTATGTTCGGAACCTTATCTCCCAATTCAACTCTAGCGGTACTCACCAACCTGAAGAAATTGACCAGTTTGAGCAAGCCATAAACGAATCTCGTAGGATCCTAACAAGGGCTTATTCGAATCTCACTGGGTGCCAACCCACTGAATTACCTCTCCCACAGGTCACACGTCCCCGCACTCATTGTCCTAAACATTTTTCGGAAGAACATGAGCAACCTTTAGGTGCTCTCCCTGACCTTCAGATACAACAGTTTCTGACAGGCGCCAATCAACCTTCGTCTTCTTCAGGACCACCTGCTTCAGGAGGGTCTGGTCAACCACCATCACCACCTCATTCACCTCCCCACATTCTTCAAACACCACCTTCGCTGCCTCCAACTCCAAGGAACATGGCAGGTGTGAACCCCCCAAACCCTAATGCTAATATGCCATGGTTAGCTTAGGATGCAGTTGTTGTCCCAGGCGATCAACACCCTTTACCTAAGCATCCTGAGAAGTTGTTACCCAAGTTCAACCCTGAGCTAAAAGAACCGGCTGAAGACCATGCCAAGAAGTTTATGCTAGTTGTTCGGCTCTTGGATGTTGAACATGAAGATGTAGTCTGTCGAATTTTCCCTTATACATTTGAGGGCAAAGCTTCGACATGGTATTTTTCGCTTACGGTTGGTTCCATTACCAGCTGGAACGAATTCGACCTTGCTTTCATGAACAAGTTTGGAGACGACAAGACTCCAGCTGCCTTGGTGTTAGAATTGTCTAGAATTCACATGGAAACCAAGGAAAAGGTCAAAGATTTTAACCAGCGATTCCTAACTTTGAGAAACAGGATTCCTGCTGCTTCAAGGCCAGCTGAGGATGTCACTATTGAATTTTACACTTCAGCCTTGCCTGTGTCAATGGCCATGTTTGTCAGACAAAAATCCAAACTTACCCTTGCTAAAAACTTTGAAGAAGCAATTAAGGTTGAGAAAGATATGCCTGCCATAAAGGCAAACCCTGGGGTAGATACCGATTCTGCATCTTCTTCTCGAAAGAAGACTGGCAGTCCTACCAAGAACACAAACCCTGAGAAAAAAGGTCAGGATTCACTGGATTTAGACAGCCTCCAAAGAGTTATTAAAAAGTTGTCCAATGAAATCATTGATTTAAAGAAAGGTACTTCTGAAAACACCCCAAATAAAGAACCACCTAGACAGCCTTTTAGAAGACCTTTCCAAAATACAGCTCCGAAACAGACTCCACCTTTTGAAGCTAATAGTGTTGATGAAATTAATAGTTTCCTCAAATTATTAGTTGCGGGTCTAGAAACATCAGCTGAAAGCGATGCTCCATCTTCAGGGCAGAGTTCTGAAGATACCCAAGAAAAGGATAATAACACAGAAGATAAACCTCCTCAAGTTATTAGTCACTTCTGGGACACCACAGAATTGACTGATGACGAAGATGTGGATGTTGTCAATGTAAATCAGCATCAATACAACACTAGAAGCAAAAAATATCAGCCCTCAGGGGAACCTTCTACAACTGCTACAAATAATAGTTCAGCTGTCCAAACAACAAATCAACCTGCAAATATTAAATCTGCACCTTCACTTGGGTTAGAATACGATCTGATTGAAGATTTAAAGAAAATCAGAGCCAACATATCTATCTATGAGCTCCTTAAGTTACCTGTGATTAGAGATAAAATGATGCAAGGGGTATCTCCAAGTAAAAGTGGCAAAACTCCTTCAAATCAAAACAGTTCTGCTAATACTAAAGATAATTCAACAAAATCTTCAGTCAATGCATCATCCATAGGAAAGAAATCAGACTCTTCAACTCCTTTTTTACTTACGTTTGAAATCTGCAATCGTAAAGTGCACAACTGTATGATAGACTCAGGAGCTTCAAAGAACGTTATGCCATACTCTGTGTGTAAAAAACTTAATGCAGTCCCTGTTCCCTGTGATACTAGCATTGTGCAGCTTGATCGATCAAATGTGAAAGTGATAGGAAAGTTGAATGATGTGTTGATAAGGTTAGCTTCAAACCCTCAAGTCCATTTTATCATTGATATAATTGTTGCAGATATCCCAGAAGCATATGGCCTATTTCTTAGCAGAGATTGGTCTGAAAAATTGAAAGGATATTTTGCGACAGACTGGTCACATTTATGGATATCTCATAATGGTCGTCCAAACAAGATCAGAATTGATCGAGAACGGTATATGAAATGCACAATCACCGAATTGGATGACTCTAATGAGCCGGTGCTATTCACTGATACCATAATGGGCAATTACATGACTGATTCCTTTTTTGGGAATTTTGAAGCTGAAACTTCACCAATTCAAAACTCAGTACAACAGTCTGAAGTATTCCATTTTACTCAAGTTCCGGAAGAGATTCCAGTTCCAAACACGGTACATTTAGATCTGAACAAGGGTCTCTGGTCTCTATACTTTGACGGATCTAAGTCAAAAGAAGGGGCTGGTGCAGGTTTCTTGCTGATAGATCCCTATGGGAAAAGGCATTTCATTGCTTGCAGGTTAGAATTCGATTGCATAAATAATGTGGCTGAATACGAAGCTCTGATTCAAGGTCTGAAAAAAGCAATTGACTTGGGAGCCAAAGCTTTGGTAGTGTTAGGAGACTCTGAGATAATTGTTAGACAGGTATGTAACACTATACATTGCATTTCTAGGCATCTGAGAAACTACCAGGCAGAGGTATGGAATCTATTACTATCATTTGAAGCCTTTAACATAAATTCTATCCCTCGTTACTTAAATCAGGAAGCAGATCTTTTAGCTAACGTTGCTTCAAGGTTAATTCCGTCTAAAGGAATGCTTGCTGATTCCTTCTTTATTGAATTGTTGTTCAGACCTTCCATACCTGAAAACATCGCAAATTGGAGAGTCTTCGACAACGACGAGCAGTTGGTCGATTTTCTGACTTTGAAGGATACTTTTAAAGATGCGGTCATTGACGAAATGACTCATGATGAGGATCTGTACAATTTTGCGGTAATTCATAAGCCTTGTTCAATTCAAGAATCTCTCAATCAGGTTAGTACTCTTCCCAGATCAGTAATCAGACTCGAGAAATTCTATGACTTGAAGGATAAATTTAAAGCTGCAAGGAACTGTAAAACCAACAGCTCCATTATGCAATCTGAAATTGTAAATCTAGGCACTGAACATGACCCTCAATGTTCCAATCTGGGTAGTATGTGTACTCCCCAAGAAAAAACAGCCTTCATACGACTCTTTAATGAGTTTAAAGACATTTTTGCATGGACGTATGAGGATCTTAAGACATTTGATCCTAATATAATGCAACATGTCATTCCCATGAAACCAGAGGCTAAACCCTTTCAACAGAAATTGAGGAAAATGCATCCTATCCTAGAACCAGCTGTCAAGAAGGAGCTGAATAAACTCCTTGCCACCAGAATAATTTTCCCGGTACGGCATGCACAGTGGGTGGAAAATCTTGTCCCCGTCAGAAAGAAAAATGGTGATATCAGGTTATGCGTCGATTTCTGAAATCTGAATAAGGTTTCAGATAAGGACAATTATCCTGTTCCTCCAATGGAGAAAATCTTACAACAGGTCTCTGGATCTGAAATGTTTTCACTTTTAGACGGCTTTTCGGGATACAACCAAGTGTTAGTATCCAAAGCAGATCAGTTGAAAACAACCTTCAGGACCCCTTGGGGAACTTATGCCTATAGGAAAATGCCATTTGGTTTAATTAATGCCGGAGCAACGTTTCAAAGGGAAATGGATATCGCATTTAGAGGTATGATCGGTAAGTTTGTCGTTATTTATCTTGATGATATTACTGTCTTTTCAAAGAATAGAGCTGATCATTTAACTCATCTCAGGAGAGTTTTTGAGAGTTGCAGGAAATATGGGATTTCTCTGAATCCTAAGAAATCCATCTTTTCAGTTACAGAAGGTAAGTTACTGGGTTTCGTTGTTTCTAAACAAGGTATCAATATTTACCCAGAACGTACACATGCTATATCTCAAATTTCTATGCCTCACTCAAAGAAAAATCTATGCAGTCATTTCCTGGGAAGATAAATTTTGTTTCTAGATTTATTCTTGGGTTCACTAAAATTGTTAGGCCGCTCCAGAAAATGATTAAGAAAGATGCTGAATTTAAATGGTCTGTTGAAGAGAAGCAATCTTTTCATGACATCTTAAAAGCCATTGCTGAAGCTCCCACCTTAACAAGCCCAGATTTTTCTAAGCCATTTATCTTGTACACGTTTGCTTCTGGTTCTTCATATGCTGTTGTTCTAACGCAGAAAAATCAGGAAAATAATGAAGCTCCCATTGCTTTTACGAGTTCTGGTTTGAATGGTGCAGAATTGAATTACCTAGAAGTGGATAAGCAAGCGTTCGTTGTTTTTAAGTCTGTCAAACATTTCCACCCCTATTTCCTGAAGTCTCATACCAAGGTCATTGTGCCATATTCCGCAGTTAGAAATCTTTTGGTACAAAAGGACCTGGGTGAAAAGGACCTGGGAAAACGCGCATAAATCCCAATTGGTGAAACCAATTCTGCACAAACCTGTGGTGTTGGAAAGAGGAAAGAATCGGATACCTCAGTACAAAATTTCAGACATATAGTAGCAGTAATTTTGGAGATACCATAGAAACAATATCAGACATTATGTAGAAAAAACTGAAGAAAACTAGGGCATCAGATATTTTACAATTCTAATCACAGTTTTGGGAAAATGAATATGTTGCTTAGCTCACCTTCAGGAGGCAGATCTTTCTATCCAATCAGATATGAAAGATTCCAAGTTTTTAAAATTAGGGTTTCTCTGACAAACCCTAGATCAGCCAGATCCAGAACCAGGACGAACACCTCAAACCGGATTTCACTGGTTCTTGAAGAAAATGAATTAGACACCTACATAAGTGGAGAGGTTCTAGTTCCAGAGGGATATGAGGCTAAAGCCTTACACAAGAAGAAACTCAACTCATAATAAGAGAAGAGAATATGGGAGCAACTGAAGATCAAGCGCTCACGATTCAAAGAAGATCCCTCAAGGGATGAGGAATATGAAGAACTCAATTCTTGAAGAACCTCTTATCCATCTTAGAATTTTGATAAGAAATGATGATGTCATGAATGAATAAAATGATGAAGAAGAAGGATCAAGAAGGATTCTACCCACGAAACGAATAAAATATAAGTATTCAATTGTCATTTCATGATATTGTGTTGTTATGCATTTGCTTATATTCAGTTGATGTGTTATACATGATAGAATGTTTGCATTAATGACAGTATACTACTAATATGCATGTGATGGGTAAGTAGCTCATGGTGCTATACAACTCTCCATTGCTACTTATCTAGAATGAAACCTCTTTGCTGACATATTGGATTCGTGCACAATCTCAATGATGTCATGGTAGAGATAGAACGCATCTAGAAAGTTTCCATGAGATATGGATGAATGTTGTATTGGCTAAACATTTGCATGATGCATAAGAATTTTTCGTTATGAATATGATCTATGAAATGGTTCTAACCATCCAATTGGAGCATTTGACTTGTAGGAAAGGTCCTGCACAATCACCTACAAGAAAAGGAGGATGAGACTTGTTCCAAAGAACAAGTGATGACAATTCAAGATTCACTCCAATAAAAATGAACCTGGTAGGATTGTGTCATCCTTGAGCTTTTGATCAGAATGGATCCGGTGACTTCGGTACTCAAGAATGTGGTAGGATTGTATCATCCTTGAAATTTTGTTCAGAATGGATCCAGTGACATCGGTACTCGAGAACATGGTAGGATTGTATAATCCTTGAACTTTTGTTCAAAACAGATACGGTAACTCCGATACTTGAGAATGTGGTAGGATTGCATAATCCTTGGACTTAGTCCTAAAGTGATAGGGAGTGATTATCCCGTAATTGTATCCGGTAACTTTGGTTGTCGAGAATGTGGTAGGATTGCATCATCCTTGGACTTAGTCCTAAAGTGACAGGGATTGATTATCCCATAATTGTATCTGTTGACTTCGGTTGTCGAGAATGTGGTAGGATTGCATCATTCTTGGACTTAGTCCTAAATTTATAGGGAGTGATTATCCCATAATTACATCCGGTGACTTCAGTTGTCAAGAATGTGGTAGGATTGCATCATCCTTGGACTTAGTCCTAAAGTGATAGGGAGTGGTTATCCCGTAATTGTATCTGGTGACTTCAGTTGTCGAGAATGTGATAGGATTATATCATCCCTGGACTTAAGTCCAAAAGTGATCGGAATACTTTCATCTTCGTATTGTGGATTACAGGTTGTTGCTAATGATGATGATGTTGTTGATCGAAAGATCAGAGTGTGATGATGATGTTGCTGATTGAAAGATCAGAGTGTGATGATGATGTTGTTGATCGAAAGATCAGAGTGTGATGATGATGTTGTTGATTGAAAGATAAGAGTGTGATGATGATGTTGCTCAAGTTGTTGCTGATGATGATGATGTTGCTGATCGAAAGATCAGAGTGTGATGATGATTTTGCTCAGAGAATTGCTGCCGATGATGATAATGATCGAAAGGTCAAATTATTGTTGATGATGTTGCTCAAAGTATTGATGATGATGATGATGATGATGATGATGATGATTGAAAGGTCAAAGTATTGTTGATGATGATGTTGCGGATTGAAAAGACTAAAATGTTGATGATGATTTTGTCGACCGAAAGATCGAAGTGCTGCCACGAAGGATCGAAAGATCAAAGCGTTGCTGCAAAAGGATCAAGTGATCATATGATGCAGAAGATGAAGACATTAAATAGTAGTTGTTCCAAGCTACTGATGAATGTTGAAAAAATTCTTGTGACGTATAGATGTATCACCCTGATGATGTTGAAGATGATCTCTCTCCTCCTCCTACTATTGTTTTTGATGTTGTTGTAGAATACCCTTCTCGTTAATGGGGAGTGTTGAATTATTGTAACTTCGAAGTGCATTTACCCTGATGTTCCTATCGGGGGAATCATGTGTATTTTATTGTACCCCGATGTTCCTATCAGTAGAATTATTTGTATTTCAATGTAGCGCAGGTTCCTATCGAGAGAACTACTAAGAGTCATGAGGAATTTCCCTCCTTTGTAAGTCAGGGGGAAAAGTCCCCACAGTTGTGGGGCACTAGAGTCTCCCTAGAGAACTTGACCTAGTCAAGTACACTGGGGCGGACATAGTTGAGTTAAATGTCAAGTGAACGAAAGAATATAAATAGAGGGAGGTGCTCCTCATTTGAGACACAGATACTCACTTGTGTATAGCACATGGAGAGAGAGAGAGAGAGACATATCTGCTGGAGGGAGGCACACCTGTTTTGGGGTCTTGTATTTTATCTTTTATGCATCTTATACAGAGGAAGTTTTTGCTAGGTTTTCTTCCCTATGAGGGTTTCCCAGGATAAATCTTTCTGTTCTTTTTGTGTGGTTGTGCTTGTCTATCTTTCAGTGATCTTTTGGCTTATGGTTATGTTGTTATGATGCTAAATGTTATAAGATCTTATATAACCATTAAAAAATTAACAGGATCGGTCTTGGGTTCTTGACCACGAATGGTGGACGAAATTTATCCCATGTAAATCATAAGGGAAGCTTATAGGTACCATGTTCCATGAATCAAGCCTCTAACTATCACACAAGATTTCTCTATGGGGTTTCTTGTCCTAAAGTGAGGATGGGTTCCATGAGGATATTTTGAGCATAATGGATGTGTATCAAGTCCATTCTATTCTTAATGGAGGAAACCTATGACTTATTACCAAAAATGAAGCTTCATTTCCTCAAAAGAGATGAGTGAGGCATTACACAACCACAAGATACCTATATAGGGGATATTTCACCTTAGTTATGGAACTAGGTTCCACTATGAGGTTTTGAGTACAACAATGGGTCTAAAGGACATGACTATGGTAATGGGAGGAAACTAGGGCCTAAGTATCTTAATATTATAGTGAACAAGAACCTTGAATAGGAATTCAATCACCAAACACAACCTCTCTACATGATATTTGGTCTATGAATTGGGATATGGGTGCCAATTGAAGGATTTGAACCATAGGGAAGGTATTCAAGGACAATACCAATGTTATATGACAAACCTAAGGCCTCATGTTCCAATGTAAGCTTGTATAAATCAAGATCCCTGAAGGAGGTCTAAAAGAAACATGTGTGACCTCTTTAGAGGATTATTGTTATCAAATTGGAGATATGCATGCCATTAGGAGGGTTTTGTCTCTAAGTATGGACCTTGGGGATTTGATCATGATTGAGGGAGGAAATTCAACCCATGTGTACCATATGGGAAGCTTCTAGGGACCATGTTCCATCAATCCAACCTCTATATGGCTTCATAAGTGTTATGCAATGCTTCAAGCATTAGATGGATAAAGGTTATACGTATTTTATGTTACATGTATTGCGGGTTGTGGGTATTAGAAGCAATAGGAGTTAGGGGTGCTAGAGTGTATAAGGGTCATACATTATGGGGTTATTGTTATAAAGGATAGGGTTTTATGGTGACAATAATTGTAGGTTAAATACATTTCATGACTTAGATGTGAGGGATTAGGGGTAGTAGGGATTATAGAAGCAAGGTTATGGGTC
>LPNX010272416.1:538644-569204 GCA_001517045.1 Pseudotsuga menziesii | reverse complement strand
AACTTCACATCGCTCGCAACGCACGGATCAGCGAACCTCCTACCAATCAACCGCTTTGCATCTGCCAAAACATAACAGGAAAACAAATATATATATATATTTTACACAAAGTACACAATCTAACAACAAACCCATCCTACAGATGCAAATTCTAGACCCAGCACGCGTCTATCGCATTAAATCGCCTCAAAGACTTCATATTCGAGAATGAAAGAGGAAATCAATATATATATACACACAACAATAAGCAGTAAGCAGTGGAATAAAATCCCTCCCGAAAGTGAAAGTGAAACCGAGAGTGAGAGTGAGAAGGATGAATAAACTGACCGAAAACCGTGTTGATGGGGTTCATTGCGACCTGGTTCTTGGCAGCATCTCCGATGAGACGCTCTGTATCAGTAAAAGCGACATAGGAGGGAGTGGTTCGATTCCCCTGATCATTAGCGATGATTTCCACCCTATCGTGCTGCCACACTCCCACACACGAGTACGTCGTCCCCAGATCGATTCCGATCGCTGCTCCCTCGCCTTTCCCAGCCATCTTAACACCCCTCTCACAGAACAGAAAGCAATTAACTGTAAGACGAGAGAACAGAGACCAGGTAGAGCAGAACGTAAACGTAAGCAGGCCAAGAATCACTCCGATAGGGAATGTTAAAATCCTTGGACAAAAAGAGATTTTATAGTCCTAAAAGCACAATTCCAAGATGTCTAACTTCCTCCTTAAAACGAGATAAAGATGAATATTTAAATAGTTGTTTATATAAAACTAAAACGAGATAAAGATGAATATTTAAATAGTTGTTTATATAAAACTAATTTTATTTTCTTGAAACTTCTTCTAGGGGCTATATTGTTGGATAAATATAATTTTTTTCTCCAAAAACTTCTTTTAAATAGTTATTATACATAACTAATTTTACTTAAGAGAAACTTATAATTTTACTTTTGAGAAACTTCTTTTATAGCCTCTACAAACCCAATTATTTTTTTTCCTCTTTATGGGTCAAAGTTTATGGATTTTTGGTCACTTTATGTTAGGATACATCATCTCCCACATACTCCGTTGTAAAGCACAAGAGTAGATACCATGAAGTTCTAGGGATTTTTCTTAACTCATAGGTAGTTACCTTAGTTTCTAATAAATATTGTTTAGCTACGAGTGATCCATGCCTAGCTTTATGTTATCACCCAACTTCTCTCATTTTCTCTCATATAATCAAAGAAAAATAGACAAAATAAGATAACTCATTTCATATATATATTATAAAAAAAGAAATATAAAAAATAATAGGTTGTTGGTGCATGGATGCATGGATAACTTCATGGAAGATAACTAGAAAAATATGGGTGATTACATGTAGCTAGGCATAGATAACTGGTAGCTAAACAATTCTAAAAAAAGAAATATAAAAAAATTTCTTGTAGCCGATGGCAATTCATGGCAAATAACTCGAAGAAGGTGGGTGATAACATGTAGCTAGGCATTGATAACTAGTAGACGAACCAGTTTAATTGTTGCTAGGCATAGATGATTTCATTACCTCTTCCAACCCAAAGGTGTGAATTATACTTTTATTTCTTTTAAACTTGACACTTATATTAACAAATTGATCGATGCCCTTATGATGCAGATTACTCACGGCGCTCAAACCGTTTTGAATTATGAATTGAATTATATTGGAGAATGCTTTTTATGGTATAATGAAATTCCCAAGTCTGACTCAAAACCCCGAGAATTTTTGTGGTGGAAAGATGGAGATCTCCAACCAGAAAGCATGCCACTTGAACTGCCCTTGGAATAAGAGGAGATAAAAACACACCCAACATGAGTCATTTTTAGGTAAGAGAAAATGATGTTACCATACCCCATCGTCTCTTGAATCGAGACAAAATCAGGATTTTGGGTTTCCACAATCCTTCTTAAGTCTTGTTTTTTTGTAGGGTGATCCAAACCCCTGCAACTCAAAGACAATATTATCATTAAGAACTAGAAACCACAATTTGTTTCCTCTAATAATACACATTATAGACAATTGTTGTTAAACTTGTATCTCAAGGTTTTCCTTATCTTGTGCTATAGATATGTTTGACCTTCTACCATTAGTACCCATCTGTTTATTTTTTGAATGGTTCAATTCCAATCCCCCAACAATCCCCCCTTCCTTATCTAGGATCTTCCCCTTTCGAGGTCTAAGAATGTACTTATTATCTCTAGTGCCATATCGACCTCATTCAGGGGTTTTGATATAGAGACATCCTCCCTACTTTTATAAACCAACCCCTCAAAGTTCCCAACCTAAGGGAAGAAACCACACCTTCGACAAAGTAGGAAGAAATACAACCCATTCCCTCTCTAGAAAATCATTATAGGCGTCGATACCCAAATAAACTTTCACACTCATAGAGTGTTGTCCATATAAATCACCATTTACAATCGATACTGGAGGTATTCTAATTATGGAAATTAGATCATTTATGGACATCCCTTTCAAACTTGGAGTTGAGTCCTCTGTGGTGGAATCCAAAGGATGGACCATGAATGACACATAGACTCGAGTAGATGAGGACATGGTTGTCGTGAGATAACCTAGGAGACAAGTGACACAAACATTGCCCACCATTTGTCCTTGATGACTGATACGTCGTTGGATATAAGGAATGACATACAAGATGTGTGAGAGGATATGCAGACTAGACTGCAGGAGCTCAGTAACCGGGTGTAATAACTCAAAAATTCATAAAAATTTAAAAATTTTCATGTGACATAAAATGTCAAATGTCAATGCTATTGTACCACTAACTGATTGCAGATAATCAAACAGTTTGTAAGAGAAACTAGGATTACTTCTTTATTAGATTCTGTATAACTTGAAGGCTTATCATAACAAGTCATGTTAGCACTGTTTCAATTTAGCAGTTGTAATCTTTTTCCAGAAAGTAGAAAAGATATTCTGTCTTTTACTAATGCTAAGTTTATTATTGTTTTTCTTTTGTCAAGTAGGGGAAAGTTTCTTAGGGATGATCGAGGCTTACTTAGCTTATAGCTAACACAGTGGGACTAATGGTTCTTTACAGGTTTTAAGAAGTAAGCGTAAGTTCCAGTAAAATAATATATATATATACAGGTCAATAAGATACTTCTCTAGCATGAATATGATGCTAGACTTAGAATGTTTAAATGCAGCTTGTCTCCGTAAGAGGTAGTATTGGTTTTAATTTTGTCATCAAACTTCGTAAGGACGTTAATACAAAATTGTATATGCATGGGTTACATTGCATGATCAATTACTATCAACATGACATCAAATCATCAGGATGATTAAGATTAAATTCTAATGAATACTTGCATTCTTGCTTACAGTAATTGTAATCTAGAATTTAATTAGGAAGAAACAAAGTTCATAGCTTCAAACTTAGTGACATTAGATGTTTTTCTCAAAAATATAAACAAAACTATACTGACTCTTAACTGTATATTCATTGATAGGCGTTTAGAGTTACAATTGAAACTCTTATATAAATTATGAGAACTGCACTTACTTAAGTCCCCAACTACACGCTGCAATAAAAGAATTGGATCAAGAATATCTTCCTAGTTGAAAGAATTCTTCTTTATTACTTTTACAGTCCTTTACTTTGAATTGTTATTACTTGTATCTTACGCTTTCATTCTTGGTGTACCCTTTAGCTATAAATTAAACCTTACACAAAGTTGCTTAGTAAATCTTTTGAAATAAGGTTGTTGGATAAAGAAAACTAGTGAGAGATCTAATATTGCTCTGGTCCTAGTTAACAATTTACTCTCCAACTCTAACTAATCAAATGGCTACCATTAGATCTCCTTTTAATATAGTTTAATATACAACATATATCTTTTAACTATGTTTTATCAAACATAGTTAACAAAATAACTATCTTATCTTGATCTATAAATGAAACCCTAGAAGAATATTCATGTCTTAACCCTATAGTTAATATACTAAGCATTTGAAATAATTCAAAGGTAATATATTATTGGCACTTCAAGAAAATTGCATCGTTTAAATGATTATAGGTTTTGATTATAATTATTTTAATGCAGATTGGTATTGCACTCAACTATTGTCTTGCACCCACGCTTATGAAATAATTTAGGTGGGGACGTGCAGGTGTTTTGTCCACGGGTTGGGTTGACTTATAACGAAACCCTAACCCTATCCTTTCGCATTGCAACAATCTTTTCGACTGGTGCGGCCAAGCTGCGAGCTCATGGCCGCCATGACTCTGCCATTATGTCATATTTGTATACTGCCTTCCGACAAAACATTGTGATCTTGTATTGGTGAAGACATAAGGTGGTTCTTGGTGCTTAAATACTGCTATAGCATACTGTGAGTGTAGAAACTGTTTTTCTTCAATGATTCAAGGACTGAGTTAGTTTTTATGACAAAAAAATAGTGGACAGAGCTTGTCAAAGAGTGCTCTTCGTTCTGGTTGGAGTGTTGCTTATTTTCCTTCGGATTTGTGACTCGGGGTTTCAGTTGCAACCAGCACATTAGACTTGTTCAGGGTATTACTCTTCCATGTGACATCGAGCTTCTCCAGCTTCTTGCATCCACGATTTCTCCAAACGATAGTCATACCAGGTAACTGTTGGTCAAGATTTTTGCTTTACATCAATGTTAAGTTATAAATACATTTTTAAATCTGTAACTAATATTGGTTTTTCTGCGTAGGTTCCTCTCACGACAATTGGGGTTAGTTGATAGTACACCTCTCCATTCACGGCCACGCAAACCCTGGTAAGCCCCGGTTGAAATGAGGGTTTTCTCTTGCATTGGTATTATGGTGGTTGGAAAGATGAGAATACTTCGCTGCTAGTTATGGACTCGGCCTGGGTTTTACTTCTAGGTTGTTCTTCATGTTGTTTTGTTTTTGTATAACTTTTAAACCCTAAAGGGTATTATGGCAAGAAACTTTGAAGGCTAAAGCAGCCGAGACTTAAGGATTTTGTGACAGAGCCCTTACGGCCTGAGAAGATGTAAAAACTTTATGTTTTTCACATTCAGCTTAAGTCGTGATGATACTATTTCGATCACTGTCTGATTCAACGAGACTTGTAAATAGATATAGGGTGATGAAAGTATTGGTTACCATTTCAGTTTACTGTTTCATTTATACTTGTATAGTTTGTTTTGAGCAGGCTTAAGCCTCGACCGATATTTATAAAGGCCATAGGCCATTACTCTTATTTTATTTGCCTCTATTAAATTGTTAACAATGTTATTTAATTTACAATTTCATTTAATATAAATGATTTATATTGATTTTTACTGTTTTGAATTTATAACATGTTATTAGGTGAATATTTTACTCTGTTTTCTCTCATAATGGTTATTATCTTTAGTTAACCTACAGTTCAGTAATGAGATGGATTTTTACAGAAAGGGTTTTAGTTCTGTTTTCTAAGTTTTACTTTCAGTAATAATTATTTACAGCTATTAAATTTTATATTATGATTAAGAATGTGAAAGTATGTTTTTAGGGATAAAACCTACCTCTTGTAAATCCTAAGTAAATCTCGAGGGTTACAATAAAAACAACATCTATATTTCGAAAACAGAATATAAATTTGAACTTGGAATAACTTATTATAAAACCTATGAAGTATCAGCTAGGTAAAACCCTAAGTACAATTTTTTTACTGTTCCTATATTTGTTTATTTAACTTTATTTATTTTGTGTTTATAATAAATATTAGTACTAGTAATAGTTCTGTGATTAGTATGACTACTAATGATTAATACATATTATGTTATTTTCCTGTAATTAGATAATACAGATACTTACAGTAGATAGAGCAAGTACTTCTAGTTTTCTGTAAATGAATTACATAAAAACTATAAAAGTAATCATTCGCATTTTTCATACAGAGTAATAAACAAATCTACTTATCTAACTTAAACAACCAGTTGTACTAGAGTACTGCCTTATAAAAGGTGTGGAAAAATACAGTATGGTAATTTCTTCCTATTCATGTTTCATTTAACAATATCACTATTGTTTTAAATATACTTTACCAATCACTAATATTATCAATAAACAATGTTTTTTTCTTCAAAAACCCTAATAAAACATTAACATGCATATCTTGAAAGACTAGTAATCCTTTTTTCTGAAAATAGTAGATAAATTATAAATAAACCTGAACAAATAAAAACATGTCAATGGATGAGGTGACAACAACTTAACGAGGTTGTCCCTCCCAACCAACTCCTGGAGAAAGCTTAGTCTGCACTTTCTCATGACCCCCGAGCCTGTTTCATGGTCCTCCTGGTAGAGTACTGGTGAAAGATGTAACCTCAAGATCCTTTGTCACTTGACTAAATATACATTAGTGATTCATCCTTGCTCATAGCAATAAGAACTTCAGCCTAAAGTAGTTGCACAAGTTCAATCTTCAGCATTTAACCCCTCAAACTCACTTCAACAAGTCCCCTCCATTGAATTTCTCATTTGCACTTTATTCACTCAGAATGATCACAATTCTAGATTGAGCAGCCTCAGCTGTCTTCAATGGGAAGTTTTATATCAATGCCTAGGTCTTCTGGGTCAGTTTTTACTTAATGAGCCACCTGCTCCAATTCCACTTTCTTGGGGAATCATGACCACAATTATAGGGAAGTTGCCACCTGCAAAAGTTAGAAGTAGTTTGAGGATGTTGCCACTTGTCAGTATACTCTCCACCCAGTCTCCTCCACCAAGTGACCAGTTAACACTCATTTAACATCTTCCCTAAGTTGTTGTCTCATCATTTATTTATTTGTTAATAAAATATTCTGAAATACATTAATTATCCTTGACCCCACTGGTCATCAATTACAAACTTAGCATAAAATATAACATAATGTTCCTCAATAACATTAAATTATTTTGCAAATTGGGGCATGTGACACTGGGTGCAAATCGTGATTGAGTGGTGTGCATATATCATCAAGCTATTCCATCTTCCCTTGTCGCTGCTTGCGGTTGTTGCGGATCCCAAATTGGAAAATTCTTAACAAGATATAGAGGCAGAGAATACACTGGATCCCTCATTGTTGAACATCCTTGTAGCTATCCTCCCTAAGGTCAAGGAGGAATCAAATCATTTGGAGATAAACAATTTGGCACAGGAGAGGAGGCCCATAGAGGCCACAACCAGCAACAACAAGCATGAAGCCCCAACCCTCAACACGGAAAGAGTCGAGCCCCCACAGAACAAGAAGCATCTGGAACAAGGCTCCTTGGAGTAGATATTGGCATCGACAACTTTTGCATGCACATAGTTTGGCCGGTTTACAACCCTAGTTTCGTTAATGCTATATGCCTATATTGTTTTGTTAGCATCAATCTATACTTTTTTGAACACTACTAGTCTTTTGTATGGGGCTCAATAGTGGCAATTAAGAAGTATTTTGGAAATTCGTTTCAGGTCTTTCTTGAATATCTTTTGATTGTATGTCTGAGCCATAATTTCTCTTTCCGAGAGGCTCAATTTTGACTATATCTAGTTGTAAATTTTGTAATGACATAATATAAGTACTAATTAAAAAAAATCATTTAATTTTCATCAATATACACCAAATACTTATGTTTAAAAAAACATAGATATAAATATATACCAAAATACTTTGAACATTGTATACAAATCCTTAACTAATTTGTAACGCATCTAAACAATGCAACTAGACTTAAGTGCATCTCACACGAACAACCTTTTTTATAGGTGTACATTTATAATTCAACATGTTATATTATTAATAGATTCATCCACATTAGTGATATTTCACAATTTAGAGGATTAATGCACTTAACCTATTTGATGGTGATTAAAGTTCACTAAGTTAATTTAGGTTTTGTGTTAATGAACAATTTACATCAAGTTATTCCTTGTATTTAGTTAGTTTACTTTTAAGACTCAAGATCAATTGTTATTGTTTATTGCATTTATTTAATTGATTATGATTGTTTATTATACAAACTTTGTTCCCAACTATTGATTAGTTTTAGGGTTGATGACTTAGAATATCTTTTAAAGATCATAGATTGCTAACTCTACATGTGTTGTGAGCTATAGGAGATGATGTGGTGTTGTTCTTGAAACATAATGATTACGTGTGTTCAATTTGGTTACAATAGATTTCAAGTAGTTGTACATGAGCTTCAATAAAAAGGGTCATAAACACACTTTCAAAGGTATCCAAATCACTTTCCTAGAAATTAACAATGCTCACCATATGGACACAATTTGAATAAATACCACTCATGAATTATGTCCCAATTCAACACCATCTATGTTAATATCCTCATAGGGAAGTTACCCTGATTTGTACTTGGTTTTATCTAAACATCAATAATCCTTTAAAGCACACTAGGGCTTGCTCCTTCACGTCGCAAGCATGATCACAGGATACCATTGATTCCAATAAGTCAACTGCTTAATGTGTGTAATTCAAGAAGTCACAATGTTACCTTCTAATTTGAATCTCATATTATAATCTCCTAGAATGGGTCCCAACGAGCTCCAACTATTGCAAGCATCGTTAGAGCCTTGAAGCTTAGACACAAAAGAGCATGTTATCATATAAATCTAGCACACATGCGGCATTTTCACAATTTTCATGGTAAAGCGTCATCAACATACATCATGCATCCAACCAAAGACATCATCTTCACAAGACCCAAAAAGTAGCATGAGAAATATATTCATTACTTTAGCTTATTCTAGGCTTGTTTAAGTTGGTGTAGCTTGTGAATGCTTGTCTTTCCTGATGCAAAACTACTAATGTTTCCTTGGATGCAAGTTTCAATGATAATAGAGAAGATTTCTTACCCTAGTGCCATTTTTCCCTCAACAGTATTTATGGATTCCACTATATTTTAGTTCATTTCTCTTTCATTAGGTTGTTATTTGTTAAGTGGTTAATTTCTGGTGTTTTATGCTTTGCAAATGAAGATGTCCATACCATTAATTCCATAAATTTGGACCCCATTTGTTGGTTTTATCCATTTTATTAGACATGTGTATCCCGTCATTTCGGTCACACTGTGAACATGGACAAATCTTCGACAGTCGCACTACACGTGCAAGTAATCAGCAACATACTGAAGAGTAGATTCCAAGAATGAAGAGTAAATACTTCAATAGCAATATACTGAAGAGTAGATTCCAAGAATGAAAATGTGTTAACAAATCCTATGTCGGTAATGAAGTATAAGTACTACCGAGATAATCTTGGTATGGCGGAGAATGACTCCCTTGATGAGAGGGAATTTTGAATGTATAACATTAGGAGTCATTCTTTGGACTGTGAGTAATATCAAGTCATACTTGTGAGTAATATTGAGTCCTATATATCCTCATGTGTCGAAGTGGGGATGTTGTATTGTAAAATATTGTGAGTAATATCAAGGCTGCGGACTTGTGAGTAATATCAAGTCATGATTCTCATATTGGTACGTATGAGATGGACCTAAAGATAGAGAGGTGGATTTGTGAGTAATATCAAATCAGACTTGTTAGTAATATCCATTTAGATTGAAAAAGGAAAGATGAGTTTTCTTTTATTCTGCAAAGATATTACACATTTAAAAGTGTTGTAAATTGTGTATATGATGGATATTTAAATCTAGAGTTTCTAGTTTAGGGAAACTACATTGTGGATCGGATCCAAATGATGCTACCATGAATAAGTAGCTTATTGGTCTCTTAATATGAAGTAGACCTATTGTATGCTTATTGATAATCATATGTTTAGGTACCCTTGAGGTACATTTGTGGCTAGTACTACAAAAGCAAAAGTGTATTGCGAATAGTACTACCTGTCGAGAAGCAGAGTAGCTAATAAAGTTGCTTGCATAGTTGTTCGGTAAAAGCTTGAGTCTAGCTTTTTGAAAAGCATGTGTTTTGTGATAAAACACATTGAGATGAAGTTTCACTTCATCGGAATACATGGTTCGTTAGTAAATACTTTAGTAGCAATATACTGAAGAGAAGATTCCAAGAATGAAAATGTGTTAACAAATCTTATGTCGGTAACGAAGTATAGATACTTCTGAGGTAAGCTTGGTATGGCGGAGAATGTCTCCCTCGTTGAGAGGGAGTTTTGAATACACAACATTAGGAGTCATTCTTTGGACTTGTGAGTAATATCAAGTCAGGCTTGTGAGTAATATTAAGTCTTATATATTCTCATGTGTCGAAGTGGGGATGTTGTATTGTAAACTCTTGTGAGTGATATCAAGGTTGTGGACTTGTGAGTAATATCAAGTCATGATTCTCATATTCGTACCTATGAGATGGACCTACAGGTAGAGAACTGGATTTGTGAGTAATATCAAATTAGACTTGTTAGTAATATCAAGTCATAATTGTGAGTAATATCAAGTCATGATTCTCATTCAGACACCCAGAGTATAGTGGGTACCCATGGGGTGAGCCTTCAGTTATAGGGGTAAAATGATTTTCATGTTGAAGCAAAGATGGTATGTGATATATCACTAACCACGATCATTCAAGATGAATAAAGCTATTAAGTCTCCTCTATAAACTAGCCACCTCTAAAGTGAATTACTTTAGCATATGACTACATGGCCCGAGAGTAATATAATATTATCATAGCATGTGACAATTCTTTTGAGTATGATGTGATATGATAGATAAATAAAGATAACACATATTGACCATGAAGAACAATAAAAGATAAAGAGATAATGAGAAAAAGATAATTTGAATTTCCCATGTAGATGACTGGATGAACTCAAGTTATAAAGATTTAATTAAATATGAATGCCTCAATCAATGCTTCAATTAAAGCATTGGTTGTAATATTAATGTATGCAATCAGTTAAGGAAAGAAGAGCTCAATGATCACTCTAGTGTAAATCAATCAGCATGTTTCAGTTAATAATAGTTAAGTGTTAAGAAAGAAGGACTAGTTAACTAAAGTATTTATGCGTTACTTAAACTAAAAGACGACACTTAGTTAATAAAAAGAGAACACTTCAGTTATAAAGTGTTCTCATGACTACACTTGAGTTAAAGCACTATGAAACTTGTGTGACACTTATGTTATCCTACTAACTAAGTGTTCATACATTTAGTTAGATGATGAGTTCACTCCGATGTCAGTTAGGCATCAGTTAATGTCAAATATGAAAGGCATGGTGCATTAGTAATGCATGATGGAAATTTCAATGTAAGGATTGAATGTTCCAAGAATATAATTCGAAATTATGTGCATTGGTGCATAATTCTCATTCAAGCATTTTCCTAGTTTGCATGGTAGTGTTTCGGGCTTGATATTAATGTGTTGGGAACATGGCAAGTTGATACAATTGATATATATTCTCTATTGCTCAGTTATCTCTCTTATCTATCACCCAGAGTGTCGAAAGAAATATGTTATCTTTGTAAAAGACATTCTCTTATATTTATCATGTTATACTCTGAAGAATTGCTGGGTTTTTCATCCTCATTACTTTGAGGGTTTTCCCAAGGTACATATTGTTTTGTGGATGAATGATTTGTGTGATTGTATCTTATCTTGATTCTAGTGTTCATAGTATCAACAATTAAAGTTTTAAAGTTCAAATATATTCATATTTGCTCAAAAATCAACAAGTATTTGTAGCTCCTTTGTGGTGGTGGATTGCGACTCAAGTGATTCTGCAAGAGATTGTTAGAGGAAACCAAAATAAAATGAAGAAAATGATGAAAAAACTAAATAAAAGGACAAGGGGGGTAGAGGATGCAAACTTGTACAAACAATGTGAGCCAAACCACTTGTATATTTCCCAATATTCAAGCTAGTGCAACACCTTGGAGATGTGAGCTCCAAAAGGAGGTAAACAATCTTCCTGTTAGGATTAATAATCCTCCTTTGTATGAATATAGTCTAATTTATCATCTTGCTTAACTTAGGAGTCATTTACTGAAGTTTTGGTGCCACCATAAATATTGGTGCCATTGGTGCCACCGCTGCCATTGGTTCCATTGGTGATATTGGTTCCACTAGTGCCAATCCCTACATTATAGGATCCCACTCCGAGTGACACCGGCAGCCTCCATCAGTTGGTTGTGGTAGGTAATAAGTTATGATGAGTCAACCTCCAGTTACAATCAGTTATATCACTTTCAGTTATCCTAGCACCAGTTATGCATGCATGAAGGGAGAGTGGCGCCTTTTTCCACCTACATCATTAGTTAACTGATTGTAGATTGATTTAGACATCTTGAGTTAGACTAGTGAGCTACAACAGTGATTTAGACACACTAAGTTAGCCAGTCAGTCAGGTTTAGTTGGTATATTCAAATCTTATCCACATTATTCAAATTCTACCTATTGTAACACCATTGTATTACTGATTAAATGAACGAAGATTAATGTTGTAATTAACTAATCAATTATTATCATATTTTTCTTGAATTTGCGTTGTTTAATGTACATTGTCTTTAATAATTCCACTGCATAATTCTCTTCTCAATTGATCTCATTTGCATGTAGATCAATGGTTCACAAATTTTACATGGTATCAAATCCTTGTTCAGGCTAGCAACAAGTCTTGTCTGATCTCCATTGTGCACCAGAAGCAGCTGAGTTTCCACATAAATCCTGTAAAAATTTCTTTGCTAACTCTGGATTCGTTCAAAGAAGTCTTTGCAGGTGTGACGGACTCTGAGAAAGTGGACATGTGTAGGTGGAAAGGATTGTTGAAATATTGTAACTTCGAAGAATATTCTTTATGTATCTTTTGTGGTCCCCGATGGTCCAACCGGGAGAACCACTTGTATTACATTGTACCCCGATGCTCCTAATCGGAAGAACTAATAAGAGTCATGAGGTAGTCCCCTCTATTTGTAAAGGTGGGTCATCAGCACCCAGTGTGGTTACTTGAGCCTACATGTGTAACTCGAGCCTACATGTGTAACTCGAGCCTACATGAGTTAACTTAAGCTGACATGTTGATTGAGTAAACTTTAAGTAAATGGATGAATATAAATAGAGGTGTAGTTCTCCTCATTTGAGACATACACACTCACTTGGAATAGCGCACTTGTGGAGGAGAGGAGTTGCTGGAGAAGGAGGAGAATCAGGTTTTTGATCTCCTTGTTGGTTTTACCTTTTTCCCTTTTGGGGCATCTATATTGAGGAAGCTTTTGCTGGGTTTTCCCTTTAGGGTTTTCCCAGGATAAATCTGTGTTGTTCTTGTGATACTGTTTCTTTCAGTGATCCTGCTTTATATGCTTTTATTATGAAAAATGAAATGATATACTTATGTCTTAGTTAAGCATATGAAAAATTCAACAAGGATTGTACTGACATATGATTGCAAATTGAATTGGTTTTGCAGTGTTACTAGCAGTTACCTACGTAGCTTCTTGAGGAATTGACTGATCATGATACAAAAAGATGGATTCTTTAGCTCTCATACCCCGAATCCTTACACCCTTAAAGTATGTTGATTGGAGGGAAAATATGTAGGTATCCTTGTGCAAGCTTGGCATGTTTAGGATGAAAATGGGAAGATAAACTGAGCCCTAGTAGCATGTTGAAAAGAACAAGTTTTTGAATCGGCTTGATGAATCCTTTGACTTCATGTGCTCTCACATATCCCGAGATCTTTTGTTCCACCTTGAGGGACTAAGGACTCCGAAGGAAGCTTGGGATAAGCTTGAATCTTTGTTTGGAAAACAAGATGAGATTCGAGGGCATATACTGGACAATGAGCTCATTACACTACAACCCAGCAGTTTCGAATCTATTCAACAATTCTTCACAAAATACAATTCACTAGTACTGCAATGTAAACAATGTGGAATAGAGAGGAAAGATGAGCAGTTAGTTCTATAATTCCTAAGCAAGCTTGGCTCAGAGTACTCAGTCTTTGTCTATACATTCCATTCCGAAAGAGCTTCCATCCCTAATTGGCAGATGCCTTCTCTAGATGCTTTTGTTGAGTCCTTAATACAAGAGCAAGATAAATTGGTTCAAATGGGAGTGATTCAAATCTCCAAGAATCAAGCACTCTTAGTCAAAGACTCAAAAAATGCACAAGCAAGAGGGAAGCACAAAGGGAAGGAGACCAAAAACATTGGTTTGAATCTAAAGGATAATCATAAATCTTTCGATGGAGCCTCAGGTTCCAAGAAAAAGAAGAAATTCAAGAAGACTATATGTCCCTACTGTATGAGAGGATTTCATCCAGAGAGCTAGTGCATGAAGAAGACCATCAACCAGTTGTCAACAATCCTTGAACAAAACAATATTTCCCTCCCATAAGTAGCAAAGAAGTCTAATGCTGGACAACCGATAGAAGATCATGAGAGGTGCCATGCCTTGAAGGCATGCCTCACTCACTTGGAGGCTTATTGGATAGATTTTGGAGAATCCAACCACATGGTTGCCTTCGGGGACTCCTTCACCAGACTAAGTCTCATAGGAGGACCTAACATTCATATGGGAGATCACTCCCAAATCCCAACTACTGGGAGAGTTTCTATTAAAATCTAGCATGGTGAGTTCAAGAATGTACTCTATGCACCCTCTCTTGTAGCAAATATGTTGTCTATTTATCATATGAATCATACATGATCTCCAAAGAAAGTTACATTCGACTCTTACACAATAGAAATCACTGAAAAATATGCTGGAAATATCATAGTGAAAGGGTTTGCTAATCATGCCTCAAAGGGATATGAGTTCTATCATTTCTTGCATGCTTCACATCCAACAACTTTATTGACTCATACCAATGACACCAGCAAGTTGTGGCATGAGATATTTGGGAATCTCAACTTCAAATATATCCAGCAACTTAACAATGAAAAAATGGTTGACAGCTTGTCACTCATCCAAACATCAAATGGAGTATGGCCTGGTTGCTTGGTAGGTAAACATCCAAAGAAGAGATATGAAGTTGGGAAGGAAACTAGAGATGCCTCTACACTTGATCTGATACACAGTGATGTTTCAGGACCAATGCCTACACCATCAATCAATGGTTCCAGGTATTTCCTTACTTTTATGAATGAGTGTTCAATGTTCTGTTGGTTATATTTTATGAATTAGAAATCAGAGGTATTCAAAAAATTTAAAGTTTTTAAAGCCTTGGTTGAAAATATCTTCGGAAATAAGATCAAGTCCATTAGATCAGATAATGGAGGCAAATACATCAAAATATATTTTTAGCAGTTTTATGAGGGGATTTGAATGGAACACTCAGTTCCATACACACCACAACATAATGGTGTGGCTGAGAGGAAAAATAGATCATTGAAGGATATGGCAACATGTATTCTCCAAGAAAAGAATCTTCCTCCTTCTCTTTGGGATAAAGCTATAAACTATGCTTCATATATACATAATAGAGTGCCTCACAAATCAGTGATTGGGGCCACTCCTTTCAAATAACTACATGGGCATAAACCTGGTGTCTCTCGCTTGAGATTCTTTGGTTCCAAAGCTTGGGCTAGAATTCCTATGGACAAGAGAAAGGCCTTCCAAGCCCAAAGTAGCGAATGCATATTGAAGGGATATGATGAGGATGCAAAAGCATATAAATTGATGGAACTTGCAACTAGGACAGTGTTTAGTTTCAAGAAGATCAGTTGCTTGATCCACCACAATACTAAGAAAAAGGAGGTATAAACACTCTTCCACTTCCATTTGATGATGATATTTTGTCTCATGTTTCAGATTCAGATGATGAGGAACAAGATTAGCATGATCTTGATATTAAGGTTGTACCTCATGAGAATCTAGATCCAAATCAAGCTCCCATTCCAAATCAGTGGCCTAAGCCTAAATGGGACCAAAATCTATTGAAGCAGCTGGGGATGATACTAGAAATCTAGATGACAGAAGAAGAACATGCTCCTAGTATTAGAATGAGCATGTTGCACTCTCTCACATAGCTATGCTATCTATAGAGTGGTGCAACAAACTTCCAGGAAAATGCTACTTGATGATAGAAAATGGTCAACAATTTGGCCCACTGAAGAACCAAATTGATTGTTCCATTCCTCCTAAATAAATAAGAAGCACAAAGAACATTCATTAGATCAAAAGGAAATTGAGAGGTTCACATGCACAGTCTTAGGATGTTGCTGCACATAAGAACCAAAATATTGCATTGTTGCAGCAAAAATTTTACAAGTTATTACCCAAAGAGGAAAATTCTATCTTAAGTATAGCTTGTTATCCCGATTCACTGCTTATTTTGAGGAGGGGGGTCCCATTGAGGTTTTCCCCAATTTTCTTAGTTTATTAAGCTGTTTTTTTATTTTCATTAGATTGTATGGGTGACTTTTAGCCTAGTTGCCAGGGCGCAAAGTTGTCCAAAGTTAGGATTAAGGGGGGGTGTTAGGATTAATAATCCTCCTTTGTCATAATATAGTCTAGTTGATCATCTTTCCTAACTTAGGAGTCATTTACTAAATTTTTGGTGCCACCATGAATATTGGTGCCATTGGTTCCATTGGTGACATTGGTGCCACCGGCACCAATCCCTACATTATAGGAGCCCACTTTGAGTGCCACCAATAACCTCCATCAATTGGTTGTGGTAGGTAAGCATTTATGCTGAGTCAACCTCCAGTTACAATTAGTTAGATCACTTTTAGTTATCCTAGCTCCAATTATGCATGCATGAAGGGAGAGTGGTGCATTTTTCCACCTACCTCATCAGTTAACTTATTGTAGACTGATTTAGACATCTGGAGTTAGACTAGTGATCTTCGATACACAGAGTTATCCATTCAGTCAGGTTTACTTGGTAGATTCGAATCTTATCCACATTATTCGAATTCTACTTATTGCAACACCATTGTATTACTATTTAAATGAATGCATATTAATGTTGTAATTAACTAATCAATTCTTATCATATTTGTCTCAAATTTGTGTTGTTCAGTGTACATTGTATTTGATAATTCCACTGCATAATTCTCTTCTCAATTTCTCTCATTTTCCTGTAGGGCAATGGTTCACAAATTTAACACTTCCTAAGGGAGGCATTTCTTGTCCAAACTTGTTTGCAAAATGGTTAAGGAACCAAATGAGAAGATAACTTTCCCCTTGAGGGAAGGAGATAAGGGAGATATGGTGAATGCTTGACAAGAGGGAAGAGGTGATCTAAGAGGAATCTCAATCACAATTCCAACAGCATAACCTTGCTCAAAATTCTTCTTACAATAAGCATGCCCATTGATTTCTTTTATAGTCCAAGAGATTGCCAGGAAATTACAAGATCACAATGTGAAACCATTAATCCATGTGTTGTCTCTAAAGTACACCAAGGGGGGATTTAAGGAAACCAAGTGTGTGGAAGACCAAAATTTGAATTCTTTGAGTAAGTGGAACTTTCATGATCCTTCAATGCACCACTGGAGGGTGAGATTCAATCGTTTGTGTTAGTCACGTGGATCTCAAAGGAAAATATGTGTTGCATCTTGGGTGGTGTTCAAGAGTTGCACGTTGTAAGGTATATAAATAAAGTTTAACCAACACAGTTGTGGTTTTTGACTACTTTGGGGGCATTTTGGGCTCAATATGCTGTTAGGATCTCGTGAAGATGTCTTTGGATGAATGCATGATGTATGTTGATGACACTTTACCATGTGAATCATGAAATTGTCATAGGTGTACTATTTTTTCGTGATAACAAGCGGATTAGTATTTTAAAAACATCCCAATTTAGAAATCAAGTCCAATCCATGGATATTTTCCAAAAAAAACATCCAATAACAAATAAATAAATCACTCTGAAGCAATAAATTTACTCCACTTTCTTAAGGTCCTTTTCTCCAAAAGTAGATAACCATTATATTCCATTCTTCAATCTCCTCATTCAACTCCCTTATAATTCAAACAAGATTTATTTATGGCTTGATTTTTCAATTGAATCCAATTGAATTTGGATGAATTTTGGCATGCTCTTTTGTGTTTAATCTCTAAGGCTTTAACAATACTTGCAATAGTTGGAACTCATTGGGACCTATTCTGGGAGCTTATACTATGAGATTGGAATTGGAATGTAACATTGTGACTTCTTGGAATTACACACATTAGGTAGTTGACTTCCTGGAATTAAGGGTATCCCATGAGCATGCTTTCCATTTGAAGGATGAATCCATAGTGTGTTTTAAGGGCTTCTTGATGTTTAGTTAAAACCAATTACAATCGGGGTGAATTCCCTATTAGGATATTTTCATAACTTATATGGTGTTGAATTCAGACATAATGCCTTAGTAGCCTTTCTTCAAAGCTTTTCCATATGGTGAGCATTGATAATTTCTTGGCAAGTGACTTGGATACCTTTGAGAGTGTGTTTATGACCCTTCTTATTGAAGCTCATGTACAACTACTTGAAATACATTTTAACCAAATTGAGTGCACATAATCATTATGTTTCAAGAACAACATCACATCAACTCATATAGCTCACAACACATGTAGAGTTGACAATGTATGATCTTTCAAAAATATTCTAGGTCATAAACCCTAGCCCTAATCAATAGTTGGGAACAAAGTTTGTATAATAAACAATCATATTCAATTAAATAAATAGAATAAACAATAACAATTGATCTTGAATCTTAAAAGTAAACTAATTAATATAAGGACTAAGTTGATCTAAATTGTTCATTAACACAAAACCTAAATTAACTTAGCGAACTTTAATCACCACAAAACAGGTTAAGTGCACCAATCCTTTAAATCGTGAAATATCACTGATGTTGATGAATCTATTAATAATATAACATATCGAATAATAAATCTACACCTCTAACAAAGATGGTTGTTGTGAGATGCACTTAACTCTAGTTTTATTGTTTAGACACATTACAAATTAGTTACTTCTTTGCGTGCAATGTTCAAAGTATTTTGATATATATTTATAGCTTTGTGTTTTTACACGTAAGTATATGGTGTGTATTGATGAAATTTAAATGATTTAAAAGAAATGAAAATAGAATGTTTTTTTTCTTTTTAAGAGTTTTTTTTTTTTTTATGTGTGTCGTTCACACACATATATGTCACGAGGTTAAAGTGCAATTGAGTTTTAATATCCTAGATTTATATATGATGCTAAAGGCTAAGTGTTTCTACATACCGCATGAACCCTTTCTCTTAACTTTAGAAATGATCAAATAAATATCTAGTAGATATTAGTTATCCTATATTTATATATGATGCTAAAGGCTAAGTGTTTCTACATACCGCATGAATCCTTTCTCTTAACTTTAGAAATGATCAAATAAAAAAATATATATCTTGTAGATATTAGTGGTTAACAAATTATTTCAAATGCCTTAAGATAAGATCTTGAGATTAACATTTTTATTAAAATAAAATACACACGATTGAAATATAAACCTACGGTAAAAAAGAAATGTATAGTGGACTCATGTTATCTAAGTATCATGAGACTAAGTGTGTAAAGGAATGGATTTGGATAGTCTTTTGCATAGGAGTTCACTTTTGAACCGACCATTTGCACCGATCGGACGACCCCGCTCGCGTGAGCGGTCACGTCCGACAACCGCAGTCGTCCAATCGGTGCAAATGGTCGGTTCAAAAGTGAACTCCTTTTGCATATGGTTAGTGGTTAGAAAGAAGGAAATTAATATATTATAAACTCCATAACTACATTGTAATTATAAGAACTAAAAATAAGATGAATGGGAGAGGGCGGCTTCTCTATTTAATGTTTTTATGATGAATGGGAGAGGGTTGTCTCTCCATTTAAAGATTTTATGAATTATACATCCAAATCTAGACCATATTCCCCCTAAAATTTAGATCATTCCTCCCCCCTTAGAAAATGATGGTCCCCATCATTTCACCCATGCAAGAGACATCATGATTACAATGTGCCAACTGCCAATAAAGAGAAGGGTTTGGGGTGGTTGACCCATAACCATGGGTTTTGTGTGGTTGACCTATAACTGAGTTGACAATGGTAAGTTTGTTGTTGATACAGGGTATGATAAACAAAATTACAATAGGATTTAATAAATCCCAAAATTAGGAAAATCATAATTTTGGGGACAATTGATGTCTTGTTGCAAATCCATTTATAACTTTTGTTGCAAGTGATGAAATTCAATTCCGTCAAAGACCCATTTGAGATATAAAAGATACCTTTCCATCCATATAACACACTTTCTCAGTGGTAGGACAGTGAGTGATAAAATGTTTGTTGAATGCTAAGGGACATGTGTGCATTGTTTTGTAGACATCTGTTGCTTCAATCAACAATATCTCTCAAACCAAAAAGCCAAATGACAAAAAAACGTGAAATGCCCATTTTAGATGATAAAATTAAATTTCCAATGAGATATCATAGAGCCTCTGAAACGTTCTTTGGATCCCGTGGCACCTGTTTAAATTTGTTGTACGTGTGGTAGCACTATGTACAAGCACATATCGCTAGGGCCCCAAACCTGGCTTGATGGTCGAGGAAGCTCCAGATCTCCTATGTAATCCATGTTCGCATAGGGGAAGTCCCCAATCAGTATTGGAAGTTAAAGCCACTGCGCAAACAAATCCCATGTGAAGAAATGACCCACTATCCCTCCTCCCTCACGAATAATCTACTCACACCACCTCCTCATCTTGGGATCCCTTTCCCCATTATCATCTACCCAATGGTGTGGCCTTAGTGTCAGCACGCACTCAAAAAAGAATGCACATAACAATTACATGTAACATAAGTCACCCCAAAGCTGCCTCACCTCGTTCAGTAAGCATCGAACCTCCTTCAGGTACATCTATTCCCACTCAAGGTAGGTTCCTCTCAGCACCTGCTCGATGATCAAGAAGCATCTGGAACAAGGATCCTTGGAGTAGATATCGACATCGACAACTTTTGCATGCACATAGTTTGGCTGGTTTACAACCCTAGTTTTGTTAATGATATATGCATGTATTGTTTTAAAGCATCAATCTATACCTTTTTTAACACTACTAGTCTTTTGTATGGGGCTCAATAGTGGCAGTTAGGAAGTATTTTGGAAACTAGTATCAGGTCTTTCTTGAAGATCTTTTGATTGTATGTCTGAGCCATTTTCTCTTTCTGAGAGGCTCGGTTTTGACTGTATCTACCTATAAATTTTGTAATGACATAATATAAGTACTAATTAAAAAAAATCATTTAATTTTCCTAAATACATACCAAATACTTATGTTTAAAAAAACATAGATATAAATATATATCTAAATACTTTGAACATTGTATACAAATCCTTAACTAATTTGTAACGCATCTAAACAATGCAACTAGAGTTAAGTGCATCTCACACGAACAACCTTTTTTATAGGTGTACATTTCTAATTCAACATGTTATATTATTAATAGATTCATCCACATTAGTGATATTTCACAATTTAAAGGATTAATGCACTTAACCTATTTGATGGTGATTAAAGTTCACTAAGTTAATTTAGGTTTTGTGATAACGAACAATTTATATCAAGTTAGTCTTTCTATTAGTTAGTTTAATTTTAAGGTTCAAGATAAATTTTTATTGTTTATTGCATTTATTTAATTGATTATGATTGTTTATTATACAATCATAAACAGGGTCCTGAGAAAGTGCAGACTAAGCTTTCTCCAGGAGTTGGTTGGGAGGAATAGCCTCCTTAAGTTGTTGTCAGCCTCCTTAAGCTATTGTCAGCCTCCTTAAGCTGTTTTCAGAAAAAGGATTACTAGTCTTTCAAGATATGCATGTTAATGTTTTATTAGGGTTTTTGAAGAAAAAAACATTGTTTATTGATAATATTAGTGATTGGTAAAGTATATTTAAAACAGTAGTGATATTGTTAAATGAAACATGAATAGGAAGAAATTACCATACTGTATTTTTCCACACCTTTTATAAGGCAGTACTCTAGTACAGCTGGAGCTGGTTCTTTAAGTTAGATAAGTAGATTTGTTTATTACTCTGTATGAAAAATGTGAATGATTACTTTTATAGTTTTTATGTAATTCATTTACAGAAAACTAGCAGTAGTTGCTCTATCTACTGTAAGTATCTGTATTATCTAATTACAGGAAAAGGACATAATATATATTAATCATTGGTAGTCATACTAATCACAGAACTATTACTAGTACTAATATTTATTATAAACATAATAAACAAAGTTAAATAAACAAATATAGGAACAGTAAAAAAATAGTTCTTAGGGTTTTACCTAGCTTATACTTCATAGGTTTTATAACAAGTTATTCCAAGTTCACATTTATATTCTGTTTTCGAAATATAGATGTTGTTTTTATTGTAACCCTCGATATTTACTTAGGATTTACAAGAGGTAGGTTTTATCCCTAAAAACAGACTTTCACATTCTTAATCATAATATAAAATTTAACAGCTGTAAATAATTATTACTGAAAGTAAAAATAGAAAACAGAACTAAAACCATTTCTGTAAAAATCCATCTCATTACTGAACTGTAGGTTAACTAAAGATAATAACCATACTGAGAGAAAACAAAGTAAATTATTCACCTAATAACATGTTATAAATTCAAAACATTAAAAATCAATATAAATCATTTATATTAAATGAAATTGTAAATTAAATAACACTGTTAACAATTTAATAGAGACAAATAAAATAAGAGTAATGGCCTATGGCCTTTATAAATATCGGTCGAGGCTTAAGCCTCCTCAAAACAAACTATACAAGTATAAATGAAACAATAAACCGAAATGGTAACCAATACTTTCATCACCCTATATCTATTTACAAGTCTCGTTGAATCAGACAATGATCGAAATAGTATCATCACGGCTTAAGCCGAATGTGAAAAAATAAAGTTTTTACATCTTCTCAAGCCGTAAGGGCTCTGTCACAAAATCCTTAAGTCTCGGCTGCTTTAACCTTCAAAGTTTCTTGCCATAATACCCTTTAGGGTTTAAAAGTATACAAAAACAAAACAACATGAAGAACAACCTAACAAGTAAAACCCAGGCCGAGTCCATAACTAGCAGCAAAGTATTCTCATCTTTCCAACCACCATAATACCAATGCAGGAGAAAACCCTCATTTCAACTGGGGCTTACCAGGGTTTGCGTGGCCGTGAATGGAGAGGTGTGCTATCAGCTAACCCCAATTGTCGTGAGAGGAACCTACGCAGAAAAACGAGTATTAGTTACAGATTTAAAAATGTATTTATAACTTAACATTGCTGTAAAGCAAAAATCTTGACCGGCAGTTACCTGATATGATTATCGTTTGGAGAAATTGTGGATGCAAGCAACTGGAGCAGCTCGATGGCACATGGAAGAGTAATACCCCGAACAAGTCTAATGCACTGGTTACAACTGAAACCCTGAGTCACAAATCGAAAGGAAAACGAGCAACACTCCAACTAGAACGAAGAGCACTCTTTGACAAGCTCTGTCCACTGTTTTTTTTTCATAAAAACTAACTCAGTCCTCGAATCATTGAAGAAAAATAGTTTCTACACTCACAGTATGCTATAGCAGTCTTTAAGCATCGAGAACCACCTTATGTCTTCACCAAGACAATATCACAGTGTTTTGTCGGAAGGAAGTATACAAATATGAGATAATGGCAGAGTCATGGCGGCCACGAGCTCGCAGCTCGGCCGCACCAGTCGAAAAGATTGTTGCAATGCGAAATGGGAGGGTTAGGGTTTCGTTATAAGTCAACCCAACCCATGGACAAAACACCTCCACGCGCCCACCTAAATTATTTCATAAGCGTGGGTGCAAGACAATAGTTGAGTGCAGTTCCAATCTGCATTAAAATAATTATAATCAAAACCTATAATCATTTAAACGATGCAATTTTCTTGAAGTGCCAATAATATATTACCTTTGAATTATTTCAAATGCTTAGTATATTAACTATAGGGTTAATACATGAATATTATTCTAGGGTTTTATTTATAGATCAAGATAAGATAGTTATTTTGTTAACTATGTTTGATAAAACATAGTTAAAAGATATATGTTGTATATTAAACTATATTAAAAGGAGATCTAATGGTAGCCATTTGATTCGTTAGAGTTGGAGAGTAAATTGTTAACTAGGACCAAAGCAATATTAGATCTCTCACTAGTTTTCTTTAAACCAACAGCCTTATTTCAAAAGATTTACTAAGCAACTTTGTGTAAGGTGTAATTTATAGCTGAAGGGTACACTAGGAATGAAAGCGTAAGATACAAGTAATAAAAATTCAAAGTAAAGAACTGTAAAAGTAATTTAAAAGAAGAATTCTTTCAACTAGGAAGAGATTCTTGATCCAATTCTTTTATTGCAATGTGTAGTTGTGGACTTAAGTCAGTGCAGTTCTCATAATTTATATAAGAGTTTCAATTGTAACTCTAAACGCCTATCAATGAATAAACAGTTAAGAGTCAGTATAGTTTTGTTTATATTTTTGAGAAAAACATCTAATGTCATTGAGTGATCTAAGTTTGAAGCTACGAACTTTGTTTCTTCCTAATTAAACTCTAGATTACAATTACTGTAAGCAAGAATGCAAGTATTCATTAGAATTTAATCTTAATCATCCTGATGATTTGATGTCATGTTGATAGTAATTGATCATGCAATGTAACCCATGCATATACAGTTTTGTATTAACGTCCTTACGAAGTTTGATGACAAAATTAAAACCAATACTACCTCTTACGGAGACAAGCTGCATTTAAACATTCTAAGTTTAGCATCATATTCATGCTAGAGAAGTATCTTCTTGACCTGTGTGTGTGTGTGTGTGTGTGTGTGTGTGTGTGTGTGTGTGTGTATATATATATATATTATTTTACTGGAACTTACGCTTACCTGTTAAAACCTGTAAAGAACCATCAATCCCACTGTGTTAGCTATAAGCTAAGTAAGCCTCGATCATCCCTAAGAAACTTTCCCCTACTTGACAAAAGAAAAACAATAATAAACTTAGCATTAGTAAAAGACAGAATATCTTTTCTACTTTCTGGAAAAAGATTACAACTGCTAAATTGAAACAGTGCTAACACAACTTGTTATGATAAGCCTTCAAGTTATACAAAATCTAATAAAGAAGTAATCCTTGTTTCTCTTACAAACTGTTTGATTATCTGCA
Organism: Pseudotsuga menziesii; assembly: GCA_001517045.1. Lineage (NCBI taxonomy): Eukaryota > Viridiplantae > Streptophyta > Pinopsida > Pinales > Pinaceae > Pseudotsuga > Pseudotsuga menziesii. The sequence continues at coordinate 544,071 of LPNX010272416.1, read as the reverse complement.
ATCAGTTAGTGGTACCATAGCATTGACATTTGACATTTTATGTCACATGAAAAAATTTAAATTTTTATGAATTTTTGAGTTATTACACCCGGTTACTGAGCTCCTGCAATCTAGTATGCATATCCTCTCACACATCTTGTATGCCATTCCTTATATCCAATGACGTATCAGTCATCAAGGACAAATGGTGGGAAATGTTTGTGTCACTTGTCTCCTAGGTTATCTCACGACAACCATGTCCTCATCTACTCGAGTCTATGTGACATTCATGATCCATCCTTTGGATTCCACCACCAAGGACTCAACTCCAAGTTTGAAAGGGATGTCCATAAATGATCTAATTTCCATAATTAGAATACCTCCAGTATCGATTGTAAATGGTGATTTATATGGACAACACTCTATGAGTGTGAAAGTTTATTTGGGTATCGACGCCTATAATGATTTTCTAGAGAGGGAATGGGTTGTGTTTCTTCCTACTTTATCGAAGGTGTGGTTTCTTCCCTTAGGTTGGGAACTTTAAGGGGTTGGTTTATAAACGTAGAGAGGATGTCTCTATATCAAAACCCCTGAATGAGGTCGATATGGCACTAGAGATAATAAGTACATTCTTATACCTCGAAAGGGGAAGATCCTAGATAAGGAAGGGGGGATTGTTGGGGAATTGGAATTGAACCATTCAAAAAATAAACATATGGGTACTAATGGTAGAAGGTCAAACATATCTATAGCACAAGATAAGGAAAACCTTGAGATACAAATTTAACAACAATTGTCTATAATGGGTATTATTAGAGGAAACAAATTGTGGTTTCTAGTTCTTAATGATAATATTGTCTTTGAGTTGCAGGGGTTTGGATCACCCTACAAAAAAACAAGCCTTAAGAAGGATTGTGGAAACCCAAAATCCTGATTTTGTCTCGATTCAAGAGACGATGGGGTATGGTAACATAATTTTCTCTTACCTAAAAATGACTCATGTTGAGTGTGTTTTTGTCTCCTCTTATTCCAAGGGCAGTTCAAGTGGCATGCTTTATGGTTGGAGATCTCGATCTTTCCACCACGAAAATTCTCGGGGTTTTGAGTCAGACTTGGGAATTTCATTATATCATAAAAAGCATTCTCCAATATAATTCAATTCATAATTCAAAACGGTTTGAGCGCCGTGAGTAATCTGCATCATAAGGGCATAGATCAATTTGTTAATATAAGTGTCAAGTTTAAAAGAAATAAAAGTATAATTCACACCTTTGGGTTGGAAGAGGTAATGAAATCATCTATGCCTAGCAACAATTAAACTGGTTCGTCTACTAGTTATCAATGCCTAGCTACATGTTATCACCCACCTTCTTCGAGTTATTTGCCATGAATTGCCATCGGCTACAAGAAATTTTTTTATATTTCTTTTTTTAGAATTGTTTAGCTACCAGTTATCTATGCCTAGCTACATGTAATCACCCATATTTTTCTAGTTATCCATGCATCCATGCACCAACAACCCATTATTTTTTATATTTCTTTTTTTATAATATATATATGAAATGAGTTATCTTATTTTGTCTATTTTTCTCTGATTATATGAGAGAAAATGAGAGAAGTTGGGTGATAACATAAAGCTAGGCATGGATCACTCGTAGCTAAACAATATTTATTAGAAACTAAGGTAACTACCTATGAGTTAAGAAAAATCCCTAGAACTTCATGGTATCTACTCTTGTGCTTTACAACGGAGTATGTGGGAGATGATGTATCCTAACATAAAGTGACCAAAAATCCATAAACTTTGACCCATAAAGAAGTTTCTGGAAAAAAAATAATTGGGTTTGTACAGGCTATAAAAGAAGTTTCTCAAAAGTAAAATTAGAAGTTTCTCTAAAGTAAAATCAGTTATGTATAATAACTATTTAAAAGAAGTTTTTGGAGAAAAAAATTATATTTATATAGCCTCTAGAAGAAGTTTCAAGAAAATAAAATTAGTTTTATATAAACAACTATTTAAATATTCATCTTTATCTCGTTTTAAGGAGGAAGTTAGACATCTTGGAATTGTGCTTTTAGGACTATAAAATCTCTTTTAGTCCAAGGATTTTAACATTCCCTATCGGAGTGATTCTTGGCCTGCTTACGTTTACGTTCTGCTCTACCTGGTCTCTGTTCTCTCGTCTTACAGTTAATTGCTTTCTGTTCTGTGAGAGGGGTGTTAAGATGGCTGGGAACGGCGAGGGAGCAGCGATTGGAATCGATCTGGGGACGACGTACTCGTGTGTGGGAGTGTGGCAGCACGATAGGGTGGAAATCATCGCTAATGATCAGGGGAATCGAACCACTCCCTCCTATGTCGCTTTTACTGATACGGAGCGTCTCATCGGAGATGCCGCCAAGAACCAGGTCGCAATGAACCCCATCAACACGGTTTTCGGTCAGTTTATTCATCTTTCTCACTCTCACTCTCGGTTTCACTTTCACTTTCGGGAGGGATTTTATTCCACTGCTTACTGCTTATTGTTGTGTATATATATATATATTGATTTCCTCTTTCATTCTCGAATATGAAGTCTTTGAGGCGATTTAATGCGATAGACGCGTGCTGGGTTTAGAATTTGCATCTGTAGGATGGGTTTGTTTTTAGATTGTGTACTTTGTGTAAAATATATATATAGATTGTGTACTTTGTGTAAAATATATATATTTATATATATATATATATATATTTGTTTTCCTGTTATGTTTTGGCAGATGCAAAGCGGTTGATTGGTAGGAGGTTCGCTGATCCGTGCGTTGCGAGCGATGTGAAGTTATGGCCTTTCAAGGTCATTGCAGGGGTTGGCGATAAACCCAGCATCGTTGTAACATACAAAGGGGAGGAGAAGCAGTTTGCAGCCGAAGAGATCTCTTCCATGGTTTTAACAAAGATGAAGGAGATCGCGGAAGCTTATCTTGGGACAACGGTGAAGAATGCTGTGGTCACTGTTCCTGCATATTTTAATGATTCTCAAAGGCAGGCAACCAAGGACGCAGGTGTCATCTCCGGGTTGAATGTTATGAGAATTATCAATGAACCCACTGCTGCTGCCATTGCCTGCTGCTGCCATTGCCTATGGGCTGGACAAGAAGGCTACCAGTGTCGGTGAGAAGAATGTTCTTATCTTTGATTTGGGTGGAGGCACTTTTGATGTCTCTCTGCTCACAATTGAAGAGGGTATTTTTGAGGTGAAGGCCACTGCTGGTGATACACATTTGGGTGGTGAAGATTTTGATAACAGATTGGTGAACCACTTTGTACAGGAATTTAAGAGAAAGCATAAGAAGGACATCAGTGGTAATGCCAGAGCCCTCAGGAGACTCAGAACCTCCTGTGAGAGAGCCAAGAGAACCCTTTCATCAACTGCCCAGACCACCATTGAGATTGATTCCCTCTATGAAGGTATGGACTTCTATACCACCATTACTAGGGCTAGATTTGAAGAGTTGAACATGGATTTGTTTAGGAAGTGCATGGAGCCTGTTGAGAAATGCCTGAGGGATGCAAAGATGGATAAACGCTCCATCCATGATGTGGTTCTTGTTGGTGGGTCTACTAGGATCCCCAGGGTTCAGTCCTTGTTGCAGGACTTCTTCAATGGCAAGGACCTTTGCAAGAGCATTAACCCTGATGAGGCTGTTGCATACGGAGCTGCAGTGCAGGCTGCTATTTTGAGTGGAGAGGGCAATGAGAAAGTGCAAGATCTGTTGCTTCTAGATGTTACTCCCCTCTCGCTAGGGCTTGAAACTGCAGGTGGGGTTATGACAGTTCTCATCCCAAGGAATACTACCATCCCCTCAAAGAAGGAGCAGATCTTTTCTACTTACTCAGACAACCAGCCAGGTGTATTGATTCAAGTTTATGAGGGTGAGCGAACTCGAACCAGGGACAATAACTTGTTGGGCAAATTTGAACTTTCTGGTATACCCCCTGCTCCCAGAGGAGTTCCCCAGATCACTGTGTGCTTTGATATTGATGCCAACGGTATTCTCAATGTCTCTGCCGAGGACAAAACCACTGGTCAGAAAAACAAAATCACCATTACGAATGACAAGGGTAGATTAAGTAAGGAGGATATTGAGAAGATGGTTCGTGATTCAGAGACATACAAGGCTGAAGATGAAGAGCACAAGAAGAAGGTAGAGGCCAAGAACTCGTTGGAGAACTATGCTTACAACATAAGGAACACCGTTCGAGATGAGCAGATTGCAGCAAAGATGGATCCATCTGATAAGAAGAAGATTGAGGATGCCCTTGAAGAGACTATACAGTGGCTGGATGCCAACCAGCTTGCAGAGGCTGATGAGTTTGATCAGCAGATGAAGCAGCTGGAGGCCACTTGCAATCCTATCATTGCTAAGATGTACCAAGGAGGTGCTGGTGCTGATATTCCTGGTGCTGCATTTGGAGCTGCTGCTTCTCCTGATCATGGTCATGGTCATTCTGCTGGTGCATGTGCGGGTCCTAAAATTGAGGAAGTTGATTAAGTAGTTTTCTCCTCATTCCCATCTTGGGTTAGAAGATGATAGAGCACCGATCCCTTAGAAATTGTGTCCATCTTGTGTTAGAAGATGATAGGGCACCGGTCCCTTACAAATCGAAGGATTTAAAAGTTGCATAAGTTGCATAAGTTGCATGGTTTTTCAATTTTGGGAATCCTATTGTAAGGAATTTGAGTTGAAATAATTATTATGATTTCTGTTTCATTTTTACTGTGTTGAAAAATAATGATTTAGTTGGTGTTGGACAAACTATTGTGATTTTGCTGAAATAATAATGATTTAGATGGCGCTCCACAATTTTTTATGATTTATATTGAAATAATCAATATGTGTTTCATCTTTTTTTGGTTGGGATAATTGAGATTTGCTTCCATGTTCTTAGCATTTTTTTAATGTTTTTGTATTGTATTGTTTTGAATATTGCATGGTAAAGGTTATGGTATAATATTTGTGTGAATCGATATGTGTTTCATCTTTATTTGATTGGAATAATTGAGATTTGTTTCAATGTTTTTGTATTGTATTGTTTTGAATATTGCATGGTAAAGGTTATGGTATAATATTTTTGTGGATCAATATGTATTTCATCTTCATTTGGTTGGAACAATTGAGATTTGCTTCAATGTTTTTGTATTGTATGGTAAAGGTTATGGTATAATATTTTTGTGGTAAGAGTTATGGAAGTTATTTTTATTGAATATAATTGGTTTTCTTTTGAATACCTTTCTTGTAACTTTTCTAATCTGTTTAGTGTACTATTGCACACCCTCCATACTCCGCATCACTTATGAATTTGTTAAGAACTTTCCCCTTGTGATTACTTCATGGTATAATAAGTTGCATGCTATTCTACTTTAAATCTATAATGGAGATGGTTTGGTCTATTATGTTGCGGCTTGGTTT
>LPNX010272416.1:521644-531726 GCA_001517045.1 Pseudotsuga menziesii | reverse complement strand
AGCTGAAATCTCATGAACACTGGCACGATCAAGGAGGTAGCATATAAGAAATGCCACCAATCTGGAAGGTCTTCTACACAAACCACTACGAGTACATGTCCTAATATGTGAATAGAGGTGTCGAGGTCGAACATAGTAGTGCATCGTCTGATTACCGGTCATTAATGTACACCGTTAACAGACACGAGATCACCCATCGATAATGAAAATGGGAATCAAGGTACTAGAGTGAAAACTAAAAAGTGTGAATAAATGTGTTGAGGTCAAACACTTGAGAGGATCCATCTATCAAGGGACATTGATGTATTCCCAAAGGCTGTCGATGGCGAGAGAACCTGCCACTGATGACTGCAAGTCTCAAGGCACTCAACATGACTCTAGATTCCAATCCCAGAATAAATGATCTGAAGTCGATGGGATGAAATCCGCTGGAAGGAGGGCATTAAGGCATCCCCCATCATCCAACACGAGGTACTCAGCAAAGATGTATAATGTGGAAGGACTCGATCATAAGGTGCACGAACCAGTAACTGTACCGGGAATGGCCGACATGCAAAGTCAAGAGAACTGAGGAATGGTCGACTCAAGTTTCAACTTCCTTCAAACAAGATCATAACGGCGTATGGTGACTGAATAAAGGTAGCATAGACTCGATATACAAACTAGGACATCTCTGCGACATAGGAGGCATCGATAGAGGCTCCATAGGGACTGGAAGCTTAACCAGTCGGTGGAGATAAACTCAGATAAACGAGTACAACTCCTAAAGTCAAAATATAACCCAACCAATGGATGTGATATACAGTGCTCTGTTCGAAGGTGACACAACTCGACAGCTGCCACATATAACATCTTTCCTTATCCAGCTTTTTGGTTTTTTTATTTTTTTTTGGACTTTTTCAATTATTTAAAAAGCTTGAAAAAGAATAAAATAGCTTTATAGTTACAGACTAGGAGGAGATGAGTGTCATAAGGTAAAACAAACTAGTTCCAAGCAGTGGAACATACCTATGCTCAATGCAAGGATACATGTGTAGGATATCGACACTCGGGGGAAAATCCCCTCCCAGTAAAAAGGGAAACAAGCTGTGAAGGATACAACAAAATGGCTCTGCATGGCTAGACATGAGACAAGCTCGGGCTATATGGATGAAACGCAATGTTAGGGGAGCCGGTATAAATCTCAATAAGGCAGGCAAAGCTCATGATAATGCATTCACAACTTGACATGAGGGAGTCCTGAGGGAAATAGGCCAGCAAAAGATCAAGAGGAGTATGAGGCTCTTGTGAAATTTCATGGCGGTACTATACAACGGACTCCCACACCCTAAAAGAGAAAATGTCGGCATGGGCACCAAATGCAAATAAGGCTCTAACTAGGGTACCCATGTAAGGTGAAGCTCTACCACTCGTATCATGCCACTTCTAAACAGCAAGAAGGTTCTGTGACATAACAGAGTGGGTTTGTACCTAAGGTCATGATGATATGGTCATAAGGTCATGCAAAATGAAAACGGTGATGAAACCTAACCTATATGCCAGTTTAGACATGATACCTGAGATCGGCACGAACGGGTCAATCCAATGGCTGAAACGGCACTGAAAAAGGTCCTCTACAACATGAATTATGTCAAAAACGGTCCAAAATGGTTAGAAAATGTCAAAACTATAGGAAAGGGGGTAAAAATTTTCAAATATTTGAAATTTTTCTATAAATAGTAAACAATTCAAAATATTATAAAACATTGTGTTAGATCTATTCTAGCATATATAATCAATAATGTATAAGCGTTTGACATCATCCAATGGATAAAATATTCATTCAAACACACATTATTGGACAGGAAAAGATATTTCTATTAATATAAATCAAAGATTACAAGATATAACCTCTGTCAGCACGTCTACGAACCAAAGAAACTGAATCCCCCACTTGGGCCTCCACCACTTCAATCCTCCATCACTAGATAGCAAGCTCACAAGCAAAAGGCAAGCTTGGGAAGAACACAAAAGTGCTCCAAGGGACAAAGGAACGTAGACTCAAGCATAAGTTCCGGCAACAATGGACTATAGTTTCTTTGCTCTCAATTCTCTCTTATGCCTTCAATGTACCAAGGGGTTCCTTATATAGATTTTCAAAGGGGTAATGAAAGGTCGAATCCGAGCAATCTCAAGGCATAGGGAAGGCCAGGAGTCAAGTGAGTCAAATCCATGTCAAGGAAAACTCCAAAAGGATTTGGATTTTGTACACATCCCGATGTACGCGGTTTTAGTGGTGAAACCCACGTATATACGCGCTTATAAGTTTAAAAGTCGTGTGTATCATTTTTCACATGTTTTTAGGGATGGTCAAGGAAACATCAAAGGACAAAAAATGGTCCATGGGGTCTAAGGAGTCTGCAGCGGGATAGGGGAAGGCCATACAAAGTGTGATTCACCTGGAGTGGTGAAATTAGCTATAACAGAAGTCACCGGATCCATTCTGAACAAAAGTTCAAGGATGATACAATCCTACCACATTCTCGAGTACCGAAGTCACCGGATCTGTTCTGAACAAAATTTCAAGGATGACACAATCCTACCACATTCTCGAGTACCAAATTTACTGAATATGTTCTGAACAAAAGTTCAAGGATGATACAATCCTACCACATTCTTGAGGACTGAAGTCACTGGATCACTTTAGAACAAATGTTCAGGGATGATACAATCCTTCTTCTTTCTTGGAGACATAAGTCTATAGATCACTGTAGGACAAATGGCCAGGGATGATACGATCCTTCTTCTTTCTTGGAGACATAAGTCTACGAATCACTTTAGGACAAATGTCCAGGGATGATACACTCCCAGTGCAACATCACTAATCCCCCTTTCGGGGAATGTCTTTCTGAACAACGCCAAGCTTGTCTCGAAAGTATTCAAAATTTACTCGAGATAGAGGCTTCATCAACACATCAGCAACTTATTCATCGGTACTCACATACTGGAGCTTTATGGCTCCCTTGTGCATCATATCTCAAATGTATAAATACCAGATTTCTATGTGCTTCAACCTTATCATGGAACACTGGGTTCTCCGTCATCTTTATACAACTCTGGTTATCACATAGAATGACGATGGTATCCAACTCTAGGTTGAATAAACCTGACATCATCTTTCGAAGCCATATGGATTCACAAATTAGAAGAGCAAGCTACTATATATTATGCTTCCTCTATGCTCAGAGCAACACTGGATTATTTCCCGCCAAACCATGAAATCGTAGTAGACCCCAGACAATAACATCCACCTGATGTGCTACTTCTGTCTGAGATACTTCCAGCCCAATCTGCATCTGTATATATAATCTGTAGTCATGATCTCTACTATAGTAATGTCCCAAGTTTGTCGTACCTTTTAGGTACCGCATCACATGCTTTGCAATTATCAGGTGAAAACATCTAGGGTTACCTAGATACTGACTCAAGGTGTTCACAACAAAGCATATATCTGACCTTGTGTTCGTCAGATACATCAATGACTCAAAAAATATGTTTGTACTAAGTCATATACACTAACTCTGATGTCTCATCAGACAACAGCTTCATGTTGGTATCCATGGGTGTGGCCATGTTTTACAATCCAACATATCAAAAATTCTTTAAGATTTCCACAACATACTTTCCCTGGTTCGGAAATATTCCTTCTGAACTCTTCCACACTTCCAGCCTAAGAAAATAAAGCACCAATCCAATATCTTTTCATCTCGAATTCTGCAACTAACTTCTTCTTGCAATATGTGATCTATTTCTCATTCCCTATTAGAAATAGGTCATCCATATATAGTATGACAGATTCATCTTCTATAACCTTTGAAGTAAAGGTTAGGGTCGGCTTTACTCTTGGTAAAGTCCAAGCTCATCAGGAAACTATCTATCCTTCGATACCAAGCTCTACGAGCTTGCTTCAAGACGTACAGGTCCTTATTCAACTTGCATGCGTGAGTCACTTTGTTTTTTGACTTCAAATCCCTGTGGCTATTTGATGTCAACCTATTCCTCAACCACACCATTCAGGAAGGTTGTCTTTACATCCATCTGGTGTAGATCCCACTTCATCATGGAAGCAGGTTCCATGATAGTTTTGATGGAAGTGTACCTTGCTTCCTAGAGTAAGTGTCTCTTCATAATCAATTCCCTCTCTTTGAGAGAATCCTCTAACCACAAATCTTGCCTTACTTCCATCAGCAACATATTTTATCTTGCAAATTCATTTGGAAGATACCACACTCTTGATTTCTAGTTTGATTACTATATCCCAAACATCATTGTGGTATTCTTCCATCATTGCATCTTCCATGAGTTCATTATGTCAGGTCATCGACATATCCTAGTCTTCCACATTCAACCTTGAAGGTTGGAACCCACTTTACTCTTAGTAAAATCTAGGTCCATTAGGAAGTTTTCTATCATGTTGTACCATGTCGAACTTAGAGATCTTCTATAGTCACTCCCCTTGAAGCGAAGCATAATATTCCTTCTGCATTCTTTACTGGAGCGACAGGTAGCATCCTATGCTACTATGTATCCATCTCAGGTTACTAGATACCAAGATCCCTTTGTCTTGAACTTTGTCGAAAAGTTACTCTTGCACCCGTCTGTGAGCTTGTTGTCTTGTATATGTTTCCATCTTCAACCTTGTAGCAAAGGTTAAAATATTCATCACTTTAGGTGATCTGTCAAGCTCCTGGATGTGCTTTTCTATGGGTGCCTTCTGAGCTCGTACAAATCATATTCTGTACAGGTGGTTCTTTGCTTGATATATACTTCTACTGACAAAGTGTGTCTGGTCAATAGAATATGTCATGCCATAGTCTATTATTTCAGAGACAAACCACAACCCTTGCTTTGTACACTTGTTCTTATAGATCCATATGGAAGACACTACGGAATTCCCTTCAAGTCTCATAACCATATCGTAGACTTCATTCCTCATGATCAACTATTACTCTTTGATCATAGATTCTTCCATATCTAGAAGGGTTTGCATCAATGATGTCACCCAACTGTGTTACACAACTAGAGTGTGTCTGAGGCCTCTTACTTTGGTTTGGAAGTCTCGCCATACTTTTCTTCATCTTGAGTTATCTCTCATACCCAAGTTGGTCTTCATCTTTCAAGGTGGATCTACCTCTATCTGAAGCTCTTTCTTCTGTCACGGTGTCTCTGACCTTGGGAGCTTCAGGTTCATTTTTATTGGAGTGAATCTTGAATTGTCATCACTTGTTCTTCGGAACAAGTCTCATCCTCCTTTTCTTGTCGGTGGTTGTGCAGGACCTTTCCTACAAGTCAAATTCTCCAGTTGGATGGTTAGAACCATTTCATAGATCATATTCATAATGACAAATTCTTATGCATCATGCAAATGTTTAGCCAATACAACATTCATCCATATCTCACGGAAACTTTCTAGATGCCTTCTATCTCTACCATGACATCATTGAGATTGTGCACGAATCCAATATGTCAGCAAAGAGGTTTCATTCTAGATAAGTAGAAATGGAGAGTTATATAGCACCATGAGATACTTACCCATCACATGCATATTAGTAGTATACTATCATTAATGCAAACATTCTATCATGCATAACACATCAACTAAATATAAGCAAATGCATAACTACACAATATCATGAAATGACAATTGAATACTTATCTTTTATTCATTTCGTGGGTAGAATCCTTCTTGATCCTTCTTCTTCATCATTTTATTCATTCATGACATCATCATTTCTTATCCAAATTATAAGATGGATAAGAGGTTCTTCAAGAATTGAGTTCTTCATATTCCTCATCCCTTGAGGGATCTTCTTTGAATCGTGAGCGCTTGATCTTCAGTTGCTCCCATATTCTCTTCTCTTATTATGAGTCGAGTTTCTTCTTGTGTAAGGCTTTAGCCTCATATCCCTCTGGAATTGGAACCTCTCCACTTATGTAGGTGTCTAATTCATTTTCTTCAAGAACCAGTGAAATCCGGTTTGAGGTGTTCGTCCTGGTTCTGGATCTGGATGATCTAGGGTTTGTCACAGAAACCCTAATTTTAAAAACTTGGAATCTTTCATATCTAATTGGATAGAAATATGTGCCTCCTGAAGGTGAGCTTAGCAACATATTCATTTTCCCAAAATCGTGATCAGAATTGCAAAATATCTAATGCCCTAGTTTTCTTTAGTTTCTTCTGCATAATGTTTGATATTGTTTCTATGGTATCTCCAAAATTACTACTACCATATGTCTGAAATTTTGTACTGAGGTATCTGATTATTTCCTCTTTCCAACACCATAGGCTTGAGTAGAATTGGTTTCACCAATTGGGACTTATGCGCGTTTTCCCAAGGTGACGTATTTCAGGACTGTTCAGAAGAGCAAACTTCTATAGACTGCCATGTGTCATTGTTTCTCCTTCGGGGTCTGAAATTTTTGCCACAAAAATTAAAGTCTGTTCCCTTTTTGGAAAATCTTGCAAAATTTCATTTGGACCTTCGTATCCCAGGATATAGCAATTTTCCCTAGGTTACCTGTTTAAGGCTGAATCTTGGGAGAGGTTGGAACCCTAACTCAGAGGAATCATATCTCCACGAATATAGTGAATATGAGGTTGAAACCTTTACATAGTGTACATATAAAATTTATCTTCGGCCTGTGAAAGTTTCGGCTCCTAAGCCTTCTCCAATATCGAGATATAGAAAATCTACCAAAACTACTTATTTTAGTATTTTAGGGTTTTCAAGCATGAAACCCTAATCTTCAATAGCTATAGCTGTAGCACTGTTTCGGCTGCACAATGACTTATTTCAGGGTGTCTATGATACCTTGTTAATTTTTTAATGGTTATATCATATCTTATAACATTTATCATCATAACAGCATAACCATAAGCCAAGAGATCACTGAAACATAGACAAGCACAACCACACAAAAAGAACACAAATATTTATCCTGGGAATCCCTCATGGGGAAGGAAACCCAAAAAAAACTTCCTCTATATAATATGTATAAAATATAAAAGACAAGACCCAAAAATAGGTGTGCCTCCCTCCAGTATATATGTCTCTCTCTCCATGCGCTATACACAAGTGAGTATCTATGTCTCAAATGAGGAGCGCCTCCCTCTATTTATATTATTTTGTTCACTTGACATTTATCTCAACTATGTCAGCCCCAGTGTACTTGACTGGGTCAACTTCTCTAGGGAGACTCTAGTGGCCCACAACTGTGGGTAATTTTCCCCCTGACTTACAAAGGAGGGTACTTCCTCATGACTCTTAGTAGTTCTCTCGATAGGAATATCGGGGTACATTGAAATACAAATGATTCTACCGATAGGAACATCGGGGTACAATAAAATACAAATGATTATCCTGATAGGAACATCGGGGTAAATACACTTCAAAGTTACAATAATTCAACATATCCATAGAGCCAAAACCCTCCTAATGGAATGCATATCTCTAGTTGGGTTTAACAACAAACCTTTAAATAGGTCATCTGTGTTGCTTTTCGGCCTCTTTCAAGGACCTTGATCTGTAGAAACTTACATTAAAGCATGATGTCTTAGGTTCCTCATTTGACATTTATATAGTCCTCAAATACCTTTGCCAGTGTTCAAAACCTTTAATTGGCACCCATATCCCAATTCATAAACCAACTATCCCTAGAGAGGTCTTGCTTGGTGGTTAATTGCCTCATCGAGGTCCTTGTGCCTTGCAATATTAAGATACTAAGGCCCTAGTTTTCACCCATTTCCATGGTCACAGCCTTTAGACCCATTGTGGGTGCTCAAAACCTCATAGTGGAACCCAATTCCCTAATTAGAGGGGAAATATCCCGTATATAAGGTGTTGTTTAATTCCTTGGTCGTCTCTATGGAAGCAAAGAAGATTCCTTTAGACCATAAGTCATAGGTTTCCCATATTAAGCCTGGAAATGGACTTGAGTCACATCCATTATGCTCAAAATATCCTCATGGCACCCATCCTCACTTTACGACAAAACACCCCATAGATAAATCTTGTGTGATAGTTGGAGGCTTAATTCATGGCACACAGTCCCTTATGGAATACATGGGATAAATTTCATCCATCAATCATGGATAAGGGCTTCAAACCCATCCTTAGAGACAAAATCCTTTAAATGGAATGCATATCTCCAATCAAATCAAACAACAATCCTTTGAAGAGGTCATGCACGTTGATTTTAGGCCTTCTTCAGGGATCTTGAGCCTTAAAATCTTAAATTAGAGAATGAGTTTTTAGGTTCTTCATCTGATATTGGTATAGACCCCAAATTCCTTCCCTAATGCTCAAAACCTTCAATTGGCACCCATATCCCAATTCCTAATGGCATGCATATCTCCAATTCGATAACAACAATCCTCTAAAGATGTCACACATGTTTATTTTAGGCCTCCTTCGTGGATCTTGAATGAGCTAAGGGCGTCCCTTAACTCACTCTTACCAATAGGGTGTTTTTTCTTTTCTTTTTTCCCTCGGAAAAAATTCATAATTTTATTTCAAAGTAGAACAAAATTACATATCTGCACATGTAAGAGGATCACTAGGATCCCTACATTGTCACATATTAGCTGTCTCATATAAACATAACCAAAAATTACAAAACTGTCCCAAAATATGGATACCACAACCCAAATCAAAAAACAGGTCACAAAAATATGTGATCAGACATACTGCCAAAAGCAAAGGCCACCGCCTCTGAAATGTCGTCGCCGCCGCAAAGTTCCCGAAGGAGCAAAACGGGTCGCCACGCAAGAGTATATCAAACAGACACCATCACTGTCATATAAGGCAGGCAATATTTCTCAGCAAAATCAAACAGATCATGAAGGAGCCATTCGTCCAGCAGCATGCTGCTCAATCAGCAGCGAGAAACCACAACAAAAAGAAGGAAATGGCCTCTCAGTCGACGGCAAAAAACTACCTGCGTCCTCATCAGCAAAAGGAAGGATATGACCTCCTACAGCCTCTCAACTTTGGAGCAAGCCCTAAGTCACCAACCTTGGCTAACGGACAGCAAGACACTTTCTCAGCCGCACGCGAGCACCGATTCACTACCTCCTCCATGATTCTGCGATCTGTCATGTTGGAGCCAATCAATCTTGATAGATCAAGATCGAAGGCCGAAACCCTCGACCCAGTTCTTGGAGCCTTCCATATCATTGTGTAGAAATTCAGGCCAGCAATAGATTAATTTTACCCACAACAATTATCAATTGATCATGCAAAATTGCTAACAATGGAGACTGAATATGGAGCTGTAACACAAAATTATATTAACTGAGTGTACAATAGCCAACCCTATAATAACATAGGTTGTTGAATATATAGAATACATCAAGATATCGAATGCATAAGGAGGCATCCAAAACTAGCATAAAGCAGGCTTACCCAAAATAGGCAAATCCCCCATAGGTGTAAAAAGTTGATCCCAAAACTGTCATGAGGCTCACGAATTGGAAAGGGCACATGGGAAAGCTAATGAGTGGTGGAATGGCAGCTCATACATGCTTTTGCATGGAGGAAAGAGTGGAGTATGAAAGGGCAAGAAAACAAGTTCACCTCACCTAGTCTTGCTTTCCTATGTGCCTTAAAACACTGAAAAGCAGTCAATAAAGCAGAAAAAGCAGAAGGGCGCCTAGGAGGCCAAGAATAAAGCAGATTTGATTCCTAAGGCTTTCCCAAGTGCTACATGAGTCAAATATGGCAAGTTTGACCTCTATGGATAGGCAATTAGCAACTTGCACATGGTGGGACTCATGAACTAGGCAAATAAGACAAAAATAAATGAATTAATGTCTAAGTGGGTAATAGTATGGGTTTGATTATTCTAACACCCCCCCTTAAGCCTGAATTTATGAGTAATAAATCAAAATATAGGGCCTAGAAACAAGGCTTAGTCACCCTTTTACATACTGCAAGTCCATATGAAACAAGGAAAGAGGCAAAACCAACTTGGGAAAATCCTCCCTTAAACATGGACTGTAAAACAAAATTGTAGAATCTTGTTCCACTCATGCCTTTACAGCA
>LPNX010272416.1:489150-510226 GCA_001517045.1 Pseudotsuga menziesii | reverse complement strand
ATGCATGAATGTCCTAAAACTCATTTCACGCACAAATGCATGCATGCTAGTCATCATGCCACTTCATCATGCCATGTCATCATTCCACATCATCATGCCATGTCACGATGCCACATCATCATGCAATATCAACATGCTATGTCACCATGCCACATCACCATGCCACATCATCATGCCATGTCAGCATGCCACATCACCATGCCACATCATCATGCCATGTCAGCATGCCACATCATCATGACACATTATCATTCCATGTCATTAGAATGCACTTTTTGACTACCACGTGGCAGCTTGAGGGAGTGCCACGTGGCACTTCAGCCAAAATTTTCCCTGTTGGGGCCAAACTTCAAAACACAATATCTTTTGCATCCGGAGTCCGTTTGACACGTCGTTTGCACCGTTGGAATTGGCTTGACGAGATCTTAGACATGGTGCTATTTTTGTTGCAATATGATGATTTTGAAAATTGGTCTTTTTAGATCCTCCCGGATCATTCCTCCCCACTAGGAACGCTTTTGGTCCCCAAAAGCTTCTTCCAGGTATGCTCATCTACTTCTTGCTTCATTGGTGCCTATACAAACTGCTTCCAATTCTTGGATTTTTGCACACTGCAAACTTTTTCTCATAACAGTCCACAACCTGCAACACTTGTCAGCCTGCTCTGATACCACTTGATCTGATCCCAGGGGCGAGCCCGGAAAGTCATTGAACCAGATCGAAACAATCGGGACCAATAGGATCGTTTTTCTGACGTTAGTGCAAGTGAACATGAGCATTATATAAGTTTGTAACATAGAATCATCCACATGAAAATGAAAAATCATTCAAGCACATTAGGGACACGATTTGATTACGGAGTTCACCAGATCTCCTGGCTACGTCTCCGGGCCTACTCCAAAATAGAGTGACCAATCCATTGCAAAGATGCACAAATACATAAGATACATCACAATGGATTCAACTGCAGATTCTTCATCACCTGTTCATCTCTACCGCCGCACCATAACTGCCTCTGATGGGTCACATAAGTGCACAAGCTATAGGACCCAATCGAAGACTGTAGAAATCAAGCAAGCAAATGCTTGCCTCCTTTGTCTCGAGAAGTTGCCAAACTTGGACATGAAGATATTTTCCCAATTTATCCAATCACACTCTTTCAACTGACTCTACGAGCCATGAACCTTGAGCGGATCAAAGACTTGCATAATGTTGCAAATCGCACTCTTTCAATTGACTCTACGAGCCACGAACCTCGATCTACGCCACACGATCTTCTGCAAGATAGTCTCAATAGAAGACAATATGTTTGCATGACAAGTGCATCAATAAAACCAACGTCACTCTCTTACCAACCAATCCCTTCACCTTTGTCCTTCGGGATGAGAGTGTAGATGGTCGCTACTTGCCTTCAAATGCAAATTGAAATGTTGCCTCCTCGAATTGACTATGCTTCTTTGTCTCCTACACTGGATCACCTTCGGACATGATGGAGCCATGCTTGCTCTCTGAGCTGTAACTACAAGGTTGGAGCCTCTCCATGAGCTTCTCCAATGGAGACCCCCAATGGGGCCTCTCAGATGCTTGCTTCCTCTATGGGCTACATCTCTCCAAACTTGAGCCCCCTTCAAATGCACATGACAAGTGCTTAAATAGGAGAAGCTACTCTTGGTGGCATGATACATGTGATTCTCCAAATTGGTATTAGTTACAAATTGGTTTGGATTTTAAGAACATAAACCAAAAATATGGTTCATGCCCACATGCCCATGGGTTTTCACATTTAGTTACTTCCCCATAATGACATTTACAAAATCCACAATAATCCATTACATAACAAAATCCCTTTTTTAAATAGCATGTTGGTTTTTCAACCATAAACCAACTTGTTACAACTTCTTTACAAATATGGCATGTTTGTTTTTGGTTACAACCATGCATTAACTTCATAACAACTCAAGGAATAAAATAAATGAGTAATATGTGAGTAATTTTTCCACTCACTTCAAATATTAATCATTTTACAATTTCTCATGAGTAAATGCAAGAATGTCCTAAAACTCATTTCACGCATAAATTCATGCATGCTAGTCATCATTCCATGTCATCATTCCACATCATCATGCCATGTCACCATGCCACATCATCATGCAATATCAACATGCTATGTCATCATGCCACATCACCATGCCATGTCATCATGCCACATCATCATGCCATGTCATCATGCCACATAATCATGACACATTATCATTCCATGTCATTAGAATGCACTTTTTGACTACCACGTGGCAGCTTGAGGGAGTGCCACGTGGCACTTTAGCCAAATTTTTCCCTGTTGGGGCCAAACTTCAAAACACAATATCTTTTGCATCCAGAGTCCATTTGACACGTCGTTTGCACCGTTGGAATCGGCTTGATGAGCTCTTCAACATGGTACTATTTTTGTTGCAATATGATGATTTTGAAAATTGGCCTTTTTAGATCCTCCTGGATCACTATATAACACATAGATCTCTTATTCTCCAATAATGAGGAACCCCTATAAAATTTATTACCCCTAAACCTTTGCGACCAATATAGATAATTATAGAATTATATATCACACACATGAAATGGAATACATTGCATGCACGAAAGGTATACCGTCATGTGCATGAAATATGACACATGGGAGCACTTGTACATATGGCTCAAAAGTTCCACGAAATATTGCCACGAATAAGTTAAAATAGAATTTTGTGTGGATAAATAGATTAAAAAAAATTGAAAAAAATTGTTCTCGCCCTCGATAAGCATCGCTATAGAGACAAACATAACACTTGTCACTATAGAGACAAAAGTTCGCCGCTACAACGACATGTTGAGGCCTGGAAAATCCCAAGCAACAACAGCAAGGGATTCTCCCCAGTCAACATTCCCAACTAGCCCGTGACTGTTTGGTATGGGGAATCCATCTGGTTTGCGGTCCGGCTACCGTAGGTCAGGTAACAAAAATAAAGGGTTTACCGGTTGCGGCCTGGTCCACCGTGTATATTTTTGTATTTTTTAAACTTTAAGTATGATATGCAAGTGCCTGTCTAACATGCAGATTGATAAAGAATACGAGGGGTTGTCACAATGTGATGCGCAGGTTCTTATCTCTCGTCTTACACTCTCTCGCATCTAAATCACACACAATAGAAAACAAACTAACTAAGCTATCCCTAGGGAACAAGATGATCAATTAATGAGTAATGTTTTACTGCTCATATGTTAAGATAAATAACAAATAGCTGTTCTTAGAATCAAAACACATAAACATGAATAGAGATATGCACAACAAGATAGCTCGTCGTTTGTTAAAACATTCATTACTCATAGTGGAAATTATCATAAAATAAACCAGAGAACATTCATACAAGAACATAGGTTCAGAAAGTTAGAACGATCTCACAGTTAATGAAACACATTTGAAAAATGAAATAATTCCCCTTCAACATTGTTTATTTCACCACATTTGAACATTCCACACAACACTTTCTCCAACAGGCAAAATTGTAACTATATTATTGCAAAACGAAATAGTTCCTCTTACAACAAGTTTTTCACAAGCCTCACCGGGAAAAAGCCCCCCTCTCTATCTAACTCTCCTATACTTATACAAAAAGGCAAAAACTTTTGGGCTGCCCCCAAATGACTCCTAGGCTTCCCCAATGCTTCATCTCCCACAATTGTCTCATATTTAGTGCTTATACAATTTACAATATATTACATTTAAACAAACTAATAAAGCACTTAAGTGGAGGGCCCCGCTTGATTGTTCAGGAACTTCTTCCATGCTAAGGCCTCTGATGCAATGTTCTTGAACTCAGAAGGCTCGAGAAAAAGAATATTTATTTCAAACTTCGCTGCCTGATTTTTAATTACTTCAATCCTGGTTGAACTTAAGAGTAGTTGATCTTCGAGTAACTGTACACTGACCGTTGAATGAGCTACTTCATCTCTCAAGATCTACTCATCCAGGACCTTGACCTGTTGAATTCTCTGTTCATCTTCTTGATATCTGTTCTATAACATCTCTATGAACAGGTCGTGGTCTGGAAATGCGTCCATTCTCTGCTCAGTAACCACCTAGCATCGGTTGTAAGTGATCAACAGTCTCCTACAAAACTCAGTGCAAGCTCCCTTCATTTTCTTTACAACCTTCTTAAATTCTTCAGCTGTGTTTATGGAAAACTCTAACAAGTCATAGTCTTGTTTTAAGTCTTGTTGATCCTTTGCTAGTAAGTCTGCAGGGATCTCCTCATTGGCCTCCATTCTCGCTATTATTCCCGTTAGGACTTCTAAAATGTCCTGAGATCTGTCTACGAAATATGAAGAAGTCTCGAAAATTTCTTCTAACTGATTATCTACCTGCAAAACCTTGCACCTCTCTTCTTCTATGGACACCTGCAGCCTATTCATTTTGCTTCTTTGTGTTAAAACATGTTCTTTGAAAGGCTGAATGCTGGTTTGTTGTTCCCTGGATTCTTCCAAACATGCTGCTAATGAAGCAATTTGTTCTTTAAACTCTGCTACTTGCACCTGAGATTATTTCTCTGACTCCTCCAAAGTAGCCTTTTGTAATTCCAGCTCCCTAATCTGACTTTGCAGCTGGTCTCTTTCTGCATGAAGACTTTCATATGTTGTTTTCAGCCCATCCTTTTCTATCATTAGCTCCTGATATTCCTGCTGCAATTTTGCTAAGCTTTCCTAGGCAACTTCCATAGACATCTTGTCTACTTGGAGGGACTGAAGCTCTGCCTTTGAAGACTTTACTTCATTTTGCATGTCTTCAAACTTCCTTTTCAATTTGTTGCTTTCCTCCCTCTCCCTTCGCAGTGTATCCTTCAGTTGGGTAGCAATTTTCCTTGATTGCTCAAGGTCTGTCATTATTCGATCCACATTATCTTCAGAGGCATGGATCAATGCTGCTCCAGCTCGGATAGTGAATCTCAGGTCCTTGTCCATTCCATGTACCAGGGTTTTATCATTTATCTTCCCTTACTGCCCCGCAGTTTCTACTTTCCTCTCAGTCCTCTTCACAATTCTTTTCTTTTCCTTGTCATAAAAAATGGTATTGAAGTCTGGAACTTCTTCCCCTTTCTTTTGTTCGAAAGGGATCAGTCTTAGGCTAGAAACAACAACCTGTCCTAAGGTGCTAATAGCAATTGCATCAGGGTCTTGAGAATCAGGATTACCCAGATCTTGAACTTGAGTGTCTGTAGGGTCGAAAGTTTGTTGCTCTGTCATGGACCCTGCCAGTTTCAGTCTTTCAGTTTCCTGTTTCCTGAGTTCCTCATCCTCTTTCTTTTTCCTTTCTTCTTCTTCCCTCTTGGCAGCTTCCTCTGCACTCTTAGCTGCTTCTTGTTCATCTTTCTTCTTTTCTTCTTCCTCATTTCTAAGCCAACTTTCGGCCTCCTCAGCTAGTCTCCTAGCATCTTCTTCTCTTTTCCTACCCTCCTCTTCATCTGCTTTCTTCTGTTTAGCTTGGCCTTTCCCACCTTTAGTAGTGATCTTCTTTTTTAATCTTCTTTTTAATGTAGTCATGTTTTCTGCAATTTGGAAAATTGATTCATCCTTATCCCAATGGCTTGTATATTCAAAATACACATTGGCTTCCTTGCAGTGTTCTGCGACTTTATTCCGAGAATCATTCCTATGGAAGTTTATTTCTTCAAAATGAAATTTCTCCAGTTCTTCTACAAACTCATCAGCCTTTTAAACTCTTGAAAACTTATAACTTACCAATTTGAACGGTATGGGAGGATAAGTCGCCTTCTTGTGCTCAAACAAAAAACTCCCTATGCCATCGAAGAAAACCTGCCTAACTGCCTCCATGTGTACCACATAATCAGTGGCATATTTGGGAAGCAGTGAAGGTGCCCTGGAGCAGCAATACATTCTGATATACATCCCGTCCTCAGTTAAGTAGTAATCAACATACTCCTCAGTGACTTTCAAGGCCTCCTCAGACATGCAGTTGCATTCTTTCAAGAAAATAATCGTATACAATGACATAATAAAGTGTTCACACTTCTTTGTAATGACTGTAGTACTTATGTGCCCATAATGGCTTGTAGGCTGTGTATACCGGTGTTCTGTCTCTGTCCCAAATACACCTTAGGTTTGGGAATGACTGGGTGCACAATATGCAATCAATCAATATGGAGCTCATGTAGAACTCAGATTTTTTCTGGGACACCCCTCCTAGGGTTGAAGCAATGCAAGATGAGAGACTGTTTGACACAATGTTCGCCCAGTTGAACACAGTCCCTTGGGTGGCTACACAGAAGATGATAGGAACCCATCCCAACTTAAAACTTTTACTGTGGGATCTCCCAAAGATCTTGTTCAGCATTAAAGCAATGAGCCTATAAGGGGTTCTTAGGGTAGTTGTGTCGTATTCCCCTGATGGTCTGGTTCGGAAATGCTTACTAGGCACCAGCATTCTTTTCAATGTTTCAACCATGTCAAGATTAATCTCCTTTAGCCCACCCTCAATTAGGTAAACCTGAGCTTCTGGTAAGTGATAAGCTAATGATACATAACTAGAATAATTGTAGTTACGTCTGCCCTAGGCAGGATCCATCCAATCACTTTTGAGCATGGGAAAAGCTCAGGCCTCGTAGCGATCTTCATCAAAGTAGATCTTTCAATATTAGCATATATCGTTTCTTCTTCAAAACCAGTGTCAGGGACTTCATGGTGTGATATCAGTTTGTAAATTTTTCCCCACCTGTATTCAGGTTCCACTCCTGTGGTGCATCTAGTGTCTTCGTAAATATACTCAACCTTTGTGATAAATTCTACCACAGGTTCTTCTTCCACTACAGGAGCTTTCTTTTTCTACTTTTTTTACTTCTCATACTCGAAAAAATTGCCCTGTCATACAACAAAAGTATTTTAGGCCCCTTTATCTATTCAACCAATATTCAAGAAAAACAAAGAAAACCACATAATCTTTTACCTCGGACATGTTAGTCATGACTGAATCTATGTAAAATACAGAACCGGAGCTAACTATCAAATACTCTTGCGCAAGATAGGTCTGCAAAAAATCCTAGATCCTGCCCATGACTAAAAATTAGCATGATCAACCAAAAACATCATAGCTTCGCTAACATTGTAGAATTTCTCCCTGCAAAGAAACCAGTTCATCCTCGGTGTTATCGGCTTCAAACATAAAAATGTCCTAAACTCCTGCTCCAAACAAGTCTCATCAAAGTGAGGTTTAGCCTCCCAAAAACTGCGACCCTAGTCTCAAACACGCGAGCAACCAAATCACCCAAAAACAAACCCTCCAACATTTTGAGCAAACCAGGGTAAGTTCCTACCCACTGCAAAAGAAAGGAAAACTCCCCCCCCGGATGGCCATACGCAAACCAGGAAAATCCGGTGCAAACAACGTAACGCTCGCCTGCACTAGTTTCCTAAACAGTTGGGAAATAATCGAAAACTCATAACGGTTCCACAACATTCATCAAGGAGAATGAGAACAACCCCCCCTGGCTGTTAACTGTCGGAAAGAACCACATATACGCTAATAAAACCACAACCTTGTGCCCAATTGACCTTGGCGGGAGAAAAACCAACCAAGGATGAAAACCCTAGTTCAAAAACTCAACTGAAAGGGGTAGAACATAGTAGCAATGCAAGCTGAGAGACTGTTTGACACAATTTTTGCCCAGTTGAACATAGTCCCTTGGGTGGCTACACATAAGATGATAGGAACCCATCCCAACTTAAAACTTTTGCCGTGGGCTCTCCCAAAGATCTTGTTCAACATTAAAGCAATGAACCTATAAGGGGTTCTTAGGGTAGCTGTGTCATATTCCCCTGATGGTTTGGTTCGGAAATGCTTACCAGGCACCAACATTCTTTTCAATGTTTCAACCAGGTCAAGATTAATCTCCTTTAGCCAACTCTCAGTTAGGTAAACCTGAGCTTCTGGTAAGTGATAAGATAATGATACATAACCAGAATCATTGTAGTTACGTCTGCCCTAGGCAGGATCCATCCAATCACTTCTGAGCATGGGAAAAGCTCAGGCCTGGTAGCAATATTCATCAAAGCAGATCTTTCAATATTAGCATATATCATTTCTTCTTCAAAACTAGTGTCAGGTACTTCATGGTGTGATATCAATCTGTAAATTTCACCCCACCTATATTCAGGTTCCACTCCTGTGGTGCATCTGGTGTCTTCATAAATATACTCAACCTTTGTGATAACTTCTACCTCATGTTCTTCTTCCACTACAGGGGCTTTCTTTTTCTGCTTTTTTGACATCTCGTACTCGAAAAAATTGCCCTGTCATACAACAAAAGTCTTTTAGGCCCCTTTATCTATTCGACCAATATTCAAGAAAAATGAAGAAAACCATATAATCTTTTACCTCGGCCATGTTAGTCATGACTGAATCTATGTAAAATACAGAACCAGAGCTAACTATCAAATACTCTTGCGCAAGATAGGTCTGCAAAAAATCCTAGATCCTACCCATGAATAAAAATTAACATGATCAACCAAAAACATCATAGCTTTGCTAACATTGTAGAATTTCTCTTGGCAAAGAAACCAGTTCATCCTCGGCGTTATCGGCTTCAAAATTAAAAATGTCCTAAACTCCTACTCCAAACAAGTCTCATCAAAGTGAGGTTTAGCCTCCCAAAAACTGCGACCCTAGTCTCAAACACTTGAGCAACCAAATCACCCAAAAACAAACCCTCTAACATTTTGAGCAAACCAGGGTAAGTTCCTACCCACTGCAAAAGAAAGGAAAACTCCCCCCCCCCCCTGGCTGCTAACTGTCGAAAAGAACCACATATACGCTAATAAAACTACAACCTTGTGCCCAATTGACCGTGGCGGGAGAAAACCCAACCAAGGACGAAAACCCTAGTTCAAAAACTCAACTGAAAGGGGTAGAACATAGCTAGCCTACCTGGAAAGGAACTGTGCAGTTGACAGGGAGAATTTGATGGCTTCCACAGCGACGCCACCTACGAATGAGCTCCCGACAGCTAAGGTACAACGCCCAGTTCGATACGATAATGACAGCGCAAGCACGGGTTCATAAGAAAAATAATAGAAAAGAAACCCCAAATCCCACATATACATATATCTCCCTATAAAAACACTTGGCGGGAAAACACGACAATCGGGTGACGGAGTAACTAAGGGATTAGTGATCAAGTCCGCTAATGCGCGACAACAGCGGAAGACAAAACAAATGCGAGTTCCACAGTGCGAAGCGAAACATCGGCGAGAAAAATAATTGCACATCAGAGCTCAACTAGACTAAAGCTTCAGACCATAAGTTGGTTGGAACACCGCAACGGCGGAAGCTATAAAGACAAAGAGTTCCGTAGACCAGTCAAAATCGGAGAGAAAAAATAATCGAAACTTAAGCGAAACATTGACAAAGAATCAAACATCGGTCAAAGGGAAAGCTAAAGTAGAAGATTAGTCCATTCTAGAGCCGCAACAGTGGAGAAAAATAGACTAATGCCTCGCGAAACAAAACTGACGGGAAATGGAAAAAATCGAAACATTCCTCATGGTGCTTGCAATTCGTCATTCGAAATGGCGGTACTGCAAAGCACTAGAGTTCCAAAGGTTTTTCAAACAAGGATGCCGATAACAAAATAAAAAGAAAGCGCATCGGTGGAAAGTAACACTTTGGATCGGGTCTTCATTCAACTGCACCTCCGCAACGGCGGATGCGTAGTTAACTGTGGTTCCGATTCATAGCTTCAACAAATTCCTGCAGCGGGGTAAGAGATCACTGTAAGTCATAAAGGCAGCATCAGCATAAAGATTTTATTTTAACAATCATCCTCAAAAAATCTGAAATTGCGGTAAAATCAAGCAATCCCAAACAAGCTAAGCAAGACAAATTTAAAAGGAGGGTCCCAAATTTTTAGAAATTTGGGAAATCGTTGCAGCTGCAACACGATGGTAAAGTTAACATCAACATAAATGATCATCATAGTAACGGTCATTGATGCTTGTCCTAATGATCATATTATATATTATGGACAATATGCATAAGAAAACAAATGCCCACAATGTGAAATTAGTATATATCGAACTGATCAAGTAAAAAAAGGTGCCTCACAAAGTTCTTTGTTATATTCCCATAATTCCACATGTCCAACTACTATTCATGTGCTAAAGTATAGCACAGTTTATGAATTACCATGCAAAGAACAGAAGTGAAGATGGCGTTTTTCAAATGCCTGCCAAAGGTTTTGTGTTGAAGAACATCGGAGAAAAAGGCCATTTTTTAAAGATGAACCTCATAATGTTAGACTTTCATTGGCAGTTGATGGTTTCAATCCATTTGGATAGCTTCATTCTACTTACTCAACGTGGCATGTTTTCATCATAAGCAATAACCTTCCTCCTTGGATGTCAATAAAGAGAGAGCACACAATGGTTGAAATTATTATTCAAGGTATTTTTTTTAAGAAGTTATATTATTTCATTAATTTCTTTGTTTAATTGTTGCATGAGAACACCTTTTATGTAGTGGGACACATAACTAAACAGCATTGTATGTTGAATGAATGATTAGGTAAGTGCCAAGTTAAATATGAATGTATATTGAGCCTCTTATTGATGAGTTATTAAGTTATGGGTTGGAATCACTATGTATGACATCTCCAGACCAATAGGGCAGAAACAATCTCAATTCCATGGAATACTTGCATGGACAATTTATGACGCTCTCAGGTTAAGACATTTTTGTGGTATGTAACTTTCTATTCCATGTCGTTAAAATTATATGTTTTAAGGTAAATATTATGCATTTTTTAAATTAATAATCTTTTGATGCTATAACATTAATACATATATCTTGTAGTTCTTCAAACAAAGGGAAAATTTGCATGTCCAGTATGTGGTCCTAGGATAAAATATCATCGTTCAAGAAGTTTAGCAAAGGAGTTGTTTGATGAGTACATGTACTTATTGGTAGAGGTAAGGATGCATGTTAGAGGTAAGCATGCATGGTAAGTTGTTGGTAATAGAGAACTAAATGCTTGAAAATATCAAGCACCAAGGATCTTCACCAAGTGGCGCGGTTCAAGAGGTATTCTCCTCTCTTCCTCCCTTCTCAAACTTATGAAAAATTGATTTGATTACAATGAGGATGATGGTGATGATGATAACCCTGCAGTTTTTATCATCATCAACATCATAATCATAAATGTTATCATCATCGTCATCATCGTCACCGACATCATCATCATCATCATCATCATCAACGTCATCATCCTCACCACCACCATCATCATCATTGACAACATCCTCATCCTCATCAACATCAATGTTATAATAATAATCATCATCAATGTTATCATCATCGTCGTCGTCGTCGTCGTCGTCGTCATCGTCGTCTTCATCTTCATTGTTATCATCAATATCATCATCCATGGTATCATTGTCATCATCATCATCATCTTCTTCTTCTTCATTGTTATAATCAATATCATCGTCAGTGGCATCATTGTTATCATCATCATCATCTTCTTCATCTTCATTGTTATCATCAATATCGTCATCATCATCATCATCATTAGCATCATCCTCATCCTCATCATCCTCATCTTCATTGTTATCATCATCATCATCATCATCTTCATCCTCCTCCTCCTCCTCCTCATCCTCATCATCATCATCTTCATTGTTATCATCATCATCGTCGTCATCATGATCATCGCTATAAATAAAATACCTTAAGGTTTTCCTCCCTTGACCATGTTCGAGGTAATGGATTTTTCGGAGGTTCCTTTTTACAAATCACCTCCAAAAATTCAATTTTCATGACCTACAAACAACCCCTATTATTTATAACATACAAACACAACCTTTATAACGCTTGGCCCCTAAATTTTAGCCACTTTAATCCATAACCTCATCACCATGCTATACATACTCACCAATATAACACCTAATATTCCTTATAACCTTCAAACATTCTCACACATATCAATATTAAGCTTGAAATTCCTATCCCCTATAACCTCTAGCAACTACTCCCTTCCATTCAATTGCTACTCAATAGATTTAGTGTTTCCAACTTGCAAGTTCATTAAGGACAATTAAACATGCCAAGTCATTATTTAATTCAAAATTAAGTAGTGTTATACCAATCCTATAGAGAGGCACTAGAAATGCAAATATAAATTGAATAAATTCCAAAGGTCTCCCCATGATATTGTTGAGTGAATTAGCATCATATAAATTGACCTTGCTCATTTAATAGAAGGGTAATTTTCCATCCCTTTGGCCAATTCAATCACATGTGTGTCCATACTTGAATATATTGCATTCACATTGAAACAAGTTCATTTTCAAGTTGAATTTTGACATATAAAGAGAAGCCTCCTCCATGAAACCAAGAAGAGATGTTGAAGCTAAGGTTACATTTCCAATTTGTTTTCAAAGAGAAAGACGCCCATAAACCTCCACTACCATTTCTTTCTTTCCTTTAGCCTCGCACTACCCAATTTTTCCTCCAAAGTGTCCTTACATATAGGGAAGTGACGTCGGATTGAATAATTTGAATTTATGTTTCGAATGAGTTGTTAGTTAGTATGAATGCATAAGTACTGTCATTCATACCATATCTCTATTTGTCCTTCATAATTGTCTGCCTCGACTTCTAGCAACTAGCTAAGGCTATTTTTTGGTACACACATATAGAAAAAAACCATGCAACAAGGTGCACATGCTTAAAGAGAATAATAGGTAATATATAATTATATTATATAATAAAATATAAACATAATAAAAAAATAAACTAAACATAAAAAAATACACAAAAAAACAACAAACATTACCTTTTACCATTTACCAGCATTGGGGCCTCCCTCCCTACCAGCCTTCTACGCAGACCTCCCGCATGAATGCTCCATTCCTCTTAGACTAGTAAGAGCAGAGTTAGCAAAACTTAACCCACCGATAGCAAGGATAGCTCTGCAAGTAGACCTTGGCAACAAGCAAACCTCAGTAACATCAGTGACCTCGACAAGCAGTCCTCGGCGACATCAACAATTTTGACAAGGAAATATGCCTCCAAAATAGGTTAGGTTCTGTCTCTTTCTTGAATAAAATGTGCCCATTGATGAGTGTCTTGTTAGCTTGTTGGGTTCGAGTCATTGAACAATGTTGTGAGGGACAAATTTAACAAAAACCCTACTCTATGCCTCTATTCGTCATCGAGATCTAATGGTGACAGTCCTTTACCCTCCTCTTGATCTAGTGCAAACCCCTTAATATTGGATCTTGGTCAATAGATGAAGATGATGAAGTGTGATAACCTCCTCTCCTATATGGTTAATTCAGGTTGTTTCTCAAGGGACTAGACACCCCTTGATGATATCGCTAACACTTAACCTTTAAGAGCAGTAGGAAGACCAAAGGATCACTTCATCCAGTTAGGACCTTCCTATACAGTGATGATGAAAACAAATATTGTATGGAACATGTGGACTATATACCTTGAGAGAGAACACCTTGTTGATTTCCTTTGTCCTTGAATTCATCATTATTCAATTATCCTTTAATATATTTCCAGCTCTGATCTCTTTATGTTTGGCGGCTATGCTAGGGCTTCTTGGGTTTTAGGGTTTCATTACACTGTAATTCTTCAGATATTTATGAAGGTTGGGTTTTTGCTTAAACCGTGAAGTGAACCCTAATGTTGATCTGTGTGACCTAAAGCTGATCCATGAGGCTTAGCTGTGGGATGGAGTGTTGATCAAACTTGGACTATGGATTAAACTTGGATTGATGGGCTATCTTGAACTGTGGCATCAACTGTGGCTAGGCTATGAATCAACCGTGGGATGGAACCATGATCTGTTTTGTGGGCCATGGACTAGGTTTCCACATTTTCTGAGCTCGAGATGGAACCATGAACTGCTTTGTGGGTCATGAATATAAAGTGGATTGTGTAACGTTGTTATTTTCCTATACATTGTTATTGTTTAGTTTCCTCATTTATAATATTGTTACTGTACATGGCATTTGGTAACACATTCAACTTTCAAATATATGGCATTAGTGGAATGATAAAGATTTGAAGATGTTGTTCCTGAAGCCCAAGTTTTTAAAGTTTTGTTGGTCAATTCCTAGCCTGTGTTGTCCCCTTATTTTCCCAATAAACACCCAGGGGTGGATGATGCAGGCCTAAAAACATATACCTGCTAATTACTCACCTACAAATTCCCTTTCTCGAGGAACAAAACAATAGTGCCTAATAAAATGCCCAATAGTGTAATCAAGAAAAAACTAGAAGAATGAAACAAACCTAAAGGTAAATTAAGGGATAGTAAATTATGTCAAGTCACCAATATTACCTATCATGATGTACATCAATTCTCCAAATTCCAACTTTCTCTTTAACTTGAACAATTTATTACGATTGATGATATAGAGGAAAAATAAAATTGAGAATTGTTCCACATGAGTCCATGCAGAGGGATGAGTGTACATGTTTTCCATGTTAATGTTTAAGTTTTAACTGTTGGAGAAAATTATGTTGGAAACAACAATTATGAATATCTTGCACAATTAAAAGCAACCTAATCTAACCCTAAGCTAACAAATAAAAGCAACCTAACCAACCCTTGTTAACACAAAAAATTGTTTACCTAGCTCTCCATGGTCCAAACCATAGTCATACATCATATTCCCACCATTATTTCCTCCATTTTGACCTTCGCAACTGTATTTCCACTAAATATGGTCCAAAACATTATTATTCCTTCCCCATAATTGAAGGAAAGTTGATCATTTATTGTGATTTATCCCCACTCTCTCCAAAAAGGGCCAAAAAACCCCTAAAAATGAGAATGGGTCAAAAAAATTTGGACCATCCTATAAATACATTGTGAAGGCCTCCCCCAAAACAATTTTAGTCCACTTTTTGCCATTTGCTATCAGTCAAATCATTCACTTTTCTGCCATTGTTTCCATATCTTCACATATTTTCCACCACGATGTACATTGATCTAGCTTCGTACCCATTTGGATCCATTTTCCCCATTTGATAACCATTCGTGGAGGAGTCTAGAGAACCAAACCGTGGAGCTACATGATCATTTCCTCAGGACAACTACGGTGGCCCACATTTTAGAAAGGTATGAATGATGTTTTATTTGTTAATTAGTCTTATATATCTGAAAAAAACCTGAAAAATATTGTCATTGTTGTTTTGCTTCATGTTATTATTGTTGAACTCTACCCTATGATCTACATTATCTAGGGTTGGTGCTTTTGCATGTAGTAGGGGAGAAATCCCCACTACAGTTTTGCTGACTCCACTCAGTCGATCCATACAAAACTTTGTTTTTGTAGGTCTTCCTATTGGTTTGTTCTCCTTTGCTTCCTTCAGGCGTCACAGATCTGACCTTTTGTGGCAGATCCAAACCAGTGTTGCCTCAGTTCCTACCCCCTGGCCCTAGCCAACAAAAAACAAATTCAGTTCCGTCCGATTCACACTTATTTGATCGAAAGTTGTGACCTAGTCACACCTTTTTGCCTGATAAGCATGACCCAAGTCGTGCCTTTTGCCCCAATAAGTGCAACATGGCCAATAAAGCTAGATCATGCCTGTCTTGACTTCCGAAGCGACCCCGATCGCTACTGTGACTCGGTTTTGTGTGACCTATCATGTTTAATCCTCTGTTTTGTGTGACTTGAGTCTGTCGATTGTTTTTTCTGCCCCAATCATGATTGTTTCCCAGTTATGTGTGACCTCGATCACACATGTTCCGCCGACATGTGTGAATTGCAGTTTTTCAGTCCTTTTCAGTGTTTGATATCCTTGTTCTAGACCCCCTATCTGTGTGTTACCCCTTCCTGACCTGATTCTGTCCAGATCTGATCCATTACAACCCCTTTGTATGTTTTGAGGTCCTCTTTGCCTTGTATGTGAGCCTCTTGAGTCAAGATTTGTAGTGAAGACCCCCTATGTGTTTCCTACACCTTGGTAAGTGTTACACCTAAATCTCATCACCATCATGTTATGAGATAGGTATTCCCTTGTCTGCTCCAAGCCCTCAGAGTTTGTCCTAGAGAAATAAAAGGAAGAAAATTGTTTCCTTATATTTTTCCTTCTTTTGAGCCAATAACGCACCTTTTACATGTGAAAAGGGAGGTGTTGTCACTCTTGTCACTCTTTTCCTTATAAGTGCGATGCTCGAGTTTTAAAGGCAAAAAAAGGAAGCTTCGAGAGGATTCTCAAAGCTTGCCTCCGTGGAGCCTAATCCCTATGGTTTAGGACCACCTGGACTCAATATCCCCCCTAATAGGATCTCCCTTCCACATCATCCACCATTTTATCAACCATCCCCATCCTCCCATGCCTTTAAATACTGGCCCATCCCCCATGGGAAAGAGGAG
The DNA here is from genome assembly GCA_001517045.1 of Pseudotsuga menziesii. Classification (NCBI taxonomy): domain Eukaryota; kingdom Viridiplantae; phylum Streptophyta; class Pinopsida; order Pinales; family Pinaceae; genus Pseudotsuga; species Pseudotsuga menziesii. The sequence continues at coordinate 493,786 of LPNX010272416.1, read as the reverse complement.
GAAGAATTGTGTTGAACACCCAAACTCTGTCAAAATAATTCTTGAGCTATTGGAGGCAAGGTGAAGTTAGAGGTAAGGGGCCATTGGAAGGAACTCTCAACACCAAGGCATAAAGGTTGTAGTCTCTCCAATCATTTTTAATAAAAAATGTATTTTCTTTCCCATATTTACTGTATCATTTGTATATATTGCTTGATTCCTTGGTCACAAGCATAGATCTAGTTTATTATCTTGTATACTATCATCTTTCTTTTGTTGTCTTCAATATTTTACAGGTTTTTCCATGGTAGCATAGGTGAAAGCTTCAAGGATAGTGATGACAACATTTAAGAGAAGTATTGTGGCATTATATTCAAGAAATTAACCAAATCTAGGAGAGTTTAACATTTTGGGTTTGTGTTTTGTTTTAGGCCTGTATCATTCAGATTTAGGGAAACAACTCTTGTCCGCAGGAGGTGAGTATTTCCAGCAACAGTAAGTTCCTTAGAAGTTCATTTACTTGTGTTTATTTTATGTTCTAGAAGAATTAGTTGTGATTTTGCATGATATTTACTATCCTTTACTGCTATTTATCTGCATTTTCTTTATTGCATCCCAATAGTGAGATCATTGCATCTTCGTCGTAGGATTGTTGGGGTTTGTACACATCATTTGCACACATCTCACACCCTAAAGACACAATGCTTGGTTCATTACCCCAAGATAACCTTACAACTCACTTAATATAACCAACATTGTAACCTCATTTGAGGATAAAACAATCTTGTAGCTAAGTTAGGACATTGGGGATAGGCATCCAAACAACACCCCTTTTCCACTCACATCTTGAGACATAGTTGTTGTCCATTAGGGGACTAAAATCCTCTTGTACTTGTTGACACAGTCACAACCAGTCTATCAGGGGGCCCCCTGCTTTGCAGGAGTAAACCACAACGAAGAAGTTCCGGAATTCAGGGTGGAATACCGCACTCCATCTTGTACCGAAGGCTAAACCTTCACAATCCTCCTCGTGCATGCTAGAGTATACTGGGTGTCGAGGGCCAAAGGCCTGAAGTGTTAGGAACCATCCTGGATGTGTCATGAATGAGGTATCCTAGTTGCCATTCTTTCTAGACCTCTTTCACCTGGAGGTCCTTCTCGGTAGTGGGATTCTCTTAGCCTATTGTTCTTCCATTTCGTATTGTTTGACAAGGATTTCACCGCCTTGCTGAGGATACGATTTGTGAGGGGATTCCAGCTTGTTGTTAGGAGTTTGCTTACACTTTTACCCCATAGGTTAGTGCGTCATTTTATTTCTAGGTAGTGTTGCTTGTTGTCTATCTGGAAACTTTATTGTAGACTCACCTTGTTGTAACCTGTTGTTGCAGTTCTATTTTAGAGATTGTTGTTGGCCTGCGAGCCACCATTTATATGCTCTCCTTCTACACACTTGGTTTTCGTTGGGTTTTTTAGCCTATGATTAATACTCTCGAGTTTTCATTCATTACATAACACTCCATAACATCATCATATCTCTACCACGTTACTCACATAGGATTAGGGGAAATGCCCCTCAATTCGGTTCATTGAAATGTCATCGTCAGATCCATATTCGACATCGTTCACCACCTTCAGAGACACATACAACATCTAAGTCTGATTTAGGGTCTTTTCAATCCGAACCTACCTTGTTCACTACTCCATCTAGCCCCATGGATGGTGCCCATCCTGATCCCTTTCAAGGGTGGAAGGTTGGTAGTGGGCTTATGTCCATTCCACCCATCATTACGGGTATCCCTTCCACTGGACCGACAAGTCCTTGTCCTAGTGGTTCCTTTGCCACCACACACACTACTGCTGGTCTGCTACCCACTATTGGTGGCCCCACTCCAGCCACCATGGTTCCTACCATACCACCCTTTATACCTAGGGGCAGTGGCCCATCCACAATTCCGGTTATCCCTACTATCCAAGTTTGTAATCCTATAGTTGATAGTCATCCATATCCACCCCCAGTCACCCATGGGAACTACATTCCCGCTGGTACCGACAATGTTGCTGGCCCTTCCCGATCCACTTTTGTTCCTAGTCTACCTTTTATGGCTAGTCTCAACCTGCCTAATTTGGCATAATTGACCAATGAACCCATTCATCATAACCCACTATGGCCTCCTATGCCTACCAAACTTCCCTTAGACATCCCTAAGTTTGAGGGTAAGGTGGGAGAGGACCCCCAAAACCACATTATGTCATTCCACTTATGGTGTTCATCTAACAACATAGTGGATGATTCTGTCTGATTGCAGTTATTCCAACGCACACTCACCAGTGTTGCGGCCAAGTGGTATATCAAACTGCCTCATGCCCCCTATCCATACTTTTCCTCGTTAGCCTCTATGTTCCTTCAATACTTCAAGTTACCCATCCGTTACGATGAGGGTGTGGAAATATTATTATCCTGTAGACAAAACACAACTACCCATATCACGAATCATATCCATGAATAACGTCGTCCTCGTAGTCTATGTAAGATCCAAATAGACAATATGATTTTCCTAGATTGGTTCCTCAAAACCTTACTCCCCCCATAACCAAGTATGTTGCATATAAGCATTCACAAATCGAGGAGGAAGCCATCCCAAAGGCTCAATAGTTCGATCTCATATACGCCCAATCGGGTTACCTATATACCATTATACCTGATGCTCCCCGTGTTGGCTCCTTACGTTGAGATACGTTGGGGGCATCCCATGCTGCTAATGGAGTCATTGGCTCTGTTACTCAACATCCTCACTTTTATCCAACCTCTCCTACAATGCCACCCCATTCTAGTCACACCCCTAGTGTTGTCCAACCAGGTCACGCCCCTGATTTTTCATGCATAACGACTCAATCCGGAGCCACACCTTCCTATGCACCTCCCACACCATATCCTCACGTCCAAGGGCCGAATTGTTTAGCACACTTGTGTATTGTCCAAACGGTAGGCTTTGGATCCCCACCAACTACTTCGGTCTATTACGCACCACCTATGCAAACTACTCTGGCCCTGGCCATGACTCCTCCTGCTCCTTTAGGACAGGTATACACACAACCGAACCCTTCTAATCAACCTTCCCCCAATAACCAACAAGGCCACGGAAGAAATAAGAGAGGTAGGAATCCGAGCAACAACCAGCCACAAGGAGGTGGCCAACAAGCCAACCTTCCGAACAATAACGGAGTAGACCCCCATGCACAAAATCCCCAATGTCCCGCTAGACCTGGAAAAAACCCACAGTCGTGAACTAACCATCTATGTGCCATATGTAACAGTTACGGCCATTACACACATCAGGGTCCCCATATGAACTGCATCCATCAGTTACTCCAAAATGATAACCAACGTGACCCCAATGGGGTTGCTCTGGCTCTGCCAAATCCAGAACCACCAGGTCCTCCACCTATGGTGCTCCAAAACCCCTTGCCAAACCAAGGGATGGTTGCAAACCAACCCTTGGCACCATAAAACCCCGCAACCACTTTGGAGACTCAATCCATTGATCCTGGTGTCCATCATCTCATGACGTTATCGTCTGATGTTAACCCCTCAGACTTGATGAAACTAGTATGGCTCCACCATAGAAATCATTAACCCCTTTGCGGCATCTACCTCCACCGCTCCAAATATGTTTTTACATCTACTGAGAACCCCCATGGACATGATGTCTTTTTCTCTAGGTTGTCTTATTCTTAACATGATCAACATCAAAGAAACCATCTTCATATATCTTTTGAATAAAATTGAATCTAATAGCTAATCATTTATAATACTCTCACCCCAAATTTCAGAATTTCAAATGGAAAAAAATCATATTTCCACCAACAATAACATGTTGGTGATATAAAAGAGGCACGTTCAAGAACTTTTCCCAAAAAAGGGTTATGTCTAGTTATGGACCATACACACCCACAACTAGAACTTCCAACTCTTGATCCCGAGAAAACAACACCATCCCAAGACTTGAGTCACATGCCCAATTATTAGTACAATTGAAGGAACATGATCTCCAACTTGAAATCAACCCTTTCGATGTACCTCTAGCATTATAATTGTTAGAATAATCCTTCGGGATTATTGTAAATAAATAATTAATAGGAATTTGATTATATAGGAAGGCAAACAGGCTGAGCGGAAGGTGAAACCCAACCGCCATGTACTTTGTATAAATACAAGCATTTGCATTGGAAATGAATATTGAATCGGGAGTTATTACCAACAAGTGGTATCAGAGCAGGGCTGTCTGCCATAACTCCTGCTGCATTTCTACCCATTACTGACATTCTGCTTGCCAGTCCATTGCCAGACTGCTCCATCAGTCTGCCAGTGGAATCGCATGCACTGTATGCGTTACTCCTCCAGCTGCCTGCGTCTATTCTCTGCTAAAATTTTTGAATTACCTAACCCTAATTTGCAGCACCCTAACGCTGGAGACATCCTTTGAAATTTATTCTTGCCGTTGAACTGATATCTCACCACTGCGTTGGTTTTTCTCAGCATATTGTGTCCTCCTCAGTCCTCAGAGCTGTGAGGGCATGAAACGCATCTACAAGCCCTAAATTTTAACATACGATTTCTCTAACTCTGGTGAGCCTTCATACCACAATTTGCTGTAAC
>LPNX010272416.1:414377-481255 GCA_001517045.1 Pseudotsuga menziesii | reverse complement strand
ATTCCATCAAACATGTGGATGGAATGGCCTCGCTGTCGAATCTCCACCAAGGACAGGAGGCTTCTCTGCAACTCTGGAAGATAAAGAACATTCTTCAACAATAAATCAGGGAATCTAGGCATCTTCAGTCGAATGGTGCCCATTCCCTTTGGTTTAAGACTTGACTTATCTGCAAAGTAAACTATTCCATCTATTGTTTCATTAAGTTCTTCAAAACAATCTTTTCTAAATGTCATGTGTGATGTTGCACCAGTATCAAGCAGCCAACAATCTTTGTAAGATGAAAGTGAAGTCATTTCATTAATTCCAAGATTACAATGTGCAACAATACAATGAGCAGAATCAGAAGATTTACTAGCATCTTGATTTTTACTGTCATCTTTCTTTTGGTTATGCTTGTCTTTGATGGAGTCCCACGAATCCCAACACTGATCTGATGTGTGCCCAGTCTTTCCACAACGCTTGCACTGCAGATCTGATCTTTGCTGAAGTTGTTTCTGCCCCCTCTGCCTCTGAATTTTCTTCTTCCTCTGCCTCTCTCTTTGCCAGAGAGAGTGACACCAACTACAGATGCTATAGATTGCATCTTTTGCAACTGTTAGTGTAATTTACAATAATGACAAAGAGAAATAGAAAAATAATAACCTTGCAGGTCTACAGTCTCTGCCAAGGTGAGTTACAATCTTAATATCTCAACTTCAAGTTTTAAAAATGATACAATGACACAGAAAATACTCCGTCAATTAGATGGGCAGTCTCAGCAATCTCCTTTCACGTAGAATGTGGTCACAACTTCAATCTTCAAGTGGATGTTGCAGCAGTCTAGGTTTACACATTTCAAGATTACTGCTCAAAACACCAGCAACATGTATCATCCACACAGTATCAGGTAGCAATCAAGAGCTCATTAAATACATAATAAAGTGTACAAGTAAAATGCAGCAGTGAGTCTTCAACGCATATATTAGTCTTCAACATATATCAGTATGATATATCAGTCACACTATATTTTGCAGTCACGCAATATATGATTTTTTTTTTCCAAAGAAAAAAAGCGTATCACGCAATATATGATATATCAGTCTTCAACGCATATAACTAAGGTCGCAGCTTGTGCTGGTGGCAGAAATTAGGGTTTGTGTATTTCAGCCAACAAAAACGTTTACCTCCGCTTAGCTGAATACAGGAGCTTCTTGTGACTGAATCTCATTCAAGCTCAGTGCATAGGCACGAGCTCTCACCTCAAGTTGTTATCGCAGCAACACCAAAATGGTCACTTCTCTCCACGCTCTTGAAGAGAACGGTCTCCACGCAGCTACAGGCTTGGTCTTCACGCAGGTCTCCACGTAGCTCCACGCAGCTTCAAAAGAGTGCCGGGATCAAGGCAGTCACAAACGTATACCAGACGTATCGCCAACACCACCCAATTTCTATCAATATCAATATTGGTATCGGGCGCAATGGCATCCATCCAGCCATCCCTGAACTGAGAAACCACCATGGGCGAAAGATTTAAGAAGCAATCTCTCACTCACACTAACACGTGAATGAATAATCCCCTTCTTGTCGAGCAAGCGAGCAAAAGATATCATATCATAAGCTCTCTTCTCTGTCAAAGCACGTGATTCCAACTGGCAATGGCAACGAAACCGTAGCAGAGAATGGGATCAAATACCAAGAATTCACAAACTCCTCGCTGATATCACATAATACTTGAGTTCAGTGACAAGTTAAAGAATATTGGTGCAAGTCTTGTGAAGCAAGTTGCCAATGCTACAAACGATGCTGCAGGAGACGGCACAACGTGTGCTACCATCCTTACTTGTGCGATATTCACAGAAGGCTGTAAGTCAGTTGCAGCTGTGATGAATGCAATGGACTAGACGAGGCATTACAATGGCAATCAATGCAGTTGTGACACATTTGAAAAGTAGAGCAAGGATGATAAGCACATCCGAGGAAATTGCACAGGTAGGCACTATCTCTGCAAATGGTGAAAGGGAAATTGGTGAATTGATCACCACAACAATGGAAAAAGTTGGCAAGGAGGAGCAGTCATAAAGCGATATTCAGATGAAGAATGTCACACAAGAATTAGGGTTAGGTATACCAAGAATTAGGGTTTACGCCTATGAGGAGAGCCCAACCCATGCACAATACTTGACAGTCTCAAATCGCACCAGTCTTCTCATTCCTTAGCGCAGGTTGAGAAGAGAGCAGTCTGGCAAATGAGAAGAGAATAACACATCCAAATGAATGCGCACAGGCTGGCAAAGAGAAACGCATGCAAATGGCAGACTGACGAAGCAGGCAGTCTGGCAATGGACTGGGAAGCAGAATGCCAGGACTGAAATGCAGCAGGCAGGAGTTATGGCAAATAGCCAAGCTCTAATACCACTGATAGGTAATAACTCCCGATTCAATTCTATTCATGGCTAATGCATTCATTTATACATTACATGTGGTGGTTGAGCTTCATCAGCCTTTTTACCTTCCTATGTAACTATTCAGCTTCCACTTAGTTTTCTTTATTTATTTACAATATATAATCCTGACGGATTATATTCTAACACATCTAAAACCCCTATGCCTTCAAAAACTATGAAACATATTTTTAAAGGTGCTTAATTAGTAATCAACATACTTTTTAAGGTTGCCAAATTAATAAAAGGAGAGGTATCATCCCAAGTCCACCTATGGACAATATTTAGACTTTGTTGCTTCTCCTATTTGTTCATAAACCTTGGAATCAATTTCCTTTATATACACACAATGAACCTTATCAACTTCTTGTGGAGGAGACATTTTCATCACTAGTTTGACAACTATGGAAGCATTCAAATGCATCTAAACCACTATTTTTATAGAAGATTAATTCAACCTTCCTTTGACATCCTCTTTTATGGACTCATCCTTATGGTGGAAAGGAAGAGTACAATCTTTCACAACATGTTCATAAACATGACAGTGTGCACATTTGAATTGCACTCCACAATAGTATAAAACCTAAAAATAAGAGTGATTACCCTTTTGAAGTTCCATTTCATGGAACAAACCATCTCTTAGGTTAGTGCCCACCATGATGGAGGTTATTGTGATTCACCCCAAATCGATGAAACTCATGTTGGCTTCATATAATGTTCTTAAAATTTTTCCAACTACTTTAAAAACCTATTGAGTCCAAAATCCATGGAGAGCCTTGGCAATTTGACCCATATTGGAGTCAACTCCATTCTTTCTAAACATGCATCCAAAAACGACATCGACTATTTTAATTTCATAACCACCAATCCCAATTTCTAGTAGGTTTCGTTTATATTCTTAGCAGCCTCTTATGGTAAAAGGATAAAGCCCACCAATTTATGAAATAAGATAAAGAACTTAGGGAGGTAACCTAACGATGGTTCCCATATTTCTTTCGACTAATCCCTTAACATCGACTCCCCCATTTGCCTACCCATAAAATTCATGACCGGTTTTTTGGATGCCATATTTTCTACCTCAAGAAGCTTAACATCGTCACCTAGAAAGAGCTTTACCAAGCCTGCCTTTAGCTTAACACGTTTTTTCCCCTTTTTTCTAAGACGATTCCTCCCTAGCACCTAACAAACATTGCACACTTTTGTCTCTCTTGATAGACTATGAATAAAATGTTGTTGATGCCCCTTCCAAATATTTGTTAGATGGAATGTTGAAGAGAACTATGGAAGAGCTATGAAAATATCATGAGATACCCTCGAAACATTTGACCAAAGGTAGAGAAGATGATATCACCACCATGCTTAAACACCATGACATTGATAATGGGGCCATGGACTTTGCAATGGGATCTACAACCACCAACATTTACTAGCCTCCAAAAACTTGGATACACATCTTGGTTGGATGTAAGGAATACCTTAGCAAGTCCTTTATCAACTAACCATAGGTCAGCATAACACCCAAAACTAGAGATGGACTTCAAAAAACAACTTGGATCAAGGACATTACTACCACCTCCAAAGTAGATACACCGGCATAGATCCATCTTAAACCTGGATCTAGAAAGCATCAAGAGGGATCCAATTTATTTAGGTGTAAGTTATTTTTATCTTAAATTTTTAAATGTTCATAAAATATTACACCTTAAACATTTTGATTCGTTTAGCATTTGGTAAATCCTTGTTTAACATGGATCTTTTAATTACTTTTCATTTAGTTTTATTATTGAGTTTTTATTATTTGATAAATTAGGCGACATGTTTTTCTCTGTATTCTTTTTTGTTTACACTATATAAATATATGAATCCACAATATAATTTTTTTTTATTTTTTTATTTATGTCGGTGAACATAATGTTTTTTTTTTATGTCGGCTAGCATAACGTGACTAACATGACAGGATCTCCCCCATACTGGGCTGAGAGCACCTCGCTTCTCTTGGTGCAATAATGATAAACATTGAATTCTTTTTGATACGAGGTTAGACCCAAAACTTGACCAAATGTACTATCCTCCTTTTTAAACATCGAACTGTCTAACACCATTAAAAGGGTAGTGGTAGTTTTCAAGTTCTTGTAAGCATTGGGACCCCCCATTAATCATCCCCATGAGTTCATTATTTCCTGAGTATTTTAACTCGATAGGGTTACACCTCTTGGCATAGACATCATCATAACTTAGGGAGGAGGACTATATAGTATTGGATAGACAAGACATAAATTAGATATTTTATTTTTCATAAGGATCTAGCGAATAATCAACATGATCAATTTCCATAATTGTGTAGAAATCACCTCAAAACCCTAATCCATAATCCATGTTGACATATACTATAATATAACTTTATTTTATTTCTTTTTTGTTGTCATGTATGTTACATTACATAACAACATCTCCTCCATATTAGGTTGTAAAGTACATCACTACTCTCAATGCAATCAATAAATTTTTTGACTTCAATATAGATGATCTAGAGGACACTAAACCACTTATGCCTTATGCTCCAGCATCACTTTTGTTTTCAAACAAAGAAACATTGTGATCATTTTAAACGGGTAATGATTTATGCCACCAAACTATCCTAATTTGGATCGAACAAAGGTGGTAAGTGTGACATAAGGCATAATTCTATAGAGAGGTTTTGCAAGCATGTCATAGATTTCATTGCATTGCTTTTGTAATGGCTCATAAAAAATCGTGTTGAACCTTTCAAAATGTCACTTGGTAAGGGTAGTTACATTTACTTGCAAAACAACGACGAAACAATTTGAGAATAAGAAAATAGAACACTTTCTATGATGTTTTTTAATGGATTTGTTTATACTATTAAACTTCCAAGAAGATGGGTGCCCCAATCCTCGTCGGTTTAATATTAGCCGTCGATAATTGCCCATCGACGGTCGACCGGAAAAGGTCTTATTGCCACGGATCGAGACCTCTTGGCCATTGCTCATGGGTCGGATATGTCTTTACGGGCAAACTCTAAATAAATTCCTCGCTTAGATTCACAATCGTCATTCTTTATTTTCCCTGTTGTGAGTAGCATTGAAATTTATCAGCTAGAAGGATGTCTGGCCGTGGAAAGGGAGGGAAGGGTTTGGGGAAAGGAGGTGCCAAGAGGCACAGGAAGGTGCTCAGGGATAACATCCAGGGAATCACCAAACCTGCCATCAGGCGTCTCGCCAGGAGAGGAGGAGTGAAGCGCATCAGCGGGCTCATCTATGAAGAGACCAGAGGTGTCTTGAAGATCTTCTTGGAGAATGTCATCAGAGATGCCGTCACGTACACAGAGCATGCGAGGAGAAAGACCGTGACAGCCATGGATGTTGTCTACTCCTTGAAGAGGCAGGGCCGAACCCTCTACGGCTTCGGAGGCTGAGAAGTCTCAGTTGAGTCACTGGTTTCTCACGCTGTTTATTCCTCATTCATTCATGGTGTCTGTAGACACCACCCTCCTCTATTTGGGAAATGGTAACTTCCAACAAAGTTTGAGCGCTTTGGTTTGAGATCTTGATTTATAAATCGTAACAATTAGTCACTTGTCATTTTGGTAATAGAATTGTCGAAGATTCTTGGTAATTGACTCTATTTTCCAGACCTCTGGTAAGGGGGCATGGGGTTGTTACATGCAATTGGTTGTCTCGAATTTGATGGACAGACTCATTTTTATTTGAAGGGTTAGTTTACAGGCTAATTTCGTTTCCGCTGATAAAAAATATGGTTGTAGTTTGGAAATTTATGATGAAGATAAATTATTAATGGATGTGATTTGAAAGTTTGTGATTGGTATTATATTAGCAATTGTTTTATGCAATGGCGATGGTTGTAGATTGCTCAAAGGCTTGAGCATTTAACAGTTACACAACAGGTATTCGCACCGAATAGAACATGGAAATTAACCAGAAAACTAACGACTTAGCTAACCACTTCAATGAATTGCAGATAGGGCCGTGTTTGCAGAGTGAACAATGAATGCTTTCCGTGCCTTGATTAAGCAGATTAAATGCTTAGTGTTGTAGCCGCAATCCAGTGAATCAATTAGAGGAGAATTCAGTTGAATGTGCAACTATTGATTCAACTAAAGAAGGAATCGAGCTGAGCGTGCAACCAATGGTTCCATGGTGCTGGAGTTGAGGTATAGCTACTCATTAACAGAGCGTACAGGCCGATGCTCAATAAAAATGAACCTACGTGTTCACTTTGTTTAAAAATTCTATAATTTGGGTCTGAAGTGAACCCTTAGTTTACTTTTTTGTATGACCGGGTCTGATTAGGTGTATTTTCAGGCATAATTTTGTTTGAATTTTAAAAAATTCGAGTTATAACTCTTTAGAGTTTTGGTTATTGTGTTGAATTAATTTGTACTATCAAGATTATAATTAAAACACATTGTAATTAAAACACAGTTACATTCAAAGTTTGCAAAATAGGAAACACTAAATTCTCACACCTCCAGCACAAATCTTAAAAAATTTAAACATCTTGATGAATAGTTGGAGAAGGATCAACATATAATAGTGTGTTCCAATAACTGGTCATTTGAGCTGTGAATGCCCATTGATACTCAAACAAAAGGAAACATGGCTTGTAGCATTATCAATTTGTCAATTTATGTAGTAAATTTTGTTGATAGTTCTCCAATAGGTGAATCGTATTGTTGATAGTTCTCCAATAGGTGAATGTAGGTGTTAAAATAGTGCACTATATGAGAATGAACGATATCATGTGGTTTATGGCAAAAATTAGCTAGCTTGTTGTGCAGATTTTAATGTGACTGCAATTGTGTAGTAGGTAGTTGGATTTCAAGCATTTCAAGCAGCTTAAGATAAATTCCCAAATTGATAATGTTATAGGTTGATTTCAAGCAACTTGAGATCAACCTACAATATTATCAATTTGGCAATTTATGTAGTAAGTTTTGCTGACAGTTATCCAATAGGTGAATTGTAGGTGTTAAAATAGTGTGTTATATGAGATTGAACAGTATCATGTGGTGTATGGTGAAAATTAACCAGCTTGTTGTGCAGGTTTTAATGTGATGGAAATTGTATAGTAGGCTGTTAGATCTCAAGCAGCTTGAGATCAACTTTTAGCATTATCAATTTGACAATTTATGCAGTAAATTTTGTTGACAGTTCTCCAATAGGTGAATTGTAGGTGTTAAAACAGTGTGCTATATGAGAATGAACAGTATCGTGTGGTGTATGGCGCAAATTAACCAACTTGTGTGGCAGGCTGTTTGTTGTGTAGTTGTTGTTGCATTAAAGCTTGTGCAATAGGTTGGTTATTGATTGTTGTGGTGTATTCTCATGGCATTTTGTGGAGAATCATGGTGGGGATGGTAGCACATGATCTCTACTTATCAAGTTATTGGTTTGACTTTATTTTGTTGCTATTAATGATGTTTTTCTTTTCTTGGTACATGTTATGATGGGTAGGTTTGATCACAGGTTTTGGAGGAACATAACCAGGTCTTGTCTTTGCTTTGGTCCTTAAAGTTACTGTTGAAGATTATCTGTTTTACATGGCTGTTGGTAAGGGATAGAATTCTCACCTGGGATCATTTGCAATCCTGTGGGTTCAATGGCCTTGGTAGATGTGTTTTTTGTGAAAGAGAAATAGAGGGTTGTGGACATCTGTTCCTATTGTGTCCTTTCGTGGTGAACATTTTCACTCACTTCTCGAAAGCTTTGGGCTTCACCTTCTCTTCACATGACTCTGTGCATTCTTTCATGGTTCACTGGTTCAACTCCACTGCTATTTCTGTTTCTTATCACTACATCCTTGTCATTATCTTTTGGTTCTTGTGGCTCCTTCGTAATCATTGTATTTTTGAAAATGGGAAACCTTTTGCATCTTTGCTTATATCTAGGATTGAGTGTATGCTTACCCTTTACCTTGTGCCTCAATTAAAAAAAAAGAGCCGGCAGATTGGTCTTAGGCCTTTGCATGTCTTTTCTGTTGGATATTTTGATGGTGCGGCTCAATGGAATATGGGAGGTGCTGGGTTCGTGATCTATATTAGTGAAACCCATTATTATTGTTTTTCTATGGGTTGTGGGATTTGCACCAATACATGTGCGGAGTTGCTAGCTCTTTGGTCTGTCCTCAGAGTTTGCTTATTGTTGGGTCTGCCCATACAAATGATCTTGGGTGATTCAATGGTGGTTATCTCATGGGTTAAACGATTGTCAGCCCTAAAAATACCCACATTGAAACATTGGTGCGAAGAGATATTTTTTATGTTGCAACTTGCCCCATTAGTGACCTTCAATCATATTTTCCGGGAACACAATATGCTAGCTGATGATCTATTAAAGAAGGCACTTAAATTGGAAATGGGTTTTGGATATTACTTGGAATATTTGGATGGGATGGCCATTGGAGATAGACATTTTTCACTTTTTTGATGGTTTTCATTTCTTTTTACAGCATCCGATCATTATGATAAGTTTTATTTCTGTTTATTGCTTGTTATGGAGGATTTTCATCTAGCTATTATGCTTCCAGGGATGATATGTTTAAAGGACACATCAGATTGAAAGGATTTCTGACCTGAACCTTTAGGAATGATGAGAAAGTCTGCCCTTGATCAGACTTTGTATTTACTTTTTTGCTGTATGGTTGGCTGTTCAGTTTGTATTTGCTGTTCAGTTAGTATTTGCTGTTTGCACTGGTTGTGATGTCCTTTATTTAGGCTGGTGGGACTGGGACATGATTGTCATGACATACTCATGTATTTGTTTAATGTCTTTTTGATCCATATGAATATCAAAGACTGGTATTTTTTCCTCTGAAAAAAAGGTTTTTAACCAATTGATATGATATTTGTTTTCTTTTTGAGAAAAAAAAATCCATTTTTCATAGGTATAGGTTGTCAAACATGACTTCACAAACATTCATTGTTGTAACTATGCATACTATTTCATCACCATAATTGATGTTGATACAAACTTGATTTTACATCTCTTTGCGATCCTCATGATAGACTAATTTTAAATCCAACCCAATGACAACATTGTTGTATTAGATCATGAGTGTTTAAACCAAACTCATCTACTAAGCTTTCAAAAATTAGATTCTATTAAGAACTGCTATCAAACCAAGCATTCATCTTTTGATCAATTACTTGAATTTTGATTTGGAACAATGCATTTATGTTTTTCACTTCCTTTTGGTTGTTGTAATGTGGTATAGACTATGGTTCCATTAACATTAGGGGAACTTTGTGTTGCTATTTCTTTGTCTTAGTTAAGCATTTGTTCTCTTTGGACTTGTGCCACTTTAGATGATGTTTCCAACACTTTTTGTCCTTGTGCCCATCCACATCATAATGTTTGCAATGTTTATCATAATCCCCCTTTGTTTGGATAGTAGTTATAACCTTCTAGCCTTTTGTCTTGTTAGTCTTTTCTTGGCCCTTTTGTTGTTGCCCCTTCTTGGAGTCTAGCACATTTTAGAGAGTTTTTTAAATTGCCTCATTTATGCTTTTTGCACATTAAGAATTTGCAACTACATTTGAATATTGATGAATAATACTCCCAAGTATTTCACCACCACCTGTAGCTCTTCTAAAAAGGTATCCACTTTGATGGATTGTTGTTAGAATTGAGGAGTGTATTTTGTACTTTTTGTTTTTGTTTTTGGCAAAGGTAACTTCCATTTCATGTGGTGCTCCTCTTTGTAGCCTATTGGATAGAGTTGTAATTTCAGCAATGTTTTGAAGTCCTCCAATTATAATCATGAGTTTTGCCTATCCTCATACCTCTATATTTCTCTCTCATCACAAAACAGCATGTCCAATCATATTTAAATGAGCAAAAGAAATCTATTTTGTTTCTTGGATTTGATAAAGGTCAAAATAAGCCTCCAATTGTTTAAAGCAACCATTTAATGTTTCAACATCGACTTGATCATCATGCATTGGTATTTCAAGCTTGAAGTCAACTTTAAAAGAAATATTGGAACATTAGTGAAGAGAGTTGCCATTTCTTGAGTTTCCAAGCATCTTGCATTTGGAATATTTTGGGTCAACATTGTCTTCTTCATGTTCAACCTTTGTCAAGTGTGCTTCCTTATCCTTCATCATTAGCAACAATGTTACCATATTTGTCAATGAAACAATGCTTTGCTCCAACGTAGTAATCTTGGCTTCTTAGATTTCTTTGTCATGGTTTACATGAAAAGTCCTAGCCTTTCTTGTTTTTTAGCTCCTCTTTGGGCCTTACAACAATGCTTGTTCATTGTCTCAATATATGTTGTAGGTGTTTACCATATAGATTCTTCACCAAGCATTTTGAACTCAGAATTTGATACCTTGTGATTTATAAATGGTAGGCCTATGGCCCATCCATCTCATTGACATAAATTGTTTGTGAAATTAAAATTGTGATGTCTCTACAAATCACTAAGTTGAGATTATGCATCTTGTTTGATATTCATATGGTTTCAAGGCTTAGGTACTTTGTCAATGGAACCAAGACCTTGTAACATAAATCTATTTTCCCTTTCTTTGTCAAACTAAATTTTACTTTGTTTATTGAAAAGTCTACCAATTGAAGATTTGTATATAGATGTATTCAAGAAACATCTCATTCCCAATCATAATCAATAATCCATCTATAGATGCATTCAATATTCGGCACATGAAATTGCGATTGTTTACTTTGTTTCTCCAAAAGATAAACACAATATACATAATTATGCCATAAGGTATTTCCCCTCTTTGCTTTGTATGTTTTATGTTGTTTTGTCGATTTGTAGCCGTTAGATTTGTTAAATGACCATTGATGCCCTCTTAGTTGTTCATCCTACATTGCCTTTATTGTGCTTGCTACCATTGTTTTGTTTGCCCTTGATTATCTCTTTATGAATCTTCTTGCCCTCTTGTAGAGTCCACACTATGGCACAGGTTGAAACCGCACTCATAAAAGTGAATTCATTGGGTTTATTCTTGATCATTAGTAGTTGCTTTGGTGAAACAAGGCCAAGGATTCTCAACTTTTAGGATCTTTGCTTTGGACAACTTAATTTTCAGGATATTGAAAGTGAACAAGATCTCAAACCAATCGAACTTGTATAATCACACTATTGCATTGTCCATTATTGTAATATAGTTAGTGAACTAGTAATCCAATTACAACATGGTGAATCTCACCAAATCCATAAAGCATATATAAACATGAATCGCTATCCTGTATGATGATAAAGCACATAACCCTAGTGAATTTCAAAACTAAACCATTAAAGGTACATTAGGGTCATCACCAATCCATGTAATCTACATTTGGTTTTTCCTTATCTAATGAAATATATACTACCCATTGTACAATATGCAGAAAATTGCCTATTTTGTTCCTCCATGTGTGCTCTATTTTTAGACTCATTATGCCATCAATGACTCTTGTTACATTTTGGAGGGCCAACACATGGTTTTTTGCTTTTTCAAGTGCTCTGAAATCTTGATTGACAGATGTGCTTGATTGTTAGATGTTGTTGGAAACATCTATGTTTATGGGCTTTGCAAATGGTGTTAATTGCCACACTCAATCATGATCCTGCCACTTGGGTGGTATATTTTTCCATAGGCCATTTTGTGAGTTCAAGAGGAGTATGCTTGTATTTAGGTACCGATAACATTGTCAAATATAGTGCTCATATCATTAAACTATTGTTGGATGTTATTTCAATTGGAATTCAAAGTCTAGTAGTCCACCTAAACTCACAACTAACAGTGTCATAACTCAATAGAATATACTATGTTTATGATCCTACTCTCTTGAGAGTATTCTTATTGGTGTGACTTCTAGAACACCATTTTAAATTTATTGCATATGTTCATGTTCCAAGAAATTTGAATAGTGTATCTAGTGCATTAACAAAGGAGTATTGGATTGGCATTTGTCAATTTATAGTCAAACACATGTATAGAAAGCAAACGCATATGTATATAAAGTTGGCTGAAGTTTTTCATTCTTAGATAATATGAACTTACATCAAGTACACAATGTGTATAATGTAGCCCTTGGTAAAGCATATATAGGACCAAAAACTACAAAATATTGATATAACTGACATATATCATGGCCTATTGGTATCTCGGTAACATAGTATTACAATCATCACTTGACAGAGAAGGTAAATCCTTGCACATGGGACACCAACCATGTGTCACTCCATTCCCTCTCGGAGGTTCTCGATCCATGTTACTAGATTCCCAAGGGTTGAACCCTTAAGGTTTTGCTTTATAGAATCAAGAGTCCTTGGGGGACCCTCCTTAGCATGGGCATGATGTCATTGAAGTCGTGGGTACCCTACTAGTCACATTGGTCCCACATTTGCATCAATGAAACTTTTGTTAATTATTCTAAACACCAAATTTTTTTACCTCTTGCTTTTAAAACATAACAAAAATCCCTAAATAATGATATATTCCAAAACCATAAAACATTTCTTATCGATGTGTCCCCACCATGTGTTGGGAGGGAATGCTAACTAAGGATCTCCACAATATTCCAGTCTATCGTATTGGAATTCTTCAATGGTGAGAATTTGATGCCTCCACCACTCAAAGAAATCATCATTGAAGGCACTAGTAGAATTTGAAAAATAAATGATTATGTGACTAAAAACATTAGTCACTATAGTGTTTTTAAGTTAAATACTACTAAATTTGAATAACGAGTCACTGGATAAAAGATACCACTAAATAGTAAGTGACACAATTAATTTAGTTTAAGGATAAAAATTACGACTAGATAACTTCTACAAGATCAATATGAAAATGAAAAATTATAATTTTGACAATAAAATTTAATGATTTAATAAAATTTAACACTATAAGTGGATTCAAAGACCCTCAAACCCATTTGTAGTGTTAAAATTACTTAATAGTAAAATAATTAAGGGGGTTTGTAAATTCATCTGCATTGTTAAAATAATTTTAAGATTGCATTGGATGGATTTATAGACCCCCTAATTATTTTATGATCTAGTAAATTTTAACATTGTATCTATATGCATTACCGTTCCATGAATCCATATGCAACGTTAAAATTTACGAAATTGTAAAATTTCATTGTCAAAATTGCAATTTCATAAATTTTAACATTGTAGATGGATTTAAAGACCTCTAAATTCATCTACAATGTTAAAATTTACGAAATTGTAAAATTGCAATTATCCATTGTCAGATTCCACCAAATAATTTACCAAAAAGGGAATAATTCTCCATGATCAACCTGCTCCATTTACTTAGCTATATAGCACCTTGATACTCTCGGTGCAATAGATAGACTAGTTAGGAATCAATAAAATATAGTTATTATATATTATAGTTAATTTGTAGTACACACATATTAATATATAATATTATAGTTGATATGTAGTGTATTGTATGTTAATATATGATATGTTAACTATAGATAATATATAATTAATATATTAATATAATATAATTATTATATCTAATAATATTAATATTAACAAATTGGAAAAAAAAAGAATACAAACATAAAATAAATATTAAAAAAAATGGGAAAATGTAAGGGTTTGGAAAAAACTATTAAAAATGAAATAAGAAGTAAAATAAATATAACAAAAAAATGGGAAAATGTAAGGGTTTGGAAAATATTTTTAAAACTGAAATAAGAAGTAAAATAAATATAACAAAAATATGGGAAAATGTAAGGTTTTGGAAAAAACTATTAAAAATGTAATAAGAAGAAAAATAGAAGAAATAAAAAGAAAAATAGGAAAAAGAGAATGAGATTAAAAAAATGGAAAATTTAAAAAGAAATGAAGAGAAAATAAATTAAAAGAGGGCCAAATCCTAATAAACATTTTTTCTTTGATTAACAAGAGGTGAAGTAATTAGAAGCAAATCTTCACATAAAAATTGATTGTCCATTAGAGACTTTCGTCTAGCTTGCTTGAATGAGACTTGAACTTTCACCCATATGTCCAAAGCAGCTCCATAACTTATATGGGGCATGTTTTCCATTTTTAGTGGTCAATTCCTCTACTACCTTCAATCATTTTAACCAGTCTGATTATCCACATGCAATTGTTTATGCAAATGAGAATTTGCAAAATATTTTTTTATATTTCGATTTGTTTTGTTATGACTCACAGATCTTGCGATTAGATTGCGTCAGAGGTGAGCAGAGGGTAACAGAGAGAAGGAATTCATCAAAGGGTCAAGTTCTTTAACATGCCATTTGAGATCTATATATTTATGAATATATATTCTATTAAAATATTTGTACACTATTTGGAGTAATTGGTATGTTTGTGGCATTGCAATTGTGTTTGGAGCTCTTGTCTCATGGTTACTTAGTTATATAAACAAATGGGTCGAGTGTTTTGCCTCCAATAATGCTATGCTTAAACCATACGCAATAATAAAAAACCACATGGTAACACAATCCCTAGATCTCATAAAGGTCTTATCCCTCATGCTCCTTTTTCATGTAGTAAGGGCGCTAAGTCCCTTGGTGCTGAGAGCTATCCATCGCCCAAGAAAATCCATGTTTTTCATTATCGTGGTTACAGAAGGATTGCTAAGCAGTAGAGAAATCAAGTTATAAGGATAATTTTATGTTTTAGGTTGTCCAACTTCATCACGAAAAAGGGGAAACAATGATGGGGAAAATCACTAGGTTGAGAGGTCACCTCAGAACCTAGCGATCAGGTCTCACTGACCTCCACGGTCAGTGATTTCACCACAAAAGGAAACTTACTGACATGGAAGAGATGTTTGTTGTTCAAACCCAATGATGGGGCTTCTTTAACTTTGAACTCAATGATTTTCTTCCTTGGGGAAAATGCTCACTTGGTGTTACTATCTACCATACAAATTGAACGATTGGGCCTTTGGATTGTGAAATGAATGATTGTCAAGGTCAATAGGTATGTCATTTCCTTTTATGCTCGCTGAAAAATCTAGAATCTTATTATTATAACCATTTTTAACATCGTTCTCTATTCTATACACATTAACCATATCTTCTGTTAAATTTGTGTCATGTCCCCTCCTTGAAAGACATTAAAGTGTTGACCTTGTCGGTGCCTAGGGTTTTAAAAAGTGAATTAAATCAATTCTTCCTAGGAAATTTTGATAAATTAATACTGTTGAAGCATATAATAGATTAAATTTCCAATTATGATTTTATATGCAATTAATTATTATGAAAAATAATTAATGTGGAAATGAGTTGTAATTGCTCTAAAAGATAAGAGGGCGCACTAGGAAATCCGACTTGCTTAGATTGAAAAAAAATGGCAACAATGCAAAAGCAGGTAAAAGAAAATTGTCATAAAAAAGATAGCAACCGTAAAAAAAGGAAAAGCAAACTAGTTTTTAAAACAGGAAAGTGCAAAAAGAAAACTAGTCATAAAGAAGGAAACTTTTGGTCAAGGGGGACGCAATTTCTACTTTGGTTGAATGATGCAAGCAAGGAAACATTATCAACCATAAAGAAGGAAACTTTTTTTCAAGGAGGGCACAATTTCCACTTTGGTTGAATGATGCAAGCAAGGAAACATCACCTAAAAGCTAGACTTGTTAATTTCCTCAAGGAAGGCGCACTCATGGCTTAGGGTTAGGATTTGCAAATGGGTAACTTTCTCAACAGGTTGGATAACTTGCTCAAAAATTCACTTAGTATATAAAATAATGCTTCCAACTCCTTTGAACAAATTTTTATCATTATTATTTTGATGTTGAGTGAAGCATAGCTTCCTTGTTTGAGTGATGTGCCTCAGCTACCTTGGGTGATGTGGCCCAAGTTTTCCCATTCTCTTCTCTTTTCCATTCTATTCGTCAGTGAAACCACAGAGAGTTAAGGAGAAGCCATTCAAGACCACGATTGAGCTCAAATACCATCCATTAAACCTTGTAATCGATCTCCAGTGAAGGAGACTTCACTTATGCTCTCAAGAATGTAAGAGTGGTGTTGGGTGTTGGGTTCAAGCCTCCAATCTTCAGTATCAGGAACCTTTGAGGGAGATCAACTCCTCCAAACTCTTTCTGAGCTTCTCCTATCTTTTTTAAAATTCTGATCTCTGATACACAATAGTATTTCTGCTCCATGAGGTCGTAATGCCAAATTTTTAGTGAGAGAGACATTGTAATGCTCATTTAATGAACCTTTTGTAAGTTTTTATGCACTAACAGTGATGCTATGGATATAATAATGATGTCTGAGTTTTCTGATGTTAAATAGGGTCTGATAAAACTATGATAATAATTATTTGGATATCTAAGAAGTTACAAAAGTAAATCTCACCTTTGTTTTCTTACCTATTCTCTTCAGCTAGTCAAATTCAACTAGTTTTAATGTTTCTGATGCCTTGAATGTTCTGTGTGCCCAAATTTCACTTTGTAAGTTGTTGTAGGTCATACAACCACTGAGAAACCCAACAAAACTCACATAACCATATTTAGTTGAGGTTATACTGTTTTTGCAGTACCTCCTCTGCGTAGTCAATCTCTAGGCCAATTTTAATAGTTTTTCCCAAACACACCCAAACACCTCCTAACTGTTCTAGAATTGTTCAGACTTGCATAAATTGATGTTAGCTTCGAAAACAAGAATTTTAACCTTACAACTCATTCCATAGCCATTGGTTTCTTTGAATTAACTGTGAATATCTCAGTTTGCATTGGTTGGGACACCTAGAACTTGGTAGTAGACTTATGTAATGTCCCCATTCAAATAATTGCATAGCAAGACAATTTCATCAATCCTACTAGTTCCCTAGGTTGGATATATGCATTTGAAATTTTAATAAGGGAGCTAATAAATGATGTTCAGACATTAGAATGCAATAAATATTTAATAATGGAGATAATTAAATAAATACAAGAGAAATTTGAAGTGACAATGGAGCATGGAGACACATGGAAATTATGGGGCCCACACAAGCTCGAATTTATGTGCTACATGGCATCCTCCTCTTGCAATTTCGAATCAATGGGAATCCTAATGTTCTTGGATGAGTTAGAAGACTAATACACTTGGCCATATGCATCATAGGTCGAATTTGGAAGGAAATGTAACTTACATGGAAGAGGAAGACTCAAAGGGGAGCTTCTTGGACACTTGGGCTAGATTCCCCAACATCTATGACATCTAGGACAACAATGATGAAGATGCTATGAAATTTATGACATATTGCAGACCTTAAGTGTGACATATGACCATTATGACATGTCAGGCCTAAATATAGCATCCAAGAAGACGCTCATGTGATTTGGGGAAGCTCAATGGGTCCCTACTCGAATTGGGGAAAGATGGAAGGCTAGGGAGGGGAAGACACATGGAAAATATTGAGCTCATACCCTAATTCGAATTGGCTTGAGTTTGTGGATGGATTGGTAACCTTAGAAGGCTAAGGATGTTTATAAAATACATGGATCAACCAAGAGAAGAGATTTTGATCATTTGAGAAATTTGCATTTGTAAATAGAGAGAGCTAGTGGATGACTAGTTTCTTGCCTTAGCCAATTTCGAAGGTGAAAGATTCCCATCCAAGTTGGTGTTTGGAGATTCCATTCAGTTCTTTCATGGAGATTTAATGGATTTTGTATTTGCAGGTGTAAGCTATAGGGAAAATCATGGTCTCTTCTAGTGCATCACATTCTCTCAACCATTTCTAGTCTTTATTGCATATTCTTGCTTATGGAGGGATTGCGATTTGGGTGAGATTATCATGGTACATTTATGATTGTAATAAGCTTAATATACTCTGTTCTTCATCTTCAAAAAGTCTCAGGTCTAAATACCAAATGGTTGTGTGTAAAAGTGATTATTAATGAGCAAACAATGGCCATTTCCCCACTATATTGATGTATGCCATTGTAATGCTAATGATTTAGAATGAAAGAATGTTTCTTTGATATATTTATGATGAATGGGATGCCATTGATGAGTATTACAAGTTTCATACCCATCACTTAAGAATTTGTGTAGAAATTGAACCCAAGTGATAGATCAATTATGCTCACAAAATTGCTAATCAAACATGCAAAATTCAAACAAAAAGAGACTGAAATTGGAGCATAACTTATTCCTGTATTGAATAAGTGTACATAATCCAACCATATGAAGCAATAGGCTGCTAAAATATATAATTACATGAGAGATTCGAAATCACTAGGTTGCTATTCGAATTGGTAAAAAAGAAGGCTTACTAAAACTAGTCAAATCCCCCATAGGTGCAAGAAAGACTTTCAAAATATATGAAGATGCTCACAAATTGGCTAAAGAAAGTGGTAAAGATAATAAGTGATAGAAAGACAACTCATTCATGCTTTTTTTTGGAGAAAATGAAGGAGGATGATGTGGAAAAAAAATAAGGCAAGTTCTCTGATACTAGCTTTTCCTTTATGCCTTAAAACTATTGTAAAGCAATGCAGCTTTCAGAAAAAGCAGAAATGTGCTTTTAGGAATCAGGGATAAAAGAAGAATTTCTAAAATAGTTTCCAGGATGATTCCAAAGCGCTCCATGACCCGGTTTAGCAAATATTGACTTCTAGGAACATGTGGAAGCCAACTAGCATAGAGAGGAATATAGGAATAAGACAAAAATGATTAATTAATGTCAAATATGGGTAACTATGGGTTGATTATTATAACACCCCCCCTTAAGCTTGAATTTATGAGTAAATATCTGAAAATTATAGGGCCTAGCAACAAGGCTTAGTCACCCTTTTACATACTACATGTCCATACAACCAAGGAAAGAGGCAAAAACCCAGTGGGAAAATCCTCCCTTAAACATGGAAAGGAAACAAAATTTTGGAAATCTTGTTATCAATAACACTTCACCACATGATAAACAATCCCAATAGTGATTTGAGATTACTGAAGGTCTTACAGAATACTTTGGTGAAGATACCTACTACTTTTTCTGAAGATGCACAGTAGAGTAGAGCAATGGCACCATCATGCATAAGCTCCCTGATATAGTGCATATGGATCTCAATGTGATTCGTTATTTGTCTTTGAACTTGATCATTGGAGATTCAAATGGTGCTTTGATTGTCACAATAAATTACTGTTGAAAACTCTGATTTGAAACCACATTCTCCAAGTATCCCCTGCAACCACAAACATTGAGTAACTGCATTCACAACTCCTCTATACTCTGCCTTTGTAGATGAGAGTGCTATGGCACTCTGTTTATTAATTGACCAGTTGATTGGTCCTTCTGCAAGCATGAACACATATCCTGAGGTATACTTTGGATCTGTGTTGTCACCTGCCCAATCACTGTCAGTAAATCCAACTAGCTCTAAGTCATATTTTGCTTTGTAGAAAATACCATGAGTCCTTGTTCCCTGAACAAAGTTTAAGATCCTCTTGGATGCTCTCCAATGGATATCATGAGGCTGATCCATGTATCTTGAAGCCATACTAACTGCATAAGATAAGTCAAGTCGAGTATGTGTAAGATAAAGCAAACACCCAATCAACTGCCTATACAGTGTATTATTTATCATTGGAGAAGAACCTGCTTCGTCAAGCTTAACTCCTGAAAGGAATGGAGTCTTGCTTGGCTTGCAATATTTCATATTGAACTTGGTGAGCAAATCTTAAGCATACTTGGAATGATGGAATTTGATTCCATGTTGGGATTGAGCAATTTCGAGACCCAATAATTGTCTCAACAATCCCAAATCTGTCATGGAAAATGCATGATTCATTGCATTCTTCAAGAATGAAATTTCTTTCTTTGAAATTCCCGTGATCAGCAGGTCATCCACATATAAAAAAATCATCATTAAAGAACCATGAATCAGCTTCAAATAGACATTAGGATCAGACTTGCATCGAACAAAACTCAGTGACACCAAAAAGCCATCAATCTTGGCATACCAAGTCCTGGGGGCTTGCTTGAGCCCATACAATGATTTATTTAACTTGCACACTAAAGATGGATTAGAAACAAACCATTTAGGTTGCTGCATATAAATCTCCTCATTAAGATCTCCATTTAGAAAATCACACTTCACATCCATGTGATGTACTTCCCATTTCTTCTAAGTTGAAATGGCTAGAGATAGCCTTATGGAGTCCATATTTGCCACTGGTGCAAATGTCTCATTGTAGTCAATACCTTGTACTTGAGAGTAGCCCTTGGCTACCAATATTGCCTTATATTTCAAAGGTGAACCATCAGCAACAAACTTATTTTTAAAGATCCACTTACACTTCACTAGCTTTCTCCCTCGGGGGAGATCAACCAGTTCCAATTTGTTGTTCTTCTTGAGCGAGTTGAATTCTTCTTTCATGGTTGTTTTATGTATTGGATCATGTGCTACATATTCATATGTCTAAGGATCGGAATCAACCATCAAATAACACTTCTCATCAAAGAGTGGATCTTTTACACAAAGGGCATTCTCAAATTGAGATCTAGTCCTCCTAGTATCACTAGGATTTTCAGCTAGTTCCCCAGCTGCATGAATGGTCATTGCTGCCCATTTTGGTCTTGTAGGGCTATTAGGATCTAAAATTAAATCATTATTATCATACATATCATAATCAACAAACTCATTAGCTGCTTCACTTACAATCAATGGTTGTGGTGGTGAAGAGGACTCTCCAACTTCAACTACTGCTAAAGGCTCTTCTTTAAAATGAACACTCCTTTCAAAGAAATATTTTTTAGTGCTCAAGTTGATCAGTTGGTACCCTTTTGAATCTTCAGAATACCCAACAAATAGGCACTCTTGGCTTTGGGGTTGCAAAGCCTTCCTCTTTTCAATTGGAATTCTAGCCCAATCCTTTGAGCCAAAAATCCTGGAATGGGTCACATCTGTCTCGTCCCTCTCCAAGATTCGAAAGGAGTAATACCATCAAGCTGCTTATGTGGCACCCTATTCTGGATATAGGATGCACAGTTTATAGCCTCGGCCCAAAAATTTGGTGGAAAAGTTTTGGCCTCCATCATGCAAGTTGCCATCTCCTTCAATGATCTGTTCTTTCTCTCAGGAACACCATTTTGCTGTGGTGTGTAAGGAATAGAATGTTGCATCTGGATACCCGCATCTTTGCAATACTGGATGAACTCAAAATTAACATACTCTCCACCATTGTAAAATATGAGGATCTTGAGTTTCCTCCCATACTGGTTCTCAACCAAGGCTCTAAAGACTTTGAAAAGGTAAACAAATTTAGACTTATGCTTTAGAAAGTAAACCCAACAATACCTGGAAAAATCATCTATGAAGGTGAGTGCATATTTGGCTTGACTCATGGACATATAAGGGAATGGACCAGCATTATCACTGTGGATTAACTCAAGAGGTGCATAGGTTCTCTCATGGCTATCTCTCTCATACTTGTGCCTTTGGGTGTTTTCCTAGGATACAACCTTTACAGATTCCCTTAGAAAACTTAATCTTTGCTTACCCTATGACCATATATTTGTCACTCAAAACAAAAAGATACTTGTAGTTAAGATGGCCAAATATTTCATTCCAAAGCTTGCTTTCTTCATTAACATGAGTAAGAAGAGCAGAGGGGTTTGAGTAGGGTAGAAAATGGGAAAACATGTATACCTTCGAAGTGTGATCAACAACACCTTTTGCTACACCTTTACCATTCGAAATATCTATGATTTCAACATCATTGGGGGAGAAGAAGACTTTCTTTGGAGACCCAGTGTGAGTCATCTGATACACTGACAAGAGATTAGAGGCAAGATCTAGAACATACAACACATTATTGAAATTACCATGGTCAAGATCATTCCTACCCTTCCCCATACTGTCAGTCACAGAGTTATCTCCCAAAACTATTGGTGGATCTTTCGTCATGTCAAGAGAGGAAAATATCTCCCTTGTCGAAACCATAAGTTTGGAAGCTTTAGAATAAATGATGAAACTAGGTAAGCTTGAGGTGCCAGCAACCAAAGCATGTACTCTCTCTCTCCTTGTCTTTTGAATTTGATCCTCCTTCCCTCTTCTTTGAGCAATCGAGAAGGGAGATGTTGTTCTTCTCTAGGAGTTGGGTCAACATGTCAATTTGTTTTTTCATACAAGAGCTCTCAGGACGATAGCCCTTAATACAGTATGCGCACTTGCTCATTTCTCCTTTGTTTTTCTTCTTTTGGAAGTTCTTCTTGGAGCCTAAGGGATCCTCTTGAGACTTTGAATTGTCTCTCTTTTCCTCAAGTGGAATTTTAGCTTTTTTCTTGCTTTTTGAATCCGCCTTTGAATCTCCAGCAACGAAAGCTTGGTCTTTAAAAGGTTTTATGGTCTCCATCATTACCAATTTATCTTGCTCCTAGGTGAGGGATTCCATGAACTCAGCAAGCTTAGGCATCTTCTAGGTTCGAGCTGTCAATTTAGTGACATGGAAGGTCGAAACAAACACTGAATAGTCAAGACCATGTTTAGAGAGAATGTTCAAAACTAGTTTCTCTTCCTTCTTTTCAATCCCACATTGTTTTAACTGCAAAACAAGGGACTTAAACTTAGTAAAGTAGAATTGCAATGACTCGAAGCTATTGGGACTCAAGGAGATCAATTCATTCTCGATTTGATGTCCTCTCATCTCATCTGTCTTTCCAAAAATATCTTCAATCTTCTCCCACACCTCATTAGGAGTTGTCAATGAATCAAGATGAAAGAGGAGGCCTCTTGAAATGCTTAGAAACAAAAGTCCGTAGGCCTCATCCCTCCTGTTGTGCCATTTGATTTTCTCTGCAGCTGCATTGGGCTCTGATTCAGTAGTAATGGTAACCCTATAGAGACCTTTCGTTCTCAATAATATCTCCATCTCAGCTTTCCATTCAAAGAAATTGAATGGAATCAAGATGATCATTTCAGATTGGTCCATATCTCAGTGCCTGTGCCCTTCAGTCAGTAGAATGTGTTCCCAGTCGGTGACGTTGAACCTGCAATAAAAATTTGGAAGAAGAGAGATCGATACACAAAGGCTTTGATACCATGTCGAAATTTAACCCAAGTGATAGATCAATTACACTCACAAAATTTCTAATCAAACATGCAAAATTCATACAAAAGGAGATCAATTACACTCACAAAATTTCTAATCAAACATGTCAGCGCTGCAACTCGACGATCCCAAAGGCACCTTCGACAGAAATAGGCTGTAGGCTGTTTCCGATGCGAGCACAACAAGCAAAAGTTTTTGGCTATTTAGAGCTGTTTGTGGCTATTTTTAGAAGTTCTCTAAAAATATGTAACTTAATCCTGGTTAAGGGATTGGAGTCTTTTTCTAATTCGGGTTAACGGATTAGGGTATTTGGATGTTGCAGAATACCTATATTTTGTATTGTGAGGATCTCATAATGTAATGAAGAGAAAATAGGAGGTGTGGCTCCAAGGTTTTCAGGTTTTCCCGGTTAAGGGTTTCCAGGGTAAATCTATGTGTTTATGTGTGAATGATGTGTTGTGATCTCTATTTTTCTTAAAAGAATCTGTATGCTTTGCTTCTCTGCACAAATTTAAAACTTACATGTGGTATCAGAGCTCGATTTTGGCATCAGGGGGACGCCTTTGCTGCTAAGGGTTCGACGCATTTGATAGATATCAAATCTGTGATAAACCTAGGTTCAGTGGGAGCTTTGTAGTGTTGATTTGTGCATTGAAAGAGAATGGCGAGCACTTCAAGAATCGAGATAGAGAAATTTAACGGCCATAATTTTGAGCTATGGAAGCTCAAAATGGAGGATCTTTTGGTAAATCGGGAACAATGGATTGCTGTGGATCCGGGTACGAAACCCACTGCAACGTCACAAGAAGATTGGGATAAATTAGAAAGAAGGGCGAGGAGTGCAATACGATTGTGTTTATTAGACTTTGTGTTGTTCAACGTATCTGGTGAAGATAGTGCAGTAAAGCTATGGGCAAAAATAGGGAGTTTGTATCAATCAAAATCCATTGTGAACAAGTTGTTTCACCTCAGAATGGACGAGAATGACACTGTAACAGAGCATTTGAATGTCTACAATACTATGGTAAGTCAAATAACATCCGTTGGTATTAAAATGGCTGAATAAGATAAATGTAGTGACATTATTGTGTTCTTTGCCGGATTCCTGGGACAACCTAATTGTTGCAATAGGTAGTTCTAGCCAGGCGACCTTAAAATTTAATGAAATTGTATCATCCCTACTATTAGAAGAGATGAGGTGGAAAACCATGGATAATCATAGCATGGATGCCTTGTCTGTGAGAGGTCGCCCCCCAGGAGAGAAACAAAAATAAAGGATCTGGGGGGAGATCTAAATCTAAGGGTAGATCTAAATCCCCAGGAAAAGGAATAAGGAAGTGTTGGAAATGCGGTAAAGCTGTGCACTATAAAAAGGATTGCAGATCGAAGAATGTTGAGAAAGCAAAGGGATATGAGGATACCCCTTCCATAGAGGCGAAGAACTCCTCAGAAGAAGGAGGGGATGTGTACCTAGCTTCCATGGGTAATCCTTCAGAACGTGATACATGGTTGATTGACTCAGGTGCGTCATGTCATATGACCCCTCATAGGGAGTGGTTCTGTGAATATGAAAAGTACAATAGAGGAGATGTGTACTTGGGAGATGATTCACCAGCCAGTTTCATTGGACGTGGTAGAGTCAAACTAAAACTGAAGGATGGAAGGATTAGAACTCTGCCTGGAGTGCTACACATTCCAAATCTAGCAAGAAACTTGATATCTGTCGGAAAGATGGATGTCGCAGGGGTAAAGACTATGTGTGGAGATGGTGGTTGCACAATGGTTCGAGGATCAATGGTATTGATGAGGGGAGTTCGGTATGGAACTTTGTACAAACTATTGGGAAAAACCATCATTGATGAATCTAACAATTCTGTTGTGCTGGTGGAAGGAGGTAAATATGACAAAACCCTGACTGCATCAGGATGAAAGACAACGCTGTGGCATCAAAGAATGGGGCATATTGGAGAAAAGGGACTTTGAGCATTACAAGGTAAAGGTATGATGGAAGGTATGACTGATTGCACTCTGGATTTTGATTTCTGTGAACATTGCATATATGGAAAACAAAATCGAGTAAGATTTGTATCTGGTGCTACAAGAGCAAAGGGAATTCTAGAATTAATACATAGTGATGTGTTTGGACCTGTTCCTGTTCCATCATTAGGAAAATCTGTGTATTATGTTTCATTTATAGATGATTTCTCAAGGAACATATGGATTTATTTCCTTCGAAAGAAATCTGAAGTATTTGCCAAGTTTAA
This sequence comes from Pseudotsuga menziesii, assembly GCA_001517045.1. Taxonomy (NCBI): domain Eukaryota; kingdom Viridiplantae; phylum Streptophyta; class Pinopsida; order Pinales; family Pinaceae; genus Pseudotsuga; species Pseudotsuga menziesii. The sequence continues at coordinate 455,539 of LPNX010272416.1, read as the reverse complement.
AGAATTTAAGGCTCTTGTAGAAAATCAATCAGAAAAGAAAATAAAGGTGTTGAGGACAGATAATGGTGGAGAGTTCTGTGGGAATGAATTCGAGGACCTTTGTAAGAAGTGTGGAATAGCAAGGCAAAAGACTACTCCATACACACCTCAACAAAATGGAGTTGCTGAGAGGATGAATAGGATGTTGATGGAAAAGGCAAGGAGCATGCTAAGTAGTGCTGGGATAGGACAAGAATTCTGGGCAGAAGCAGTGGAGACAACATGTTACTTGGTAAACCGATCACCCACATCAACATTGATTGATAAAACTCCACAAGAGGTATGGACTGGTAAGAAACCCTCTATTAAGCATTTGGAAGTTTTTGGTTGTGATGCTTATGTACATGTTCCAAAGGAGAAAAGGAGCAAGTTGGATAACAAAGCCGAGAAGTGTATCTTTATTGCCTATAAAGATGGTATGAAAGGGTATAAGCTTTGGAATCCTATAACTAAGAAGACTGTTTAAAGTCGAGATGGTGTTTTTCGAGAGGTCAAAGAAGTCCCCAAACAAGAAGTGAATCCAATGGAAAAGGAACCAGAGAAAATAGAGTTTAAGTTAGAAGGCGAAGAATCTGACTCAATAGAAGAAGCAGAATCAGAAGAAGAAGAACCTCATACTCCAGTTTTAAGGAGATCATCTTGGGAAATAAGGCAACCAGAAAGGTATTCCCCTCCTGATTTTCGCTCTCATTTTGCTATGTCTATTACTGATGATGATCCTAGAAATGTGAAGGAAGCTGTTAATTCAGAGGATAGTGATCTCTGGAAAAAGGCCATGGATGAAGAAATGGATTCCTTGGTAAAAAATGAAGCTTGGAAGCTAGTCCAGTTACCAGCTGGGAGAAAAGCCGTTGGGAGCAAATGGCTATTTAAAAAGAAGTTGAATGCAGAAGGTAAAGTGGATAAGTATAAATCCCACTTGGTAGCAAAGGGATATTCTCAGGTAGAGGGGATTGATTTTGGTGAAATATTTTCTCCAGTTGCAAAATTAACTTCTATTTGATTTCTTCTTTCTATTGCTCCTGCTTTTGATCTTGAAGTAGAGCAGATGGATGTGAAGACAACGTTCTTACATGGGGATCTGGAAGAAGAAATATACATGAAACAAACATAAGGGTTCATAGTAAAGGGAAAGAATGAGTTGGTATGCAAACTAAAGAAGTCCCTTTATGGTCTAAAGCAATCTCCAAGGATGTGGTACCAAAAGTTTGACACATACATACTTGGATTAGGGTTTGTGAGAAGCAAAGCTGATCACTGTGTATATTCCAAACAGGTTGGTGATCACTTCATTAACATAGTTCTGTATGTTGATGACATGTTGTTGATTGGAAACAACAAAGATGTTATAAAGGATGTGAAGTCTCAACTGTCCTCCAAGTTTGATATGAAAGATCTCGGTGCTGCAAACTTCATTCTAGGAATGGAGATAAGAAGAGATCGTGCAAATAAAATGACCAGTTTAAATCAAAGAAAATATGTTGAGACGGTACTACACCACCTGAGCTTATCCATTGGTGTAGGGACATTAGGAAGATCTGTACAAGCTTCCTTGAGCTGTCTTTTTGCCATGTCTACCATGAACACAATTAGATTGCTGACCGCCTATCTAAAAAAGCCCTTTCTTTGGCTCCAGGATCGGGATTTTACTCTGAATTTTATGACGGTCATTTGATCTCACAAGATAGTTTTATGCTCTTTTGAGCCCGGTGCTGGATCTCCACTTTTTATGCATCCTAGTGATTGTGATGGAGCAGACTCTTTTAGATGGCTGAGCTTCTCTTTTTGGTTCACGATGGATATGGTCATATGGACAATATCTTTTTTACTGATGGGAAATGTATGCAGCTTTTGCTCTAGCCCCCTCTCTGCTATGTTGTGTTGTAACTCCTGCTGACTGCTACTGAAGTATATATCCACAGCTTCAATGTCTTTGTATGTAGCCCTATACTGGGATGGCATGTTAGATGTCCTTTGATTCTTAATGAATATCAAGGTTAGGCTTTTTTCTTCTGAAAAAAAATATTATTCCTCGTGGACTTATATAGATGTTGCATCAAACCCATGTAAATGTTTGCAATAGTATTTGAAATCAGATACATACCAACCTCCTAGAATGTTATTAGATTGGGAGTAATCTATTTCGAGTCTAAGAGGATTATACTCATTAGTCTTACTATAAGGTTTGCGATATACTGTAGGAAAAGTCTTATCCAAACTATTTGCATGTTGATTTAGGAGGTGGTAATGTTTATATATAAACCTATTATGAGGTTGGGATCACATGACGGTCTTATCTTTAATTACATAAATCTATGCTTATATATGGTGTGATATAACCTGGTCTACATTAGGTCTTACTACCTTCCAAATGAAACGATAAAATGATATTTCAAGCGATATGTTTATATAGAGAGATTGTACCATCACTTCATGCGAGGTTTAACACCTATCTTTCAACTGTATTGATGTATTTAATAAGGGGTTTGCAATATGCAAGGCAACTTTTTCAATCCTTTCAGGGTTACTTTCGCCTTAGGATTTTGTTGACTTGAGATCAAATTCCTCTATGCTTGGGTTTATCATGTTGGTTGTGGAGCCTAATATTCCTGATTCATAGATGTTATTGTTTAGTCATGTTTGTACCCTAGTTTTACTGTACACTCATTTTAGCAGGGGGGTGTGGGGCACATCGTCCCCTCGCAGGGGTCCGGGGGGACCACCCCCCCTAGTTGAGGCTCCGAGGACAAAGCCCTCGAAAGATATTTTGGGATGTTTGCTGGCCAACAGTTTATGGGCCCATGGTATTGGGTGACCTGTGGTATTTTCCTGTGGCAATTCCCCTATATAATGAAAGCATTGTAATACACCTATGTATTGTATTGTAGCATTGTAAAACAATCTCTGTGGTTGTGTGAGAGAGTGGAGAGGAAGTGCATCAGGGGTGCTACAGGTTGTATCCCTTCATTTTGTTGGGCGGTACAATAATAAAAGGACTGGCAATTTATGTGTGGACGTAGCCCATCTTGGGTGAGCCATGTTATATTGATGTCTCTCTAGTAATGTTTTATATGTTTTAATATTTGCATCTTGTTTATTGTTATTGCTCGACGATCCTATTTTTCTAACATCTCATAAGACAAAAGAAGGTCCACAAAGAAACATTAACAAAGCTCTTGATTACCAAAAGGTGGTTGATATCTAGTTTGTTTGTTTTTGTTAATTCAGAATATTTTTAAATTTTTTATGAAGGTCAAAGGGTCCCTAAATAGAGACAATATTGCATATTCGAAGTGAATGTTAGTTCTTGAACTTGATTTGAGAGAGGTTTAGATGATTCTCTGGCTACTCGCTAAGGTAATTATATATTTATATTTTAATGCCAACATAACAATTTGTGGAATGTTTTATACTTTGGCAATCTAACTTGTTATTGTGTCATGGCTCTCGGTTCTTTTACTGATGATAACCTAACCTAATATTTATAAGTTGCAGGATAATTTCATATTTTGGAGGCGGAAATGCTCCTCGTTCTCTTTTACGTGTAAGTTCTTCACTACTCAAACAAATAGCGAGCTACATGTTTCCCTTTTACTTATTTAGATAATACCTAACTCTTTTATTCTTATTTACATGATGGAATGGTCATGGGGTCGATTTCTTTGATGGAATTCATTCTCAAGTGCTATGTCATTCTACTCGTATATTTTTATATAATTTTTTGGATATGATTAATTTAGCTTAGATCTTTAAATACGCCAAAGGGGTTTTAGAGAGATCATTAGCCCTATCTTCTCAAAATTAATTAGGGTTTAAAAACAATTAATCATTGTAAATGTTCTCTTTTATTAAACTATCTTCAATTTTATACTACTCGGTTCTTAGATATATTTTTATACTAAATTATGAAATGTATAAACAATCTATGTTTTGGTTACATGTTACTATTTAATGTTTTTTCCAGATTCACATGAACTCGTAATTATATATACTAAGAAAAATAATCTCATTATGTATTAACTTTGTTGATGTGTTTTTTGATTATCATCTTTATCTTTATTGTTATCATTGATTGTTCAAGATGTAATAACTAGAAAATCTTTTTTTGGTCATTTATATGCAAATGTAACACATTTCTAAATGAACAATTAAAGTTATTTTTTTAGTAAATTTATATATTCATTGTTAACCGACTAAATATTTTAGTTATCAATAATGTCGTATTGGTAGGGTTTTGGGTATATCCCTATAGATTTATCAATAAGACAAAGAATAATTCTACATGTTTGATTCTTGACCAGTTTTATTACACAAAGGATCTGTATATGCTTACATCATAAATACAATCTTTACAAGATATCTTTGTAACAATAAAGTATTTTGTTTCTCTTTTGTTTTTGTTTGTGTGAGTTAATGTTTTATAAACTTATAAATAGATTAGGTACATAGAACCCATTTTTCTCTAACTTACAAGAAAACAATATATGAAATAAATGTTTCATGTAAACATAAAGATTATTGTTCATAATATTTCTCTTCATATAATCTAATGTTAGCCAATAAGGAGACAAGCACTTGTAGTAAGAATACAATAGCCACAAGACAACTTTGACATTATAATACATATATATAATCATTCACTACAATTATTTCACTACTTCTATTAAAATATTTAAATACAAAATACAATACTACTAACTCAAAATAATGGAAGAACACTTATCTCAAACTTGACATACTTGATTTGGGAGAAGAACTGAGCGAGCCATGCCTGACCCAACCTTAGGTATTTCTAGTATATAAGTTTGTCTTCTTGAATGACCACCCGAGACACATTTGACTACCATCAAGATAAGAAATTTAACTGTCCTATCACTAACTCACCTTCAACAGAGTCATTATTTTTCTCGTTTATTAGTCCTCAATCAAATCCCTTCATTGTACACGCCTAACACCACACTGGTGTGCTTGAAGCAATATGACATTTTATTTATTTATTTCTTGACAATGTATTCTCATCTACCAAGTTTTCCCCTCTTGGTGTTCAATCCCAAGGCCCTTTAGATTATTTGTTTTCTACCACGACCAACCATTCCCTAGATTCCTGGGACATGGCTCACAATCCAGTATTTTTTGTCTCTTGACAGTTTTTAATGTTTATAGGTGTTATTTATTCTTGTGACACTTGGCCAATGGTAGAAAATTATCTTTCCTCATGGCTCCCTTAGTTGAAATTAATTTAAGAAAAAAATAATGCTTTTTTAACTACATAAGTCTACACCACAATACATATGGTGATTTGTTCTCATCATAATAAATTACTAAACTTAATTTAGAAATTTAAATGTCATGATTAATAAAAATAATTAATAAGGATAACTGGAGATATCACAGTGACCCTAACATCAAGCATAAATTAGAAAACCCTAAACATAAAAAACTATAGCCTTGGGGGATCATGAAACACGAAAAGGTTTGTGGGGCCCAAAGTGGTTAGTTCATACGTAAAATTTTTGGGGGTGCAACTTTGCATATGATCTTCGTATGGGGTGATCAATATTTTGTCAGAAAGGTCGGGTCGAGAAGGGATCTGTGTTTTCATCCCCAACTATGTCGTAAATAGTCATCTGGTCGTTGTCATGAAAACAACGTTGTTTAAGCCCTCAAAACGACCTCGAAACATAAGGACCTCAAAAACGTAAAAACACTGCCAAGATGGAAAATTTTGTCATTGAGTTATTGGACTAGGTGGGTGGCCACCAATGCCGATCTGGATTAGTCCTCTCCCCTTAGTAAACAATTGTCTCCATTGCGTCAAGATCCCTCATCATATGGGGAAACTTTTGTTGAATTTGACTCCTAGTGAACCACTTGCCTTGGTGAAGAAGTTGCCCTACTTCGACAACCCAATGGAGTTGAATACTTTGTTGGTGGGTGCCCTTCATCAATGTGTCCATGATCCGATCCACTGTAGCTTGTTCAAGGTAGCTTATATTGAGTTATGTAGGGACAAATTCTCATCCACCTCTGAGGTGTCCAAGAGGGGTGCAAAATATGGTCAAAGCAATTCCACATTAAATATTGGGTGCAAGCCAAGGAAAGGGGGGGGTATTTAATTCAAAAGCATTCTCACCGACAACCTTGGTGATGGTGTAAGGCCCATATTGGAGTGGCTTGATATTTCTATGGGGGATTGTGAGGTGCTCCTTCTGCAAATGCAACCACACCTTATTGCCAACTTAAAACTTGTGTGGAACCCGATGTTGGTCATGTCCTTGTTTGTACTTGGCATTTTCTTTTTGCATGACATCATGGACTTGTTGCTGGATGTGTTGGATCCATTTAATGAATTTGGTTTTTTTATATACCTCGGCATGAACATGGGAGGACTCATCCTGTGTATATGAAATGGGTATAGATACATCAATGGGGGCTAATGGCTAGAATCCAAAGCACACTTGAAAGAGGTTGTGGCCAGTAGAGTTGTGGAGATATCTATTGTAACTATGTTGAACAAATGGAAGGATCTCATCCAATGTGCATGGATGTTTGGAGTTGTACATGTGCAGTATATCCATAATCATCATGTTGACAACTTCTGTTGACAACTTATATAAGTAACAATTAATTATTAATTATTCTTGGGGAGACATTCTTTCACAAATGGTCACCTTAAGTGATTTTAGGAGTAATATAAATATGATACTCGTATTCTTTTGTAATCATCATTCATATTATCAAATACATTACATTATTTCCAAAATGGATTATACTTATTTATCTTTTGGATAATTAGTTATTGTGATTTGGATACGATCATAACACTGGTATCAGAGTTAGAATGGAAAAAAAGAGTCAAAATGGAAGAGACGAGTTATACTCAAGAAAAAAATATTTATTGACGTTCCATAAAAAATACCAATGGTGATGTTATAAGCTAATGGAAATTTTTATTAAAGTCATGTTAACATTTCCATATGTCGCACCAATAAAGAAAATTTTATGAATATTGATCTTATTAATCAACTACCAGTTCCAAAAGCATACACAACAAAGAACGTTAGGACATAAGAGCAAATAAATAAATTAGACTTGGAGATCGATAAATATAATCTTACTTGAGGCTTCACCGTTGCATCTATAGACGGCGATATTATTGACATAATGTTAATTTTTGACCAAATGGAAACATTGGATACACTCACCTTCAATGCAATAAAGAAAGTTGTGGCCTTCTTCTACGAGAAAAAGAAAATACCAGTACATGACTCATTAGTGAGAGTCCCCACATCGCAAAATGTAGACGAAGAATCACCTTATGGAATCTATGAAGATCTAGAAGAAGAAATAACACATCTGAAGAAACTCCTCATGGAAAAGGACAAGGAAATCATGCAAATCCAAGAGAAAATAAGATGCCCAGAGTCTGAGGTCTGCCAATGTCAACAACAGATAAAAGAGATTCAACAAAAAAAACAACGAAATTAGAAACACAGACAAGTTAGAAATCACAAAGATCAATAAAACTTTATCAAGCAATATTGAATAATTTAAACCACGATAAGGTTTTAGTTACAAAAATCAAGAATTTAGAAAATATTTGGAAGACAGAGAATTCTATTGAAGACATCGCAGAAAAATTACTAGAAAAGCAAGAAGAGAATCACCACCTTAAGAACCATAATGAAGTTCTTAAGGAACGGATTAAGAAGTCTAAAGATGACGAAAAGTCACAAAAATAAAATATTAAGAAGATTCAAAATGATAATAATTTCTTAGAAAACAAATTAGAATAAATCCATAATGAGACATCAAAATATCCAGGAAGAAAAGTACAAGTTGTGGAAAAAGATTCAGTTACAAATCCAAGCCAGATCACAAGATATAATTATGCCTCTCTAGTGGAAGAAAAGCATACATGGAAGTTAAACAAAGAAGACACTACAAAAATAAAGAAGGAAAATAACGTTACAAAAATTCCCTACTGACATCCAAACCATGAAAGCAGATATATTAAAAGTTGGGAATAGCTAACGAAAGATATTAATACCAGTACAATCAAATCTCATGACGTTAGTTCATTGTGGAAGCGCAACATTTCACAAAAAATCAAATTAGGATGGGTTGATCCAATTACATTTCGAATGTTGTGTTCAACACTTAGAAGTTCATACCGCATGTATCATTAACGACAACACAACAAAGAAAGATATGATAGTACAATCAACACAAGCACATGGCTAAAGTATTATTCAACGATATGCTTTGAGGACAATGCATTTATGAAAAGGAAGGCAATGTAACAAATAAAATATACATAATATTAATAATAAAAAACATATTATATATAAATAACAAATAATTATTAATTATTCTAAGGGGCACATTCTTTCATGAATGGTCACCTTAAATGCCCCCTTCTAGAATTTATATAAATATGGCACTCTTATTCTTTTGTAATCATCATTCATATTATCAAATATATTACATATTATTTGCAAAATGGATTATACTTACTTATCTTTTGGATAATTAATTATTGTGATTTAGATACGATCACAACATGCTTCTTGTTGGTAGGTTTAGTGATGGCATAGACAACACATGATTGGTTATACTTGTCGATATCCTGCCGAAGTTTGGCCAATAGAAATACTTTTGAAACACTGCTACTTTCTTCTCCATGTTGAAGTGGCCAATCACACACTTGGGGTGTGCCTCCCAAATTAGCTTTGCATGCTCACTTGATGGAATACAAAGATGACCCAGATAGTACAACACTACATCTTGGAGGTGAAAGTTTAGAACTTCTTTACATGCACCTAGTATCTAATATGTAGCATCGAAGTCAGAGTCACTCTTCTATAATTGGGTCCACCTAAATGTCTCGTGTCCATAGGAGTTAAGGACCACAATTAGTGCCATGACTGGGGGTCGGCTAAGTCAATCTACAACATGATTCTTGCTTCCTTTCCTATACTTAATGTTCAAATGAATTTGTTACAAGTATGTGGACCACTTTTGATGGAAGTTATGCTTTAAATTTCACTATGTCTGCATGAATTGTAGGGGCCCATTATCTGTGTGGATGAATGTTTCCTTTTTAAGAACGTCATGCTTCCATTGTTTGCATGCGTGCACAATGAAGTAGATCTCCTTGTCATATATGAGATATATATGAAAAATATTAGACAATGTCTCATTGTTATAGGCCATAATATGTTCTTGTTGAGTGAGGATTTCACCAATAGCATAGTCCGAGGCATCTATATCATCTTGAATGGTTTTTACAGGTTTGGCAAAGTGAGGACTGGAATTAAGAAGAGGCGGTGTTTTAGATCCTTAAATAATTTCTGTTGCGACCCCAACCAGGAGAACTTGGCTTTATCTACACCCTTGGATTTTATCACTTAGATTAAGGGTCAAGTGATATGAATGAACCCCAACATGAACCTATGGTAGAAGTTGGAAAGGCCCAAGAAGCTGTGCAACTCTATTAGGTTTGTCGAGACTGACCAATCGTGAATGACTTGGATATTGGTTGCGTCCACATGCACCCCATGTTCATCCATGATGCATCCCTTATAATGAAGTCTCTACATGCCAAATGAGCATTTCTCCATGGTTGCATATAGCTTGTGTTTCCACAGCGTGCTCAAGACCTATTGAATGTGTTGTAGATGTTCTTCCTAGGTTTTGTCACTGGAGCATTAGTCAAGCCAAAAGGCATGACTAACCATTCAAAGAGGCCTTCTTTAGACTTGAAGGTTGTCTTCTATACATCAGTTTGTTCAATTGGAACCTAGTGATATCCGACATTAAGATCAATATTTCTAAATAACTTGGCACCCTTAAGTTGATCAAGAATATTCTCAGTCCAGGGGATCAAGTATATATTCTTGATAGTGATTTTGTTTAGGAATTTGTAATCGATACATAGTCGCCATGTCCCATCATTTTTATGCACTAAGACAATTGGACTCCCAAAAGGTGATGAGCTTGGTTGAATGTTTCCCTTTGTATGATATCATGAATTTGGAATTTTATTTCCTTATTCCCTGAAAGAGAGCACTTGCATATTGGTACATTGGGTAAAGGAACACTCGGTATCAAGTCAATTGGATGTTTGAATTAGTGGTGCAGAGGCACCCTTGTGGGGGAAGCGAAGATGTCCTTGTACCCTTATACAATATTGTTGACCTAATTTTTTGGTTTAGAGAGACCTCATGTTGAGGTTGTGGCAGTTGCAGTGAACTTCCATCCACCTTCTAACTAAATGATTAAGAGGACAAATTTCCTAGTCTAAGAGATAACCTTGTCATTGCTTCATGGAGATCAAAGAAACTGCAGTAGTTGGGACTGTGTCCAGTATCTTGTAGAGTTGGCCCTCAAAAGTAATAATGACATTATAGGGACCCAGACTCATAAAAAAAATGGTGTTTCCACATATAATTTGTCCTTAAAGAACATCACATAGTACCTCATATTTGAATGGCTTAATGTCGTAAGATAAGGGGCATTATTGACAAACATGGATGTATTATCTCTAGATCAACAAACCTATGATGTATGGTTGGGGATGTGGTGTCATCAATAGATTCAATATTTTGATGATCTTGACCAATATGAGGTTCTCCTTGCTATCACTATCAACAATAAACTGTAGCAGATTTCCCTTTACCGATATTTGTGAATGGAAGAGACGCTCCCATTCCTCTAGATCCTACAACTCTTTTGGTTTGATTTTTGCAGTTGCGATTGCGGAACCAAGTTCCACATTAATGATATTATTTCCCCTTTCTTTCTTTGAATCAGATTCCAAGCCAAAGTCTAACTTTGGTTTTTCATCTCATCCAACAATGACTGCTTTGAGTGACATTCATTAGTGTTTTTCTAGTGGATTTTGTAGAACTCACAACACTTGCCAATGCCATTCTTGGATTTCTCGTTACACTTATTTACTTGTGTCTTGGGCTAGTTGTCATGATTTTGGTCATCCTTGATCCGTCCTTTGTTTTGTGAGTTAGAGGTGCCTTTGCCAAGATTTTGGTGTTGTTTATTTGCAAACCCAAAATCGTTCTTATTCTTTTACTTAAACTTTTGGTCAATCTTGACAACATACTGATAAGTAGCTCCCAATGAGGATATGTCTAGGAAATCCATCTATGTTTGAATTTACCTATGTAGGCCATTCGGTACTTTATAACCAAGTGTCATTTAGAGTCTCTAATACCCAGATTTGAGTGTAAGGTATGGAATATATTGGTAAAATTTGGCACCGTTTGGTCTCTCTCCTGGCACAAAGTCGTCCATATGGTGTATTGTTCTTCATAGTTTCCAACATGGTAAAATTATTCCTTGGTAACATCAACATAATATACCCAAATGGGTTATGTCCTGTATATTTCAGATTCATCTCTCGCATGCTTCTCTCAGTATCCATCCCACCAATCTTTGATATGAGGGCGGGACTTAAGGAGTGCGAAGGTGATCTTTTTGATATCAAAAAATTTTGAACAGAGAAGTAACCCTCTAACATATTTAACCATTTCTCCAAATCATCTGCATCAATATAGAATTCAAATGTGTACCTTGAATGGAGTCTCACCTCTGAAATGACTTCTCGTTGAAGATGCATCCATCGTCGTTGGAATTCATTGAAGGATTTGTGAGAAATTATCCATCATCTCATTCCTCTGTCGTGTGAGAGATTCCTCGAGAAATAACTTAATAGGATATCCTGCTTCGTAATCTCTCTTTTATTCACCCACCATGAGAGGTTTCTTGGGATGACAAGGGCGGTATTCCCCAAGCTCAACTAATTCGAGGCCCATCTCTCGATATTGAGATCTTGTTGGGGACAAGCACTGAGAAACAACAAGAGAAAATTTATTTGATACCATTGATTTGGATTATTTGGAGAACAAAATGAAGGTAGTGGTGTACAAGAGAAATACACATGAATATTTTGCAGAAAATGCAGTAGTACAGTAAAACCCAAATTATATTAATGAATGGACTAGAAAATCACTTAGACTGTAAAGCAATACAAACTAGCTCTAGGTGGTGGTATCTTATCTCTAAAAATAAATGTGTCATCTACACTCATCCACAAGAGCGGAGTTACAATGACGGCATAAAATCCTTTTTAACATCAAGAATAAATGAGAACTAAACATAAAAAAACGTAACCCCAAAAGGGAGATGAAAGACCAAAAGGTTTTTGGACCTTGATGTGGTTACTTGATACGTTAACTTCTCGAGGGCGCACATTTTGTATATGATATATTTTGGTGGAAATTGGTATCCCATCATAAAGGTATAGTCGAGAAGGACTTTGTGTTGTTGATCAAGATCATGCCTTTGACAAAAAAACATCGTTTAGGGCCTCAAAATGGCCCTAAATGATAATGACCTGTAGGTTTAGGCAATGTTGTTGCAAAAAAACATCGTTTAGGGCCTCAAAATGGCCCTAGAATATAAGGACCTATAAAACTGTAAAAAAGCTGCTAAGCAGGAAAACTTTGTCTTTGAGATAGTGGACTAAGTTAGTGGCCACCGATGTCCATATGGATAAAAAAAATTGAGAAATTTTTTATTTGAAATTTCATTTATTGTATGTGTGTGGTTGTCTAAAAGTGTGTTGTAGGCCAAAAACTAGGTTTGTTGGGTAGCCACACCCTCCCACAACAACAATAAAAACGCCCCAATTCTCCTTTATGGTTGAAAGTTACTTGATTAAGTAATGGGTCTTGAGTGTAAGTCATTCTTTTCACCAAGTTTTTTTTTTGAAAAAGTTTATGCAGCTTTAATTTATAAAGTAACTTTATTCTAAAACTACTTCTTAGCTTTATAAAAGTTGGTCACTTATTTGTAAAAGTAATCTTATAGGAAAATTTAGTGAAATGAAGAAATTATTTATAACTCATCAATGTATTGTTCACCCATCATCACATGGATCAACCTAGACTTGCCACGTGTCTCCCTATAAGTTTCATTTTATGCCTTTCTTCAAAAGGGCATACATATGACATTCAAAATCCATTTTTAATGACATTTTTTTAAACTGCCTAATGTTTTGAGAGTTTTGCATCTAGATCATTAGTTTTATTTTGGAAGCCATATTAGATGCATATTATAATATGACTAGTCCAAGTGAACTTCTTCTTACTAGTACTAACTACTTCTCTTGGAAGCCATGTCTAGAGGATTCATTATGAAGTAGAGGACTTTACCTAGTTACCTTGGGGACATAAATTGCCTCTCTAAATGCATTAAAGAAACCAAAATGGGATGATAACAATGAAAAATCACATGGATTAATTGGAATGTCCATCTCCATTGCTATTCAATTTCACCTTCAAGGAATTGAGACCCTAGATGCAACATGACAAAAGTTGGAATCCGTGTTTGGTAAACACAATGATATTTGATCCCACCAACTTGACATCTTGCATCTTGGAGTGATCAACGTTGTAGGTGAATCTAAGAAAGAATAAGTATTGCAATATAAGGACAAATCCCAATAATTTAAAGAAGCAACACTCTCACAACAATAAAAAAAACAAGGGTCCCAAACCCTCTCAACCAACTTCTCCTCTTAATGTTGATAATGGATCTAAATAAAAGAACAAGAAGATTGAAAGACATTGTAAATTTTGCGAGAAAGATGATCATTTGGATTCAAATTTTTTCAAGAAAACAAAATCCTTAGAAGAAACAATGAAGAAACACAACATCAATCTTGATTAGTCTTCTACCTATTCTTCTCATGGACATGCACTTTCTGCTTCTGGTTTTTCCTTCAATGCATCATCATCATCTTCTTCTAATGAGTGACTTGTTGATTCTAGAGCATCTTATGATACGCGTAAGGATGAAAACATTTTATATGTACTTTATATTTTGATTGTTATATGTTGTTATAAATCATATCTAAAGGTTTTTGAATATGTTTCATGACTATCATATAGAGATCTGTATTCGTGGACTTTGGAATTGTGTTGAGCGTATACATTATTGTTTATATTTTATTAGCATACTGTTGATCCCATGAGTCCATATTATGTGATATAATATAGGACTGATATAATACTTATGTAGGATTGATATATACTTATATAGGACTGATATAAATCTGAAAATTTCCTTCATAAGATATGAGATAGAGGGTTGAATGCTTGCTTCATGAGCTATGAATATGGGACTGCATGATTGGTCATAATATATCAAATAGAGGGATTCATGCTTGCTTCGTGAGATATGAATATGGGTTTGAATATTTCCTTCATAAAATATGAATTTTTGAACTGATATAGGGTTGCAAAACATCACATAAGACATGAATGGGGTTATGTCAAAACATTGACTTAATCTATGTAGACAACTGTGTGAACCATTGCTAGTATGTTGAAAGTTTTCATGTGATTACATTTCTTGGTTATGTAATGTTATTAATCATTTGAATAATTTTTCTTGTAGGGAAAAAAAATATTCCCTGACCTACAAGAAGAGAATGATATGGAGTCATTCAGATGGTTGATCTTGAAAAAGAGCAGATATGGAGGTTCCTATGTTTCTTAGGAAGAAGACATAATAGAATCCCTAATTATATTTAGAGAAATGTAAAGACTCCTAAAGCTAATGTATTTATCTTAAGTATACTCATATATGTGTTATATATAGAGGAGTATGAGTCTCCGTGATGGAGGACTAAAATTTATGATTCTCACATCCTATATGTTGAGAGGGAGAAGCTAGATTTGCTAGCTCCTAGAAAACCCAACGGAATTGGTTAAATTAACCTCATGCTATGTGAACCATGGATGGTACTCATATCCATAAGGAATCTATATGTAATAATCTTGGTTGATTCTTAAGTTTAGAGGTGCAACAATCATTAGATAATATTTTCTTCTGTTGAGAAAATGTTCAGTAGTGTTCGTGAAAGGATTCAAGAACAATGTATTATAAATCCATGATCACGCACATAAAGATAAATTCGATTCTTGTTCATAATTTTCAGGATCTCATAGATGTTAGATATATCTATACATGTCCCAGGATCAGTTATATGATTTAAATTCAGTACATAGACATGTACAACCAAGAATGTATTGTGTTACCTACTTGGTACAAGAGTATGTGGATCCAGACATGTCTCGGTTAGAGAAAGAAATTTTCACGGATATATGGGTTCTGACTAGTACAGTGATCAAGAAAGATCACATCAAAGATGTTGCTTTAGATAGAGCATATTGTAAATAAGTAAAACTTTACAAAGTTCCTAGTCATTTATATCTAAGACATGGTCCATAAAGGAGTTGTGTAACTCCTGTACATATCCATGGATGAGCAGAATTGCCAACATATTTACCAAACCTTTGTCAAGAACAATCTTAGTATAGTATAAAAAAGACTCATTTAGTTGAAGAGGGATTATTGATGTATATTCATAAGAAGTAGTAGTTAAAAATATCCAAACTATTTAGTCATGGTACATGACTTAGGAAACTAGGGGATGTGATACCTTGTGGAGAAAATCCACATGAGCAAAGACATGGTCAAAGTCTCAAAAACTATTGGATACTCAAGGAGGGTTATAGTCTAAACTGTTAGTGAAAAATTAAACCTCTTGGAGAGGTTATATAGCCATACAGTTGGATATGTGGGGTACTATTATATGAAATCGCTATGAAATATATTAGGCCTTGAAGAACTTCACAAAGAATGGCAATCTCTCTAAGAACTTCTTCAGATGGTAGAATATTTTTGAAGTCAACAAATGTTGAAAATTGAAAGAAAAGAAAAGATTTTATTTATGCATGATCATTACACATTTAATATGTTATTTACGATGGATATGAAATCCATAGTATCTAGTTTATAGAAACTGCATTATGGATCGGATCCAGATGATGCTACTTTGAATAAGTAGTTGGTTGGTCTCTTAAAGTACCTAGCAGACTTGTTGTATTTTTATGCTTGTGGATAAGCATATGTTTGAGTACCTTTGAGGTAAATTAGAATAGATTCTTTATTGTATTTTGATACATAGTATACCTATTATATAGTTTGGAATTAGCTATGTGTATTGTGGCTAGTACTATAGAAGAAAGGCATATGTTAGAGAGTGCTACAAAATAAAAAGGTGTTTTGCAAATAGTACTACCTGCTGAGGAGTAGTGTAGCTTGGGATGCTACCTACTAGGGTGAAATACTTGAAGCCTACAATTATTAAGTGTTAATAGTCAATATTTCTAAAAAACCCTATGCATTATGATAGAACACATTGAGATGAATTTTTACTTCATCAAAGTCATGGACATGTAAAATTAAAATTTCAATACATAGCTACTGATAAGAAGATTACAAATTTGTGAACAAGTTGTTGTGAGTAATGAAGTTGAGATACTTCCGAGAAAAGCTTCCTATGGTAGGAAATTCCTAGCAAAGTAGAGAATGTCTCCCTTGTGGAGAGGGAGTGTTGATTGTACAACATCAAGAGTCATTCTCCGGACTTGTGAGTAATATCAAGTCGGATTTGTGAGTCATATACAATATTATGTATCCTCATATGATTGAGGTGGTGATGTTGTATTGTAAATCTTGTGAGTAATATCAAGCTGAGTCTTGTGAGTAATATTAAGACTAGACTTGTGATAAATATCAAGCCAATTATTCTCATAAAAGGTACCCTATCAGAAGGGATCTCCAATTGTGGAGATGATCTTGTGTTGTATCAAGATTGAAGTCTCATGTTGTATCAAGGCTTTTGACCTCCATTTGTTGAGGTGGTTATAATATGTGATATATTACTAGTCATGGTCATTGAGTGCTATATGTCTCCTTTAGGACTTAGCTACCCCTAGAGTGAACTACTTTAGCATATGAATATATGGCCCGAGGTAATATATATGATCATCAATATGTATGGAATTTTTCTTCCGAGTATGATATGATAATATGGATAAATAATACACATATGTACCATGTATTATTTATTTAATGATAATGAGATAGATCATAGAGAAAGAGAAGAGAATTGTCCATGCAAATGTCTGAGTGAACTCAAGTTATAAAGCTTCAATAAAATATGGATGATTTAATAAATGCCTCAGTCAAAGCATCAGTTGAACTATTAATGGATGTAATCAATTAAGTAAAAAAGAGATTAATGTTCATCAATCAACATGCATCAATTAACTAAAGAGACCCATGCAAAAATTAACAAAAGAAATTGTGCATGGATGGCACTAAGAGTGAAGCATTGATGAGAGTTAAGATAGCCTGTTGACTAGGTGATCAACAATCAATTAAAGATTGAGTTCAGTTCACATTTAGTTAACATTTAGTTCAAGTCAGTTAACATTCAGTTCAAGTCATTTAACATTCAGTTCAAGTCATTTAACATTCAGTTCAAGTCAGTTCACTTTCAATTCAAGACAATGAACAATTCAGTTAAAGCTAATTGAGGAAAGGAAGGGCACCAATATTTGGATGGAGAAAGTTCTAGTTAGATCCTCCTTGTGCATGCATTATGTGGTGATCTCAGTGTGTTTATTGAGCCTCTTGTGCACTACCTTATGCATGCTAGGCTTTTGGCTTGTTATTAATATGGTAGGCATATGGCAAGTTCAATACAGTTACATACAATTGTTTTTACAGAGTTGCATTGGATTTCTCTTCTATACTTCTGAGGTGATAACTCTTATCACGCAATCTAATTATGTATTGTAAACCATTCTTTGCAAATATATCTATCATACTCAAAGAATTGTTGGGTTTTTCATCCTTTGTGTTTGGAGGGTTTTCCCAGGGTATATCTTGTCTCTCATGGTTGATTGATTTATATGGATGATTTATGTGGCTGATATAAATATTCATGTGTGGTTGATATAAATATTCATATGTGGTTGATTTATGAAATTCATAAGTGTTGAAATTATTTTATAAAAGTTTTAAAGATCAAGCATCTCCGATTTTGCTCAAACATCAACATGGTATTAGAGCATAGGACATGAAAGAGCTTAGTTTTTTGCAACATGATAAGTCTACATAGATCTTGAAGAGTTGATCAAAATAGTGCAGTCATGCCATCGATCTTCATTTGGTTGGAAGACCACCTTGAAGGTACTTCCAACTTCAACACATGGAAGGAAAGGGTGTTGAATATTCTTGAAGAGCATAACCTTAATGGTTATGTATACAAAGTGGTAGAGGAGCATACCACTAATGAAGGGAGAATCAAATTCAAGAACAATAAAGCAAAGGCCAATCATATCATATTTGATTTTGGTTAAGGACAATCTCATTTCCATGATCATTCTGTTGAAGACCACAAGGGAGTGTTTTGATACACTCACCAATATTTTCAAGAAGAATTCCTCAACTCAAGAAGATGGGCTCCTCCAAAGCAAGTTTTTATGCACTAAAGAGGAGAATATTGTCCTCACGGGAAGAATGAAGAAAGGGAGACAACCTTTCACTACAAAGAAGCTCTTCCATTCAAGTGAATAAATAAGGACTTTGGTATTCTCCACAGGGGTGCAGAGATCAAGAGGGAGCCCAAAAAAAATTAATAAAAGATAAGTACTTTATGTTTTGATTGTTATATGTTGTTATAAATTAGATCTAAAGGTTTTTGAGTATGTTTCATGACTATCATATAGAGATCTGTATTCCTGGACTTTGGAATTGTGTTGAGAATATACATTATTTTTTATCTTTTATTAGCATATTGTCAATCTCATGAGTCCATGTTATGTGATATAGTATAGGAATGATATAAAATTTGAAAATTTCCTTCATAAGACATGAAATAGAGGGCTGCATGCTTGCTTCATGAGTTGTGAGTATAGGACTGCATGATTGGTCATAATATATCAGATAGAGGTATTCATGCTTGCTTCATATGGAGCTGAATATTTCCCTTATAAAATATGAATTTTGAACTATTATAGGGTTGAAAAACATCACATAAGATATGAATGGGGTTATGTCAAAACATTGATTTAGTCTATGTACACAACTGTGTGAACCATTTCCAATATGTTGAAAGTTTTCATGTGATTACATTTCTTGGTTATGTAATGCTATTAATAATTTGAATATTTTTTCTTGTAAGGAAAAACATATGCCCTTACCTATAAGAAGAGAATGACATGTAGTCATTCAGATGGATGATCTTGAAAAAGTGCAGATCTAGAGGTTCCTATGTTTCTTAGGAAGAAGATATAATAGAATCCTTAATTCTATTCGGACAAATGTAAAGACTCCTAAAGGTAATGTATTATATTAAATATATTCATATATGTGCTATATATAGAGGAGTATGAGTCTCTGTGATGGAGGACTCAAATTTATGATTCTCACATCCTATATGTTGAGAGGGAGAAGCTATATTTGCTAGCTCCTAGAAAAAAACCAGTGTAGTTGGTTAAATTAACCTCCTGCTATGTAGAAACCATGTATGGTACTGATATCCAGAATGAATCTATATGTAATAGTCTTGGATGATTCTTACATTTAGAGGTGTAATAGTCATTAGATAATATTTTCTTCTGTTGAAAAATGTTCAGTAGAGTTCCTGAAAGGATTCAAGAACAATGTACTATAAATCCATGATCACATGCGTAAAGATAAAATATGATTCTTGTTCAGATTTTTAGAATATCATAGATGTTAGATATATCTATACATGTCCCAAGATAAGTTATATGATTTACAGTCAGTACATGGACATGTACAACAACACATATGATGTGTTACCTACTTGATACAAGAGTATGTGGATTCATACATGTCTCGGTTAGTGAAAGAAATTTTCACGGATATATGGATTATGACTAGTACAGTGATCAAGAAAGATCACATCAAATATGTTTCTTTAGATAGAGCATATTGTTAAAAAGTAAAACCTTACAAAGTTCCTAGTCAGTTATACCAAAGACATGGTACATAAAGGAGTTGTGTAACTCTTGAACATATCCACAGATGAGCATAATTGCGAGCATATTTACTAAGCCTCTGTCTAGAATAAGATTGGTATGATATAAAAAGTCTCCTTTAGTTGAAGAGGGATTATTGATGTATCTTCATAGGAAGCAATAATTAAAAATCCCCAAACTAGTTAGTCATGGTACATGACTCAGGCAGCCAGGGGGTGTGATACCTTGTGGAGAAAATCCACATGAGCATAGACATGGTCAAAGTATCGTAAACTATTGTATACTCAATAAGAGTAATAGTCTGAACTGCCATAGAATAGTTAAACCTCTTGATAGGTTAGATAGCCATACGGTTGGCTATGTGGGGTATTGTGATATGAAATCATTATGAAAGATATAGGGCCTTGAAGAACATCACAAAGAATGGAAAGCTCACTAAGAACTTCTTTTGATGGTAGAAGATTCTTGAAGTCAAAAAATGTTGAAAATTGAAAGAAAAGAAAATATTTTCTTTATACATGATAATTACAAATTTAATGTGTTTTTTATGATGGATATGAAATCCACAGTTTCTAGTTTAGAGAAATTGCATTCTAGATCGGATCCAGAGGATGCTACTTTGAATAAGTAGATGGTTGGTCTCTTAAAGTACCTAGCAAACTTATTGTATTTTTATGGTTGTGGATAAGCATATGTTTGAGTACCTTTGAGGTACATTAGAATAGGTTCTTTATTGTATTTTGATACATAGTAGACCTATTAGGTAGCTTGGAATTAGCTATGTGTATTGCGGATAGTAATACGAAAGATGAGTCTATTGCAACTAGTACTATAAAATCAAGGTGTATGTCAGAGAGTACTATAGAAGCAAAAGGTGCTTTGTAGATAGTAGTACCTACTGAGGAGTAGTGTAGTTTGGGATGCTACCTACTAGGGTGAAATACTTGAAGCCTATAGTAATTAGGTGTTAATAGTCGAGCTTTCTCAAAAACCCTATGTGTAATGATAGAACAAATTGAGATTAAGTTTTACTTCATCAAGGTCATGGTCATGTAAAAATAAAATTTTAGTAAATAGCTACTGATAAGCAAATTGCAAATTTGTGAACAAGCCGCTGTCAATAATGAAGTTGAGATACTTTTGAGATAAGCTTGGTATGGTACGAAATTTGTGGTAAAGCATAGAATGTCTCCCTCGCTGAGAGGGATTGTTGATTGAATAGCATTAGGGGTCATTGTCCAAACTTGTGAGTAATATCAAGTTGGACTTGTGAGTCATATCAAGTCCTAGGTATCCTCATATGATTGAGTGATGGCGTTGTATTGTAAAGCTTGTGAGTAATATCAAGCCGAGTCTTGTCAGTAATATCAAGTCAAGTATTCTCATAGAAGGCACCCTATAAGAATGGATCTCCAATTGTGGAGATGATCTTTTGTTGTATTAATATTGAATTCTTGTGTTGTGTCAAGACTATGGACCTCCATTTGTTGAGGTAGTTATACTATGTGATATTTTGCTAGTCATGGTCACTAAGTGTTATAAGTCTCCTTTAGGGTTGAGCTACCCCTAGAGTGAACTACTTTAGCATATGACTATATGGCCCGAGGTAATATATATGATCATCAGTATGTATTGAATAATTATTTTGAGTATGATATGATAAGATGGATAAATAATACACATATGGACCATGCATTAATTATTTAATGATAACGAGATAAAGCATAGAGAAAGAGAGTTTGAATTGCCCATGCAAATGTCTGAACGAACTCAAGTTATAAATATTCAATAAAATATGAATGCCTCAATCAATGCCTAGGTCAAAGCATCAATTGAACTATTAATGAATGTAATCAGTTAAATAAATAAGATCTTAATGTTCATCAATCAACATGCATCCGTTAACTAAAGAGATCCATGCAAAAGTTAATAAAAGAAATTGTGCATGGATGGCACTAAGACTGAAGAACCGATTAAACTTAAGTTATTATGTTAACTAAGTGATCAACCATTAGTTAAATATTGAGTTCATTTCACATTCAGTT
Source organism: Pseudotsuga menziesii (assembly GCA_001517045.1). Taxonomy (NCBI): domain Eukaryota; kingdom Viridiplantae; phylum Streptophyta; class Pinopsida; order Pinales; family Pinaceae; genus Pseudotsuga; species Pseudotsuga menziesii. Next base: position 433,506 of record LPNX010272416.1, on the reverse strand, counting down.
CACGTTTAGTTAAAGTAAAGTTGACATTCAGATCAAGTCTTTTCACTTTTAGTTCAAGACAGTGAACATTCAGTTAAAGCTAATTGAGGAAAGAAAGGGAACTAATGTTTGCATGGAGGGAGTTATACTTAGCTCCTTTTTGTAAATTCATTATGTGGTGCTCTCAATGTGTTTACTGATCCTCCTATGCACTACCTTCTGTATGCTATGGTTTTGGCTTGTTATTAATATGCTAGGCATATGTCAAGTTCAATATGATTGCATATAGTTGTTTTTGTAAGGTTCTATTGGATCTCTCTTCTCTACTATTGAGGGGATATATCTTATCAGGAAATATGCTTACATGTTGTAAACCATTCTCGATAATTCTATCTATCATACTCAAAGAATTGTTGGGTTTTTCATCCTTCGTGTTTGGAGGGTTTTCCCAGGGTATATCTTGTCTCTAATGGTTGATTGATTTATATGGATGATTTATGGTGATGATTTACATAGATGATTTATTTATGAGATTCATATGTGGCCGATATAAAGATTCATATGTGGATGATATAAAGATTCATATGTGGTTGATTTATGAAATTCGTAAGTGTTGAGATTTTTTGATAAAATTTTTTAAGTTCAAGCATCTCTGATTTTGCTCAAACATCAACAAAATTAATATAAACTTTTGTATTAACCATGTTATTATGGTTTCTTCTTTAGATGATGATGGTGAGGATGAAAATCTACCTCCTCCTACTCATATTCCTTCGGTTGGGTCCATTCAACATGAACTTGCATAAATCACAACTACTTCTTATATTGGTTTGTACAACATGAAATGCAGTTGTTGATATTGTTAGCGATCCAATAGATAAGCGTTGAACATATTCATAGTTCCAACAAGCCTCTTCTCTTTTGGATCAAGTTTTATAGAGTCATGATCTATATGCATTTGGAGAAGCTTCTTGCCATCCCCATTGGGACGTGAAAATTAATGAAGAATGTTGTTACTTAATGGCTAACGATACTTGGGATTTTGTACCTCTTCCAAAACGAAGAAAACTTGTCAAATGTAAATGGGTGTATAGAACTAAACTGTATGCGTCAAATGGAAGTGTTGAAAGACATAATCCTTGGTTAGTTTCCAAAGGATTTTCTCAAGTTGGAGGGTTTCACTATAGTGCAACCTTTTCCCTTGTAGCCAAAATGATCTTTATCTACCTTGTTCTAGCCATTGTTGTTTCACATCAATTGGAGGTCCATTAAATGGATGTCAAATCCATCTTGCATGGGGATTTTCAAAAACAAATTTATATGGAAAAACCTCCTAGCTAAGTTTAGAATGACTCTAGTATTGTTTGTTGCCTTAAGAAATCTCTATATGGCCTTAAGAAAGCCCCTCTGGTTTTTTATACTGAAATGGTTACACTTGTTTTTCTAGATGTCACTCTAACCCCAATGTCTATGCCAAGAAAGTAGGAAACCATCTCATAATCCTTTTTTTTTTATGTTGATGACCTCATTCTAACTGGTAGTGACCTTAAAATTTTAACCCATGTGACTAAATTAAGACATTTGCATTATTTTCTTGGCCTCTAAGTATTTCAAACCAAAGATGGAATTTTTAATTCTTAGTTTAAGTATGTGTAGCGTCCCCATGCCCCATAATGCGGATAAATTAAAATTTTTGTTTCAATAACCCTTGTTCTCCTTTTGAAACATAGGGCATGGATGTTAAAACACTCTTCAACATTCATTCTCAGGTTTAGAAACCACTGTAACAGTCTTTTCTCCCTTGAAAGATCTATTTTGTGACCAAGAAACCTCTTCCGCACTGAACCTATCATTTTCTCCTTCCACCCTATGGAACTTGAAAATCGAAACACAAAACACAACGAAAACATTAAACTTCTACCCTTCTACCTTTTCGCCTTTTGCCTAGAACTCAGAATTTGGATCTAAAAACCCGACAGAACATTAACCTTCTGCCCTTCCCCCTTTCTGCCTTCCACCCATAACTCGAAAGTCAAAAACTCAAACACGATGGAGTCCTTCGAACCTCTTTCTGCCTTTCCTCCTTCCTCCTAGAACCCAAAAATATGAAATCGGAACACAAAACACGACAAAAACATTAAATTTCTACCTTTCTGCCTTTCGCCCGGAAGTCGAAAACTCAAAACACAACGGAGTCCTTCGAACCTCTTTTCGCCTGTCCGCCTTTCCTACTTCCCCTCGGAACTCATAAATTAGAAACTCGACTTTTGACCTTAGCCTTTTTTTTCTATACTTCCGACTTCCTCTTTCTGACCTCAGACTTCAAAAATTGGAAAGTTAAATTTTAAATTTTCTGCACTTTTCCACTTCCACCCTCTGCCTCCCGCAGGCGGATCCCGAGGTGCGGAAAACCCACTTTCTGCCTTGTTTCAACTGCTCTATTCTGCCTTCCGTAGGCAAATTTTGGGGCGCAGAAACACACCATTTCTTACCTTAGTTGCATGTTTGACCCTGTAACCAGGCTTCTAGCCTCCATGACCAAAAGCATAAATGCATTGAAACATAGAAGGAAAATATAAATGCAAATGCAGGAACATTCATCAACAATAAACTCTACTTAAACATTACAAGAATTCATCATATTCATTCATTCAGTAAGTCATCCATAAGAAAACACATTGCACAATTAAGGATAACATAGATACTTATCTTGATGATGAAGTTGTCCTGCAACTAGCTATGTCGATGCAACGTTCCACCCAACCATAGGCCAGTGTGTTCATTAATCTCTCAACACCACTTCCACCCTCGAGTTGGGCATGATTTCCACAAGGAACTAGGGAACAACACGCTCACACATAGCCAACACACATCAAAGCACATTCAAACCAACCTACAGTTGGGTTTATCATGCTACTAAGGCAATGGAAATGTAGAATTGATAAGCTAGTGAGCTCAAACATAGAGCTATGGACACCTACACTAGATCTATCCAGCTTGGACTTTCACAATACCTACACACCCAACACAAGAAAGCATCCCCTTATCTTCTCCACAGTCCCTCGAGCTATGCCTTCCCTTCCAGTGCTCTTCAGGGTGTATATAAAATATTTTCCAACCCCTCTTGATCTGTCTGTGAGGTTCCTCTCTTCACTAGGTTTATCATCCAATTTTGGGCCTCTTCCACTCCCAAGTCTTTATACCAAAACATGGATTCACATCACACCAACCCAAAAGGAAAACACAACAACATAGGATTCACTCTATAACACAGAGAAAAAAAGGTCTCATACCCCTCTATAGTTCAAGATAACACTGTAATCCCACAATTAGGGTTTGACAAAGGAAATACTTGTAGAAACATGTAGCAATGCTCTGTTAAAACCAAAATTCTCTGCGACTCTCGCTGATGAAGAATGCATAATCGTGAATGAATCCCCAATGCGTGAATGAATCCCCCCCTGCCCACGGGATGGAATATTAAACCAAAACATTCAGTGCGACCAATGAAAATGACAAACTGGGCACACAATCCAGGGTTTTCTTGCTTCAGAAGCAAGAACATAGCTTCCCAGACTGCAGACTTGCAGGATTTCTCAGACACACAATTAGACTGCCATGCCTTTCTCTGCCCAAGGCATTAAATGCATCAACCAACTTCTGTAAGAAATGAATGATTGAGGAAAGAGGACAAAAAGGTACCTGAGGGTTCTTGGGTTCCCCCATTGACATCTGGTCTCACCCTATTGGCTCAAGAGTTTGACTAAATCCCCTCCCTATTCCTTGTGAAATCATGCACCCATCTCTTTCACGTTGCAGTCTCATAGCTAGTTGTGGTATTTTATTAATTGCATAGTTACATGATACATCAAAATATACAGTGTCTGACTCAATAACATAACCATAGGCATTGGCCTTGATCACCTATACACAAAACACCAAATTGATGGTAGGGCCTTGGCCTTGAGTTCCTTGCCATGATTTAAATACAATATATACATCATGTACAATTTCAATACCATGGGGTAAAAACCGGGGTATTACAGTATGCTTACAACTTTCTTTGGCACTTTTGATCTAGTTGGATATTGGTGGCCACCCATCTCTTCAATTGACTCAAAACAGTTCTCCATTTCCTTGGCATTTTTCTACGGTTTTTCAGGTCCGGTTGTTTTGAGGCCCTAAATGGTCTCAAAGACTCCAAAAAATCCTTCTCTTCAAGATATTCCAAACGATCTACCATACTGAGTTTGTATGTGGAAGTTGACTTTTAACTAGCCACCTCGGGGCCTACAAATCCTTTTTTGGCGCTTCATCTCCTAGGGTTAGGTTTTTGCCTCTTTGAATTTATGCTGATGATAAAAGACCATTTTTTAGTCTTTTTTATCAACTCTTTGTGAATGAGTGTAGCCAATACATCCCTCTTTAGAGAAAAACTACCACCATCTATGCTAGTTCGTATTGTTTTGGGATTTACAATATTATTTTTCCATTCCAATCATTAATAGAATTTGAGTTTTATTGTACTACTGTGCTCTCTACAAAATATTCATGTGTGTGTTTCCATTTTATATTGTTGTCTTCATTTTGTTCTCCAAACAATGCATATCAACTTTCACATGGAAGATTATAAACTAGACCCATCTCCCTTCTAGTCTAGAGTCAAACTTATTGCCACCTGCACTACACCTATAGTAGTTGGGCCACGTTGTACCATCAGTTAGTCAGTAGCCTTTTGTACTTGACTCATACTTGTCCTGATATATACTTTGTTGTTGGTAATTTCTCGATATATGCAAAGTCCCCATGAAATTAATTAGGAAGCAACAAAAAGGATCCTTCGATATATCCAGGGTACATTTCATTTTAAGATTAATTATAGTTTAGGGGGGACTATTTTGTTAGTTAGTTTCATTGATTCCAATTGGGCTAGTGACCCTATGATTATAATTCTACTACAAGTTATGTTTTATGTCTTGGTTTCAGACTTGTCACTTGGGCTTGTAAGAAAAAACAATATTTTTCTCTTTCTTTAGTAGAAGCAAAGTATCGAGTTGTAGTTGATACAATTCAAGAAGCATATGCTTTTAGATTTTGGATTTCGACAACAACATCTAACTACCCTCTAGTGTGACAATCAAAATGCCTTCAACCTTGCCAAAGCTCTAATTCAACATCAGTGCAACAAACAAATTGAGCTACACATGTATTTCATCAGAAAGACTATTCAAGATTGTGTTCTCAAAGTGCTCTTTTTCCTTACATGTGATCAAGTTGCTAACATTTTCACAAGGTCTCTTACAAAAGTGAAGTTTTCCAAACTTTGATTTTTGTTAGGAGTTCATAAAGTTTCCATTAAGGGTGGGACACACACAAATTCCTTCTTCCTTATCCTATTGTATAACCTTTGTAAATCTTTAATTCCTATCCCAAGTTGTTGTTAACGAGAGATGTTAGGATATTTAGACACTTGGGAGTTATTTAAGATCAACTTGGTCTAATGTGTTCTCATGTGTGTTTCTTTAGTATGCATTTGTAAGCAGTACACTTAACAATGGAATCTACAACCACCAACCTCTACTAGACTTAGAAACCTTGGATACACATATTGGTTGAATGTAAGGAATACTCTTAACAAGTCCTCTATCAACTAATTGTGGGTCTACAAAACACCCAAAACTAGACACATACTTTAAAAAACTACCCATTTTCTTGCATTGCCTTTTTGTAATGGCTCATAACTTGTAAAATACATCAAGCACGTGCTTCTAGTTGTATGTGAGTAGTGAGGTGCTTACAACCTAGTATGGGGGAGATGTTGTCATGTTTGTCACATTAAGTAACATAATGTTCCCATGTCCGCCCATAACTTATAAAAAATAAAAACGTAATTAAAAAAATTCATGTCAACTCATAATAAAAAATTAAAACTAGCATAGATCATAGAGAGGGATCTAATTTCTTGGTGCTTAATAGATATGGGTTTAAAATAGATGTATGTTGGTTGCACCAAGAAGAGTTGAGATGTTGTAACATATACCTAAAATAAATAAATAAAGTAATTAAAAAAATTCATGCCAACTCATAAAATAAAAATTTATAAAAATTGTTAAAAAAAAATCAATATAACTCTATAAAATTAAAAATTAAAACTTAAACCCTATCAAGTAAACGAGATATCAAATTCCTTGAATTTATCATTAAAAAAAATAGACCTAAAGAAATTGGACCCCTCTCGATGTTTGATAAATATTCAAGTTTAAGATGGATCTAGTATTTAGCTAAATAAAATTTTACTTCTAAAAAAATTTATTTACAAATAGATTTTTAATGGTTTTTAAGAATTTTTACGCCGTAAGACGTTTTTCTCTCTGAAGTTTGGTTTTAGAACACTGTAGCTTTGTTGTCCCTCCGACGAATTAAATTATGCCACACATTTTCCAATAAAAAATGCCACGTTAAGGATAAGGTCGGACACTGGATAATGCTTTAAGCAATCGGTCTGGAGTTCGATTCCTGTCGGTTCAAGCAAGAAACTTACAAAAGAAAAGGAATGCAGAGGTGGTGGAGGATGCCTGCGAGTAATTCAATTCATGATGAGTTTCTGGACTGCGTGATAGGAAACTTGGAGGATACACATGATCACAATGCCGTTTCTACCATTGTGTTCTATTACACCATAAGCCCTTTGTATCTCAGCGCTCAGTTCCCAGGGCTTGAGTCGTTGAAAGTGAAGGGGAAGCCCAACGCTACCATGTTTAATTTGATTCCATGGGGCTGGGGCGGATATGCAGAGTCATGGATTAACCAGATTTCCAAGACATTTCTCTGCTTAAAGTCTCTTCATTTGCGCAGAATGATCGTTATGAATGAAGATCTTAGTCTTCTGGCTCGCGACCGCGGAAACATTCTTCAGGTGCTTAAGCTGGAGAAATGCTCGGGGTTTTCAACTCTCAGGCTCCTCACAATCGCACGGTCCTGTAGGTAATTTTCATGATCTTTTCAATCTTTAGCAAGCCGAAAAGAAATCGCAGTCTTTAATTGAAAGTCATATTTTGTGAATTATTCAACAAAAATTCAAAGCAAGTACTCTTTTGGCTCAAAATTCCGCGGCCATTTGATTTATAACAACGTCGTTAAAGAAAGTGTTGTACAATTCGAAGGTTTGAGAGATAGATTGCAACCGTAGAGGTTTCTTTTTAATCTATGTGTTGTTTGGATTGGAGATAAGGAAGAACCCTAACCTCAGATAAGAGTTTTCAAGTTCAACTCCTCTTCCAAGTCAAACAGAGAATGGCAGGCGGGGCAAAATTCTATCTAATCCGACAGTAAAGCCTTAAATGTTCAACATTCACAAAAAAATGGAAGGTAACGTTGAATTGTAAACCGTAATTTTTTTTTATGAAGCGAGCAAGTCACATTTTAATAGAAGTTGAGAGTTTCAAGGTAAATTTGAAATTCATGAAAGCTTGGAAGGTTTACTACCTTGTGACCTTTTTTCTGAAGAAGATGATTCTGATCAAGAGGAGGATAAGTATAGCTTGGGATGTGATGCTAGCGATGAAGACTCTCTCATATCCGACGTAGATGGGGGTGATGACTATTGGAATTTCATGGAAAATCCAGTCTATGAGACACTTGAAAATCTCATCTATGATATGTCTAGTGAGGGGAGTGTCTATTCAGAAATTTGTGGAAGTCCCATCTATGATACATATATAGAAGGGAGTGTTGATCTTGAGACTTGGGAAAGTTTTGGTATGGAAGAGGAGCATTATAATGAAGGGTCAAATGGGATACAGTTAACAGAAGATGAGTCTAAGTCGTCGTCTTCTCATGCAGAAGATCCTTATGATTTGGAGGAGCTTGGGGCTTACAAACATAGGTATCAACAAATAATCCCTTTGGATGGGTATGACGCAGTAGTGGATCTGCCTCAACATACATATGTGTACATTAGTCCTATCCAGTCTTGGATAGAAGAAGTCTGCGGGATGACTTGCCAATTTGGGAAGAAGTTTGACAATGTATTACATGCATATGATATCCCATCCAGCCCTCCCATTTTGAGAATTCATGCAGGTTTGCACTTTCTAAAAAATATGTCCTTGTTTTGGCTGGTAACCAAAGATAAGGCAAAAAACTCTAAAGTTGATAAAATGCTTAGGTGATTACATTGGATATTTGATTTTACCTAATTTTTTTTTATCATTCTTAGAGTAGGAAAATAAGCTCCTCAAAGTGAGCATTTACTTTTTGTACTTAGAAATAAATAACATTTTATTTGGTGAATTTTTTATTTATTTATTTTTCTTTCACATTCTTGAATAATGCAACTTATTGTTCATTTGGTTTTTATATAAAACTTGTGCTACTAAGGTTTCTTTTGTCAAGTTGAAATTTTTTTACAGATTATATAATCAAGAGAGTCTGGTGTATCAGGATATTCCTAAACCTTTCCTTTTGCTTATTTTTTCATTCTTTTATACATAGTGTAGCTTATTCTTTTGTAGATATTTTTTGTATATTAATATTTTTTGTACAAGTTTTGTAAACTAACTTGTATAGTAGTTGTAATTTATTATTTCATTTGGCAAATTTATACATGTGACTTACACATTTTTGGTGTTATGCAGAAACCAGAAGATTCTAGAGATCCCGCATGACTTCCTGCTTTACAAAGATCAGATCAGTCACACGTCCCGCAGTTGGAGCCAAATGTTATCCACTAAGTTGTACTTAGGGGATTTCCAATGAGGAATCAAAGACTTGAACAAATCAATTGTTCATCACATGTGTTCAGAAGTTCATTAGGCCAATTAGTGACCCTTTCTTTATTTTTTACATGTTCATACCCTGCGAGGATTTTGTAATAAATGACTTAGCATGATGAAATTATGTAAAAGGTTTGGCTTTCCTAGGACTTAGTTATCAATACTTTACTCTATGGTGTTTTTTCCTTGGGAATTACATGTTGTTTTTTAATGACATATTTTTTGAGTTTTTCACCCACTCCTCCAAAGCTAGAGTAAATGTCTTGGTAAAAAAGCCTTAGGAGGTTATTAAAACCTAGGTGTCAATGTAAATTACCATGCTAATCATTGTTTTTGAGTCATATGAACATGTACTAAGTACCCCATAGGTTTTTTTTTAATTTCCGGAAAATATAAATTTTTCCGTTTTTCTAGGCTTATTTTTAATAAGTTAATTAAAAATATTCAAAATTGCATAAAAGTGTGACCTAGGGGCAGAATTTGCCATGGGGTGCTCATTTTCTAACCCAGAGCACCCACTTAACCCCTAACCCCACTTTCCTAAGTTTTTGAGTAATTATTTATCTGTAAAATTAATTATCACTCGAAAATGGTAAAAAATGGACAAAAAATGGATAAAGTGAAAAATTTGGCAACTCATAAAATAAAAGAAACATGCCGAAAGTGAATTTTATGAGTTGGAAAAGTAAAGTGGAAACATTCCTAAGGTTTCTAAAACACTTTTGAGTGTTTTTCTCGGCAAATAACGGCAAGTCAATTTTGCTAAATCAAGTGGAGCACATCTCTCAAGAAAAAGATGGAAATTTGTGAAGATAATAGCAAGTGTTGAGTTATGAATTAGAAGTTGGCATATTTTTTGCCTTTTCTATCCCATGCCAACTCAAGTAAAGTGCTCTCTCTTGGGCAAGTGCACCACCCTCTCTTGGTCATATTTTCTATATAAGCAAGGCATTGCTCCATTATTTGAACATGGAGGATTGAACCTATGCTCTTGTAATACTTAGTTGATTCTATATTTTGTTGAACAAAGTGAAGACTTTGGAGGTCCATATCGTGCAAATTTTCATGGTTGTGAATGCTTGAGCTTCATGGATGTGATATTTAGCTAGTTGTACTTCTCTTTATTTCAAGCTTGTAGATATTTATCTAGCTTAGAAGGCTATTATTAGCCCATAGAGTAAACATTTGTAGTTTCAATTTGTTTACTTATGTTTTGCTATTAGAGATCTAAGAGTAGCCAACTGTAGTCGGTTATACTGAGGCTCTCCCAAATTTCTTTTATCAAAATATACTAGATTTAATCTTGTTTGTTTAAAAGTTGTGTAGCTTTGCAGATCATCGAAGGCGAAGGAGAATTTTGAGCTCGGTTGCATCTTCTTCCTCTTCACCACTATTTTGTGGATCTAATGTTTTTTGTCCTACATGTGCTTTCTCTTCTTCACAACGTTCAAGCTTGAGCTTGAGGGTTTTCTCTCCCATCTCATAAAAAATTAATCTTTCTCTTTGGTTACTTTTCCTACAAGTTTAGATTTCTTTAAAAGATTATTATATGAAGTTTAGACTTGTTTACGTCTTAGATCTAAAAGTGATTTAATAGATATCTTAAGCTTAGATCTAACACTTCCTTTCTAGTACTCAAAGCAGTAAATTTTTCCCATTTTTTTGTAAAGTACTAGATAGTGTATTTTATGTACATGCTTGTACTAATCCACTAATTTGTACATTATTAGCTTGCTGGTTTTTAGCAGGTTGAAAGAAAAAAAGAGAGAAACTATGGCCAAATTTTGACAAATCTAGCTATCCAAAGGCTCCAAAGTGCCCATTATTTTTCCCTTTCTTCCAACAATTTATTGTAAGCCTTTTGGCTAAAGTATAAGGTAAGAAAGGCAACCCTTTATTTAATTATCAGCAGTCTAACAATTTAATAAAAGAGCAAGTGGGATTACGGCTCCCACACCCCTCTTCCTCGATTTGGGGGAAGACTGTATCTGTCCTTAAAGTGGGTTGGATTTTCTTATTCGTTTAGATTAGATTTGATTACAAATTTTAAATCAGTCAAGTTTATTTCAAGATTTACAAATTTTATTCAAAGTAATCAAATACTAACCCGACATTTATTTGCCATAGTAATTAGTCTCACAATTTTTTGTTCACACGAGCACACAATTCGTCCTGAAGGCCTGTATCTCAACTTTACTTTGCTTTTACAAATTGGAACTGTTAGGTATAACTCCCGATTCAATCTATTACATAGCCAAATGCATATATTTATACATTACAATGAGGCGGTTGAGAACCAGCCTTTTCACCTTCCCATGCAACTATTCAAATTCCTATTTATTGATTTATTTACAATAATCTTGACGGATTATATTCTAACAATCCCCCTCTTAATCCGAAGGGGTGTTCGTAAGTCCGAGCATGTTTCTGAACCTTTCAAACTTTTCTCATCCAAGCGCTTTGGTGAAGATGTCTGCAACTTGATCATTTGTGGAACAATGTCGAAGATGGACTGTCTTGGCCTCTACATGATGTCGAATCAAATGATACTTTGTGTTGATGTGTTTGGTTCGATCATGGAATCTAGGATTCTTAGCCAGCTTGATTGCAGAAGTATTGTCGACCAACAATGGAGTGGAGTTCTCTTGTTTTTCTTGCAAATCTTCAAGAATATTCCTGAGCCATACTATTTCTTTTGTTGCTTCAGCTGCAGCCACATATTCTGCTTCTGTTGTTGAATCTGCTGGAACTGATTGTTTGCGTGATCTCCATGAAACAATTGCTGATCCAAGACTCATAGTGTATCCAGAAGTTGATACTCCTGTCTCCTTATCGCCATCAAAATCTGAGTCTGAGTACCCAATAAGTTTGAAGTCATCCACTTTAGAGTACTTGAGTCCAACGTATTGAGTCCCCTTCAAGTATCTTAGAACCCTCTTTGCAGCTGACCAGTGTCCTTCACAAGGTTTATGCATGAACCTTGAAAGTATGCCAACAACATAAGAAATAGCTGGTCTAGTTGTTGTAAGGTAGATAAGACTTCCTACAAGTTGTCGATACTTGGTCGCATCTTCAAATTCTTTTCCTTCGCTTGATGTGAGCTTCATTTTCTGTTCCATTGGAGTAGATATAGGATTGCAATCTGTCAACACACCCAAAAGACTCCACCAGGCATTACGTTCGTTGTGTTGCAGAGAAGGTCATCCTCAAAAAGTTCATCCTAGATTTCAAGCGACGCCTTGCAGAACATGGAGCAAACGTGAGGCTCCCAGATGCAGTTACACACGCCGACTTGGAATCAGGTCGAAGTGTATTGTGCTTCAAAACTATAGAGATGTGTGTAAATCTTCATTCGAACTCTACGCACAAGAAAACTCAATCTATCCGCAATTCTTTACCATATATCAACAAATATTTCGCAACCATTTCGCATATTGATTGCTATGATTATACAATACAATTTAAACAAGGATTCGATCAGAGAATTTGATTAACTGTTTACCCCGTGCTATGAATGCATACACATAGTAAAACATCATAATTTTTACCCATGCACAAATGGATACATACAGTCTGCATATATCTCTGTGTATTTAAGTCTATGTAGTCCTTAAATAGTGTGGACGAGCTTTCAAACTCAGAGCAATTCAAGCATTGGATAATCTGATTACAACTAGGCCTTGCCCATATGCAGAACAATAGGCATAAATTCTTAGACTGGCGCCCATTATTTCTACTGATCTTACAGGAAGGAACTGTGACTAAATTTCTAATGTGCAATTCCTATTCTCTGTGTATACTTGTATACACTCACAAACTCCGAGAGAGATAAAGTGTAAAACAGTGAGCAGTGTATGCAGCTCCACACTGGTGTAACAGGTCGCAGCTCCAACGCTAGTATTGTTTCTCAATGCAGTAGCACTGCAATCTTAACGTAGCCTCAAACTCAACATGCAAAAGGAGGAGGGCGATTCATTCAGCTAAGAAATTAGGGCTAGGTATACACCAAACGTATACATCAAATGTATGAGCAGAAAATGCACATAATGAATGCGTGCAGGGGCAGACTGACTGAGCAGGCTGGCAGCATGCAGACAGAATGGCAGGCATGCAGGCAGGAGTTATGAACTTGGCTCTGATACCACTTGTTAGGTATAAATCCTGATTCAATCTATTACATAGCCAAATGCATATATTTATACATTACAATGAGGCGGTTGAGAACCAGCCTTTTCACCTTCCCATGCAACTATTCAAATTCCTATTTATTTATTTATTTACAATAATCCTGACGGATTATATTCTAACAGGAACAAACATTTGCCTCTTCCATGTATGCTCTACCCCTCACAACTTTGTCTGACTCTTGGGGGTATCAAAAGCGGAAGTGTGCATTAATTAATTACTCACATTTAATTTAATCAACTCACAATAATAAAATTAACATCCTCTAAACATTACGAAAATCCGGCGTAAACAATTTTGGAGAAGTAGTGGGGAAATTCTTCAGGGAAAGCAGGAACAACTAGAAAGTGACTGTGGGGTCCCGTTAGTCTGCACCCTTATGGTGTAGTGTTGAAACCCCCCCCACGACTCCATCTAGCCCAAATTTTCCCGTGCGGAGCCACTCTTCCCAAATTCCAGACATATTCCCAGTACCACTTGGTATATTGGGAATCCCCTTCCTTTAATTATTCATCATTCTAATAATTAAAATTGACCAAGTACATGAGCAAAATATTTTCCTTGTTTTGAACATAATTCATTGTGTTGTGACTCCATATTGGCACTCGTTCAATTCTTGTACTCTCTATTTTTCTTATAGCCATATTGTGATTATTGATATATCTTGCAATGCTGTTGAATTTAGTTATATAATTTTGCATAGTGTCGTGTCAACAATTTATTCATTTCTAACTCCTTAAACAACCCAATCAATTGAAATAATTAAAACACTTAAGAGCCTTAGAAACTCTTTTGGTAGGGACTACCCCCCTTGGGTTCGTTAGGAGTTAAGCCTAAACGGAGGAGTCAGGATCAGGTAACAGTACCTGACTCGAGACTTTCCCCCAAGGACGCACCAAGCAGCTTGAATATTTCTGCTACGGAAACCCAGGTGTGTAAGAGGTGGCAACAATACCCACAGATCCTGTGTGTTTTTGAAGCCGTGCCATAAGCTCTTCCCCATTGTCCTCCGAACTGCAAGGAAAACACTAAAATCAATCAAGAGTAAAAAATGTACTATCCAGGTTTAAAGAGAACCTTGAAGATAAAATATCATTAAATGATCATTAAAGATTCAACATTATAAATATAACATTTAAACTATACACATAAGCTCTCCACTGCCAATACATCATAAATAATGGAATTGACTGCGGGAACTTTCAGATAGCTAGAAAAAGAAAAGCAAAAACTTCAAATTTGGTAAAAGAACCTCATATATCATCAGAATTAGGAACTAAAAGATCTTTTGAGTTTTAAAAACTACATTTTAATGTCATACTTAAGTAGACTGCAACTAATTAATCAGGCAAAAGCTAATTAAAGGCATTAGAATAATGTTTGGTGTGAGACTTTGCAGATCTTTCAGAGTTACGACTTCACTTTTGCTCTTTGTAATATTTTGTTCAAATTTTGGAATAACCATGCCCGACATTTCCAAAGAGAATTTTAATTGTCTCAAGGACATGCTACCCTAAACAAATCAATTCCCAATTTCCTTTACACATGGAATTCATACAGGAGCCTATATCAAATGGTTCTAAAAAATTCTACTTGAGAACACAAGTAGACCAATCCTTCTTATTATTCATTGGGCAAGATTTACCTATCTCAATATATAGCATAAACATCAAATAGAAATGATCAGGCTGCAGGATCAGGATTGACACTCTGTAACTTCAGTACGTTCAACATGTTCAGATTCAGATATATCTCAGAGGACATGTCCCCATGGTCAATTTTTCTATTGGTTCAATATATATTTTTAATCGCATTTCTACAAACATTTCTAAGGGAATTTTAACATCAGTATATACCATATTTGAGGTGTAACTATTTTGCAGCCCAAATTTTATTTGCTCCTAAGCTTGGCCTCTATGATGTATAGTCTTTTGGGACCATCATCAATGACATAAATGCACAAATTCATATCCCTTTTATTACAAATCAGCAAGTTTTTAAATCAAAACCAGATAAAACCATGCAGTTGTGAATTCAATTAATAGATATATATCTTGATTCTTAGCTCTAAGATGAAGTATTTTCAGGGGTGGCAGGTGTGGGGTCCTTCTAGCTCCAAAAGGAAATCAAGAAATTGCCCTTTCCTGAGGATTTAGCAAGGCCAACAATAATCAAGCAAATGTTTTGGCTCTTGTGCAAGGGTTGATGAATATGAAGCAAAAGTGGATCAATCAGATATCGGTGATAATAATAATTCGCTATGACTCGTATGCATTATCAAACAATCCCTCAATATACTCATCTGATCAGACTAGTTTCCAGAACACAGATCCTGGCTAGAAGCTTTGAATTCATTGATTATCATCAGGTCCTCCATGTGTTCAATTCCTCTGCAGAGAAACAAGCAAATGAAGCAGTGATTTACAAATGGGAGTGGTAAGAAAAAAAATGGGGGGGCCTCATTCAATGTCACCTCTCATAAATGATTTTAATAATCCAACATCCAGGTCAAAGTGTATTAGTTTAAAGGACAAGTGGAGGGGTTCAAAGGAGACAGGAATTTGGATTCTTAGTTACCCCATTCTCGGCGTAGACTCACACCTACCTTCACAAGAGTTTTCAGTTATTACCCCTGCAATGATGGCATGGGAAAAATCATGTGGGATTTATCTTCGATCAGTCTAGAGTTTGTTGTTTATAGGTATCTTGATTTCCCCCTTTGGCTCTTGGCATATGATAGAGGGGGATCCTTGGAATTCTTAGTTTAAGGCTCAACCTCAGTGTTGTGCTTTGGTAGAGGTTGGTATGTCTAGTTTAAATCTATTTCAATGGCCAACCCTTATGGTTGTTCTAAAAGATGTGCTATCTGTGAAAACTTAGACCTACACAGGGGAATTAGAATATGTGAGAGGCACACTAGGGAGACACAAGAATGCTTATCTTTATACAGTCGGAAATGGGAATGATGGAAAATTGAATTGAAGAGAAGAAATGATCTGGAGGTGCAGGATATGCAAAGGCAGATTATAGGCATAAATTCCCAGGTCGAGTCACTAAAAAAACAAGCAGATACAGTTTGAAATATTTATGAAATATAATATTCAGAGGATGGAAAAAATGGAGAAAAAATGAGTGGGCCGCAGGAAAAAATTGGGAAGCATTAAATCAAGAAAAGTTCTGTTGTTGAGGTCATACAAGTCAGTGGCTCCTCCTACTATGAACATTTCTTTTCTGTGTGTTCATGTTCAAATAAGTGAGAATTTCCTATATAAATTAGAGCAAGAAAAGTTCTGTTGTTGAGGTCATACAAGTCTATTGCTTGCATGTTTTCCACTAGGGATGGTGGTGGGAAGCAACAATTTGTTTCCATTTTAAGACGATGTCAAACACTAAGAAATGAAATGAACCATTTTTTCACAAATCTGTAGTACTATCTCATGTTCAAAGTTCTTGCTTACTCATGGGTGGAGTTTTTGGATGAAATGGAAGAACCAAGAGACCTTGATGAACTTATAGTTTCTCATGAAAGGTACCTTACTGCGATTGTAGTGAAGTCACTTATGGGGAACGATCTCATCATTTATATAAAACACTATTTTCATTATTTGATCTCATTTTACACTTTATGAGCCCCAATGATAGATTATATGAAAGTGTCTATGAAATGTCTATGAAAGTGTATATGAAAGTGTCTATGATACATTTTACACTTTATGAGCCACATTAAATCAAGAACTTTTCTTGCTATGAACATGATTTTCTTGCTATGTATGCTAATTTATATAGGAAATTCTCACTTATTTGAATCAATAGTAGTTGATGATCACTATATTAAGAAAATTTAAAATTAAATGATCTTCTTGTGATCTATGATGGTTCTTTTTTGTTTTATTTGATGTTTATGTTGGCTTTTGGTTTTTGTAGATTGCAAATGTATGGTGGTGTGGTGCGACTCTTCATGTTAACATCAAATATGATTGTGCTATGCTTTAACATTGTTATCCTAAAAGGAATTCTTATGGTTGGCTATTCATTTCCCTTCCTTACAAAACTTGTAGCTGCATTCCTCAAGATACAATACTAGGTCTACACCCATTCATTTTAGCTCCCTTTTTTAGTTCTTTTTAATCTCCAACAATAATCTTTCGGGGTATTATTGCACCTTCTTGGAGAAATTGCTAGTTAATAGATTTGTTTATACTATTAAATTTATAAGAAGATGAATACCACAATCCTCGTAGGATTAATATTAACCATCGATAATAACCCATCGACGGTCAACCGGAAAAGATGATATTGCCACGGATCAAGGTGGTAAACACTCTAAGCGAGAAGATTCCTATAGTTGGAGATGTATTTACGGCCAATCTATAAATACTTTCCTCGCTCGCTTAGAATCACCATTGTCATTATTCATTTTCATTGTTTAAAATTAGCAGGGAAATTTTGCAAGTAGAAGGATGTCTGGGCGTGGAAAGGGAGGTAAGGATTTGGATAAGAGAGGTGCAAAGAGGCACATCAAGTTCCTCAAGGATAACATCCATGGAATCACCAAGCCTGCCATCAGGCATCTCGCCAGGAGAGGAGGTGTCAAGTGCATAAGCGGCCTCATTTATGAAGAAATCAGAGGCGTCTTGAAGATATTCTTGGAGAATGTGATCAGGGATGCCGTCACATACACAGAGCATGCCAGGAGAAATACCGTGACAACCATGGATGTCTTCTACTCCTTGAAGAGGCAGGGCCAAACCCTCTACGACTTCGGAGGTTGAGAAGTCTTAGTTGAGTCACTGGTTTCTCATACTGTTTATTCCTCATTCATTCATGGTGTCTATTGACACCACCTTCCTCTATTTGGGAAATGGTAACTTCCAGCAAAGTTTGAGCGCTTTGGTTTGAGATCTTGATTTATAAATCCTGATAATTAGTCACTTTTCACTTTAGTAATAGAATTGTTTAATCTCTTTTCCAGATCTCCGGGAAGGGGGCTTGGGTAGAGTTATTTTTTATCTGAACGTTTAATATCTTGGTTAAAATGAATTATGCTGAAAATAAATTATGGTTGTAGTTTGAAAATTTATGATGAAGTTAAATTTTATTGGATGTGATTTGAAAATTTTTGATTTGAAAACTGTGACATTGGTGTTATATTTCCACTTGTTTCATGCATTGGTGTTATATTTCCACTTATTTCATGCATTGGTATTGAAGTTTGCACACCAGTTATCTGTTGAGTAATCCTTCGGGATTACATTGTAAATAATATTTCAGTTATTAGTTAGTAATCTCGTTATCTAAGTGTAGATAATGGTTTTGATATCCTTTATATGTAACACTCATCTACGTAATAAGATATTGATTTGCTGAGGTTCTTCATGGCCTATGTCAGTGGTATCAGAGAAAAGGCAGCGAAGCATTGGTGAGAAAGACTTGGTGAGAAAGAAGGAGCCCATGAAGGAGGAGCCAGCAAATGAGCTATCACCAAGAAAGGAAGAAAGGAGAGCTGCTTAGTAAAGATTGTGGAAGAAAGACAAATACTGCACATTAAGAGGAGACTGCACGTAAATTGTTTCGGTAATTGTTTTGAAGAATTATTTTCTTTTTTAAAAAGAGAAAAAAAAAGGAAGAGAGCCGTCATTTATATTTTCATGCAATGGTTTCTTTAAATTAATTATCAAATCTTTGGGGAGTTCTTTTCATAAAATACAAGTTTTTAAACATCCATTTATATTTGAGTACAAGGTTTTTTAAATTGAATTATTAAACATTTCGGGAAATATTTTTAGAAGATAAAAAGATTTTAAAGAACATTGGCTAAGAGGAAAAGAATATTTCAGACTGTATTTTGTACACAAAAATTTACTATACAGTAAATTTCAATGAATTCTTTAATTTCAATTGTTGGAGTTATTTTTTCTGGAAAAGAAAATTATCAGGAATGGTTTTGTAAAGTTAAAAATACCCTTATTTTTAATGATACGTGGGATGGAATTTGTGAAAATGAGAAATTAGAAGATAAGAAATATGGAGAAGCAATAGATGAAGTGGATAAAAGTGCACTGGTACCACCTACTAATGCCAAAGAGTTAACATTATGGAAAAGCAAGGACAAGAAGGCTTATGCCTTGATTATTGCCTCTGTAAGTGAAGAAGTAAGTAGACATTTAGTTTCTAGAAAAAGTGTTTGGAAA
>LPNX010272416.1:396470-413971 GCA_001517045.1 Pseudotsuga menziesii | reverse complement strand
AAACCCAATGAAGAAACTTTGTGTCTTGCACAGAAATGACACAAATCAAAAGAAGAATTTGCAAAGGATGAAAATAGAAGCAGAGGTCGAGGTAGAGGACAGTACAAAGGAAGGGGGGAAAGATTTAATCAAGGAGAGAAACAATGTTATATATGTGGAAAAACTGGTCATACTACCAGTTATTGTAGAACTTCTTGGGATAAAATTGTTAACAAGAAAGAGCAAGTACATGATAAAGGAAATGATAAAGGTAACCCTCCTGAATCTGCACATTATGTTGTTGCACATTGTAATATAGGAATTGAAGAAGCTTTTAGTACTTTGTTTTCATGGAATGATATTTGGTTATTGGATACTGGAGCCACATGTCATATGACATTTAGAAAAGACTTCTTTGAAACGTTTAGTGATCAAATTGATGGGGTAGTACATTTGGGAGATAAGTCTCAGTTAAAACCTTTAGGAATTGGTTCTGTTAGATTGAAATTATCAGGACTTGTTGATTATATACTTTATGATGTTCTGTATGTTCCACAATTGAAGAGAAATCTAATACCTCTTGTGCATATTAGACAACAAAATCACTCGATACATATGTTTGATGGTATCATTGAAATTAGAAGAGATTATGATAATGTGATTGTAATGAATGGAGTGGAAGATAACAAACTTTTAAAGTTGAATGGTACATCATCCAATTCACATAATTATGCAAATTTGGTTGAGCATAATAGTAATTTATCTTCCTACTTATTGTGGCATGCTAGATTTGGTCATATTAATTATGACAGTCTCAGGATTATGAAATAGAAAGGAGTTCAAGGGATTCCTACTATTCCAAGACAACTTTCACCATGTGATGCTTGTATCTTAGGCAAGCACAGTAAACAACCTTTTAATGATTATATGTTTCGAGCTTCAAGAAATCTTGGTCTTATTCACTCATATTTATGTGGGCCCATGCTTGTTCCATCAGCAAATGGTAACAAATATATCATGACTTTTATTGATGACTTTACGAGGATGTGTTGGGTTTATTTATTAAAAGCAAAATCTCAAGCTTTTGATACATTCAGAAATTTTCACTTATGGATTAAAAATGAAGCTCAACTCAATATTGGAACCCTTCAAACTGATAACGGTGGTGAATATACATCTCAAGATTTTGAAAAATATTTACAGGAGAATGGTATTAAACATCAAACAACTGTTCCTTATAATCCACAACAAAATGGTGTGGCAGAACGTATGAATAGGACACTCTTGAATATGGTAAGATCAATGATGTTTTTTAAAAATGTCAAGTTAATATTTTGGGGAGAAGCAGTTCTTTGTGCTGTCTACATTAAGAATAGATGTCCTTCTGCTGCACTACAAAACAAAACACCTTATGAAATGTGGCATGATCATCTTCCAGCTGTCAAGCATTTTAGAATTTTCGGTTCCACATGTTATGCTTTGATTCCTGAGCAACAAAGACATAAATTGGGAGCAAGAAGTCATAAGTGTATTTTTTTGGGATATTCTAATACTTCTAAAGCTTATAGGTTGTATGATGAAGATAACAGGAACTTTATTGTTTCTAGAGATGTTATATTTCTTGAGTTTGAGAAAGATGCACTCACTATTGATAAACAACTTGCCCAGCTTGATAGATTTCATTTAAAAAAAATCTATCATGAAATGGATAATGAACTTCCAAATATTGAAGGGGGGATTCCTGTTCTAAGTCAAGTTTTGGAATTTCCTTATAATGCACAAGTTGATGATTCTAATGCACAAGTTGATGAAACAGAATATGAGACAGTTGATGATATTATTAATGGACTGGATAAACTAAGTATCATGGATAATGTAGAACCTTCTCTTAAAGAAGAAATAGAGCAAACACCACAACAAGAAGAAGTTCATAGATCGATATGGACTAAGACATTTCCGAAAAGGTATGATGATTTTTTAACATTAGATTGTGAATTAAACTTTCATGCATTTGATGAACCTGCATCTTTTCAAGAATCAATAAATAGTGATGTATGGAAAAGTGCAATGCAAAGAGAGTATGATGCTCTCATAAAAAATGGAACTTGGAGGTTGGTGAATCCACCAATTGGAACCAAACCGATTGGATGCAAGTGGATATATAAAAATAAATATAAAGCAGATGGGTCACTTGACAAACACAAAGTGAGACTTGTAGCAAAAGGGTATGCACAGAAAGAAGGTGTTGATTACACAGAAACATTTGCTCCTACATCTAAATGGGGCACCATTCAAACTTTTTTTTCATTAGCAGCACAAAAAGGATGGAAGATACATCACATGGATTTTAAAACCACATTTTTGAATGGAGACTTAAAAGAAGACGTGTATATGGATCGGCTTGAAGGCTTTTCTATCAAAGGTAAAGAACATAAGGTATGCAAATTAGTCAAATCTTTATGTGGTTTAAAGCAAGCACCCCGAGCTTGGTATGGAAAGTTAATTGAGCATCTTCTCAAAGTGAATTATAAACACTTCAATCTAGATGATGCAACTTTATTTGTCAAGAAAGTTGGAAGATTGGTTGTATATCTAGTTGTCTATGTGGATGATTTTCTTATCACAGGAAATAATGACGATTATATAGTATCTATCAAAAGAGAGTTGAAAAAGGTTTTTGATATGACAGATTTGGGATTATTACATTATTATTAGGAATTGAAGTAGATAAAAAACCAAAGCACATTTTCATTTCTCAGAAAAAATATGTTGGAGAGTTATTAAAAAAATTTGGTATGCAGGATTGTAATCCTGTTTCAACACCAATGGAGCAGAATCTAAAGCTTACTTCAAATGAAGGTAGCACATTTGAAGATCCAACAAAGTACACGAAGCTTGTTGGAAGTTTAATTTATCTTACTACTACTTGTCCTGACATAATTTTTGCTGTAGGAATACTTTCCAGGTTTATGCATCATCCCTGTGAAGGTCATTGGAATGCAGCAAAGAGAGTGCTCAAATATTTAAAAGGCACTCAATCTTATGGCATCAAATATTCTAAAGTTTCAGACTGGACTTTCATCTCACTGGTTATTCAGATTCTGATTTTGATGGAGATAAAGAGCATGAGGTCTCTACTTCAGGTTATTTGATGAACCTTGGATTAGCAGCTATCACATGGAGATCACGAAAGCAATCTGTTCCTACTGATTCTACAACTGAAGCCGAAAATGTTGCAGCAGCTCAATCCACAAAAGAAATCATTTGGCTTCGTAAAATACTTGAAGACTTGCGGGAGAAACAAATGACTTCAACGCCTCTCTTTGTTGACAACAATTCTGCAATTCAGTTGGCCAAGAATCCAAAATTCCATGGTTGAACCAATCATATCAACACCAAATATCACTTGATTCGACATCATGTTGAGGCCAAAACCATTCATCTGACACATTGTCCTACTTCTGAGCAAATTGCAGATATCTTTACTAAAGCATCTGGCCATGAAAAGTTTGAAAAATTTAGAATGCATCTTGGCATGTCAGATGTCCCTTCGGACTAAGGGGGGAATGTTGAGTAATCCTTCAGGATTACATTGTAAATAATATTTCAATTATTAGTTAGTAATCTCGTTATCTAAATGTAGATAACGGTTTTGATATCGTTTATATGTAACACTCATCTACGTAATAAGATATTGATTTGCTGAGGTTCTTCATGGCCTGTGTCATTATATACACCTAATGGAACATAGAGATCAACCAGAAAATCGAAGGTCAGCGCTGTATTTGTGGTGACGCAGTACACATGCATAATTTTTACGCCCTTGATTTAGCAAATTAAATGCCTGGTGTTGTAGCGGTAGTACAATGACTCAATTAGACAAGAATTCAGCTAAATGTGCAATCATTCAATTAATTTAGGAATGGACCGAGCTGAATGTGCAAGTTGCAACCAATGAATCAATTTAGGAAGGTACCGAGTTGAGTGTGCAAACAATGATTACATGAAGCTGAAACTAAGGTACCAAGCTGAGCGTGAAACAAGGTACCGACCAAGCCAACACTTGAGTACAAGTGAACAGAAAGTGAATGCAGAGGGCATAACAACAATGCTAGTGCCCCAATAACTGGTAATTGGAGCTGTGAATGCCTTCTATGACTCAAATAAATAGTAACTTTAACCCGTAGTATTATCAATTTGGAAATTCATTGACTGAATTTCGTTGAGAATTCTTCAACTGGCGAATTGCAATTATGAGGATGAACAGTAGCATGTGATCTATATAACATAATTTACACTAGACTGCAACAATTATACATAGTTAATCTTAGTTGCAAATATTTAATTGAACCTATAGAGCAATTTAAACATCATTTTACTCTATAAATCCAAACGGGAAATTCAGTATCTAATAGATTTGTTTACCCTTATTTTCTCAGCAATTGTTCAGCTATACTAGTTCTATTTGTTAATATTCTCGAAGATTGCTTATGCAACTCTTCTCTCTAACAATTTTATTTATTTATTGCTGTGTTAAATTTTAGAGGCTGAATTAGTGTAGTGGGAGCAGCTAGAATATGAGGGATCACTAATTCTCCAATGTCCCATCTCTAGTGTTCTTTCTTTCTTTTGGATTTTGTTAGTAGTGTTTGTTGATGGTTTCTTGCCATGTGTCATCATTTTTTAAATAATAATATTATGTTTTTATTGACAATGCAACATGGTAGAGGACAAAGTGTGGGCCCTCACATTGTTAATCATGTTTTTTATTTTGTTTTGAGATTTGTTTTTTAAGCCCACTTTTAAATTTTGCCTGTCTTTTTCATTTCTTAGCATTCAGTCCATTTCATGTTTTTATAGATATGGTTTTGGATCACACTTCCTAAAAAAAGTTGATTGATAGCCTAGATGGAAGCACATGGTATTCACTTTTCTCTCCAATCCATAACCATTCACTAATGAAGGTTGATAGCGTGGATGGAAGCACATGGTCATCACTTTTCTCTCCAATTCCATAACCAATCACTAATGAAGGTTGATGCGTGGATGGAACCACATGGTATTCACTTTTCTTTCCAATTCCGTAACCATTCACTAATGAAGGTTGATAGCGTGGATGGAAGCACATGGTCTTCAATTTTCCATCCAATTCCATAACCATTCACTAATGAAGGTTGATAGCATGGATGGAAGCATATGGTATTAAATTTTCTCTCCAATTCCATAACCATTCACTAATGAAGGTTGATAGCGTGGATGGAAGCACATGGTATTCACTTTTCTCTCCAATTCCATAACCATTCACTAATGAAGGTTGATAGCATGGATGGAAGCACATGGTCTTCACTTTTCTCTCCAATTCCTTAACCATTCACTAATGAAGGATATTGGCTTCATTTTTAAACAATTGGTTTGCCCTTCTTTTTTCTCTATTACTTTGTTTTGATGAGTTAGGCTTCACCACAAGTTTAATCAAATAATATTTGTTTTCTTTTTGGAAAAAATGTATTATTTTTTGAAGGTATGGATTGTTAAACATCATTTTCATTTCAAAAACATCCAATTATGTAACTTTGCATTTTATTTAATCAACATAATTGATATTGATTGTAAATTTGACTATGAATCCTTTTGTGATTTCATGGTTGACTAATTTTAATCCAACCCAAAGATACCATTGTTGTATTAGATTATGAATTTTAAAACCAAACTTATCAACTAAGGTTTCAAAAATTATAATATTATATTGAGAATCACTATCAAACAAACCATTCATGTTTGGGTCATTTACTTGAATGTTTTTTTGGATCAATGCAATTATGTCTTCACTTGCCCTTGGTTGTTGCAATGTGTAGACTATGATTCCACTTGCATTGGAGGTGCCTCCTACCACTATTTGTTGTTTTGGTCAATGCAATTGCTCTCTTCTTGGACTTGTGCTACTTTGAATGAAGTTTCCAACATTTTTCACCCATGTCCCCATCCATGTCATAATGTTTGTAATACTTATTACAATTTGTCTTTTTATTATTGTGGTTAAAACCTTATTTCCCTTTTGTTTTGATAGTCTCTTCTTGGCCCTTTTATTGTTGCCCTTTCTTAGAGTCTAACACATTGTATATAGTTTCTTCAATTGCTTCATTTATGCTTTTCACACTAAGAAGTTGCAATTTCTTTTCAATATTGTTGAATAGTCTTCCAAGGTATTTCATTGCCACCCATAGCTCATCTAAAGAGATATCCACTTTGATGGATTGTTCCTAGAATCGAGTGTATTTTTGTACGTCTTATATTTGTTTTTACCAAAGGTAACTTCCATTTGATTTGTTTCTCTTGTTTGTAGCCTATTGGATAGAATTGTATTTTCAACAATGTTTTAGAGTCATTTGATCCATCAAGCTGTTGGCATTGTTTGTCGACTTTGATTTTAACAGGTTTAACGTCGACTTTGACAGATTTAGCATCTTGACATACATCATTGACACTGAAGACCGATGAACTACGACATATTTTTTTTTGTCTTTTGTTCATCTGTAATGGTTGAGATTTTGAACCATTCCAACTTCAACGTAATGGGCATACAACCCAAACATTATCAGCACTCTATTTAAGTATGTACATTATTGTAATTAAGAGAGTAATGTACAATAATGGAGCACTAAAGAATAAAAATGGAGCAGTAATGAATTAATAGAGATTGGTTGGAATTCTTGCATATTGTGTGTGTGTGTGTGTGTATGTTTCTGTGTGTAGTGTATTTCCTACTTTGCTTATTATTAAATATTCTTTCGCCATAACAATGCTCAATTCATAAAATTGAACTGTTGTCCCCATTGTGGATCTGGGTGTGGTCAAATCATTGGCATCAAAGCTTGTTTGTGCTTAAGTTGTGTGTAGACACTTCTATCGAGGTTACCTGACTTATACTTGTTCAAACACGCTCACAAAATTAACAATCCAAATAGACACTACCTTCAACTTTGGAGTATCTAGCTACTCGCATCACTATACCAAAGATGGTCGGAGAAACATACAATAGACATGTAACTGACAAGATAGAGCAACTCATAGAGCAAGAACTGGCTCATCAAAAAACCAAAATGTTCGCTCAGTTCAATGAGATTCTCACACGATTTGCCTCAACATCAAGAGGATTCTCGACAAGATTCAACTCCAAAAAATTCAATTCATTCAAGGTACAAATGAACTTAGACATACTGGATCTAGAAGGCAAGATTGACATGGAATTTGTAGACAGTCGGGTACAACAATTGGAATCCTATTACTTTTTGAACCAATTCTTACAAGCTGAAAAGATCACCATTGCATCCTTAAATATGTCGACCTATGTGTACTGCTGGTGGGAGAACCAATTGATAAAGATGGAGACCCCATAGAGACATGGGTAAAAAAATTTTAGTACGTTAGGAAGGATTTATACTCGTCCAAGTACATTGAACAACAGTATAAGAAGTGGCAGCAACTAAGGCAATTGAAAGACAAGTCTGTGTAGAGTTACACTGACAAGTTCTATCGACTCATGCTTAGACTCGGCATTCGAGAAGAAGGGAAATCACTTGTTTTGAAGTATGTCAATGGATTGTCTTTGTACATTCAGCAAGAGATGGAGTTTTTGAATGTCAGTTCACTAGAAGATGCATTCCATTATGCCAGTAAGCTTGAAGCTAAACACAAAAGAAAAGCATGCTTCACGACTAAGTCGATAGGACGAACATTCGACAAGGAGTCACCAGTTGACTTCGACAAGTCAAGACACCCTTCTCAGTCGACTCCGACAAAGAAATACCATGGAAAAATACAAGAGGGAACATAGCAAACAACCCTGTACCAGGAAATGGTGTGATTACCACAATTCATCATGGCATGATACGTCTGAATGCAAGGCTCAAAAGACATTTTTGGAAAAATTGTCTGCTTTTGACTTGTCCGACAAAACCCTGATAGAATCTAATCCAAAAGCATTGACCCTTTTGTCATCAACATTTACCACTCCAACAGCCTTGACTATCATCGATGAGGAGGAATGAGAGTGTGTGTTCCATACACAGATATGGGTTCAAAACAATCCATTGCATTTGATTGTGGATAATGGCAGCCGAAAGAACTTTGTTTTTGAAGATCTCATGAAGAAACTAGGTTTTGTCACCACCCCACATCCTCAGCCTTATAATATGGGTTGGATGAAGGATGGAAAAGAACTAAGGATCACTTGACAATGCAAACTCACCTATTTCATTAACATTTTTGAAGATCAAGTACTTTGTGACGTGGCACCGCTTTTTGTAGCTGACGCCTTGTTTGAGAAACATTACTTATGGGATCCGCATGGGAGTTTTCAGTCATGACCTTAGAAGGTGATTGTCAAAATACAGAACCAATGGTATGGGATACCAGAGCGATGACCTACACCAACAGTTGCAATGATATCTGCTAAACAGACAAAGAAGCTCATCAACCATGCTTAGAAATTTGCATTGATCAGGATTAAGCCTCAACATCCTAGGAAGACTGCAGCAACTATTCGACTCACCGACCAGTGCAAATCCCAACAACAACAACATATTGACAATATTCTTGATGAATATCATGTTAGATATTTAATGGTTATACAATATCTAAAAACATTTAGCATCATAACATCATAACTGTTCCTCTTCCACAATATTCTCTTTCTCTTGCACAATGCTTGAGTGTAAAGTGTGTATGAATAAGAGAGGTGCCTCACCTATTTATATTCATTAGGTGAGTGACTCAAATAACTAACTAGGTTGGCTAGGTTCTCTAATTAGGGCCGACCTGCCTAGGCAGACTCAAAATAACATTTTTAAAATACTTGTGTGGGTACTATTGACCTTACTTACAACCGAGGGTTTACCTCATGACTTTTACATGACCAATTACATCAAGGACATCTTCGAATGAAGTAATACCATCTCCAAAGGAGAATACAATAAAATCACAATAGAATATCTTTCTAAGTTACAATATTTTAACTTTCCTTCTTAATTAGGAAGGTATTCTACATCAACAACAACCACCATCACAATTGTACAACTGACTGGTGAATCTCTATATGTCATAGCAAGTTTTGGAACATCATGCATCTTCATCATCAATCTCAGTATGAAAATACTCGATCATCTTCTACAACCTCAGTATGTAAATACTGAATCACCTTCTATGATTACTAGATCATATTTTGCAACATCAGTATGTGGATATTGAATCATCTTCTTCAACATCAATATGTGGATGTTGAATCGTCTTGTGTGTGTACTGGATCATCTTCTGGAACATCAATATGTGGATACTGAATCATCTTCTGCAATATTAGTATGTGGATACTGAAGCATCTTCTGCCATATTAGTATGTGAATAATGAATCATCTTCTTCCATATCAATATGTGAATATTGAATCATCTTTTGTCTCGAAAGTATTCACCAAGATTGTCTCGAAAGTATTCAAACTTTACACAAGACAGGATTAGTCAACACATCTGCCACATGTTCCTTTGTAGGAACATATTTGAGCTTTACAACTCCCTTCTGCAACTTGTCCTTTATCATTATTCTCTTGTACACCCACAACTGCATCGTACATCCACAACTTGCATCATTATTATTTTGTACATCTGCAACTACATCGTGCATCCACAACTTGTATCATGCTTATTTTGTACATCTGCAACTGCATCATTCTTCTCTTGTACATCCGCAACCTCATCGTTCATTCACAATTTCATTATTTCTTCTCTTGTAGGTGATTGCATACAATCCTTCCTACAAGTCAAATACATTTTTGTGATTAGAAACATTTCATAGAATATAATGACAAATTCTTATGCATAAAGGTAAATGCCATATAATCATGCAACTATTTCCACTAATGCGGCAATCATCCATATCCCATATACATACAGTAACTATCTAGATGCCTTCCATCTTGCCAAGACATTATGTCAGCAAGGAGGTTTCATTCTAGATAAGTAGCAATGGAAGGTTGTACAACAACATAAGCCACTTACCCATCACCTCCGTATTAGTAGTAAACTACAAATATTCTAATATGCATAATACATTTCCTTAATCTAGAAACATATGTATGTACACAACTGAACAACTAGATATATATGAAATGACAATTAAAAAACTTTTCTTTGTTTGTTTGGTAGGCTCCATCTTGATCTGTGTCTTCTTGAATTACTGTAGTCTCTACCAATGGGTTCAACTTGATTGTCTGATTCTAAGGACATGTTCCTATCTTTCTCATGATTGCAAATACTGAGCAAGTATTCTTACACCACATAACACATAGAATTGTGTATTGGTGTTGAATCTGTGTGTCTTACCAATGCATCCCTTCTTATCCAATACTGAAATGGATAAGAGTACGATCTTCATCTTCATTGGTAGAATTCTTCTAGATCATATTCCTCATCACTTGTGGAATCTTCCCCTGCTTTCTTCTCAGCTGCAATATATTCATCCTTGTTTGCACTGAGAGAAACACCGGTCCGCTTTCTCCAACATGTTGGAGTGATATTTCTGTCTGTAGCACTGTCAACCCAATCAAAGTCATTATATCTATGTAGACAGATTCTCTGGTCTCTCGCAAATATGAGACCATACATAATTTGTACCCTTTAGGTACCTGTTATCTAGTGAAATGACACTTCTTCGTCCGAGTACTAGCACTCAATGTGTCGGTAGACAAAATGACAAAATGGATCGAAGTATCCAAAACCCTATATATGTGCATGTGCCTTAATACATCTTCATCCAACTAGTCTTGCCTATATTTTATAAATATCTTAAGGTGCATTCGTGACTATTTCCATTGTAACCCACGGTCCATTTATGTGTAGCCATATATAGAACCCGCGATTACATGATCATAGTTTGCATTCCCGAGTTTCCTTTATAAAAGTCACGAGTGATTCACGACTTGCTAATATTAGTAGTCGTGATTACCCTAAGCCAAAAATTAAAAAATAAAAACAAGTTTAGTTAAGTACAGTTGGGCTCGTAATCATAATGTTCCCAAATTCCTCAACCATATCAACCTGCGTAATTCCTCTCATTCATCAAGTATAAATAGAGGGT
Organism: Pseudotsuga menziesii; assembly: GCA_001517045.1. Taxonomy (NCBI): domain Eukaryota; kingdom Viridiplantae; phylum Streptophyta; class Pinopsida; order Pinales; family Pinaceae; genus Pseudotsuga; species Pseudotsuga menziesii. The sequence continues at coordinate 402,867 of LPNX010272416.1, read as the reverse complement.
AGGGATTGAGACCAAAGATATATCTCAAGAGAGCAATGTTATGCTGGAGGAATGCCTTTGGAGATTTGGAGCAACAGAAATCAGTTCCTTGGCTAGCAAAGGAGGACTTGTATCAGATACTGGTTGTAATCTTTCAGCACTGCTTATCAACAAAGAGAGACTTTCTTCCAATTTGGTGCACTAGTATTCTTATATGTTATGATTTCTGAATTATCTTGTTGTCTTATTGCAATCATAGTATTTTATTAATCTCTTATATAACAACTAAGATATTGCAAGAAGTTGTCTATCTCTTTGGCAGGTTTGAAGATCCCTAGAATTTGTTGGAGCATTTGGATTGAAGAAGAAAGCAATGATCGGCCTTCATAAACAAGGTACACTTACTTTCTTCCTTATTTCTCTGTCAAATTCTCAGATAGTTGAATGTCTACAAGTTTAATTTTGGTATGTTGGTGACCCCAAACCCTAGGTCATAAGGTAGGACTTTCCCTGAACAATAGAACTAGAGACTCTGTTGGGGAGTCTAACCTTTTGTGGGTCCGTTCCTTCGGTTTCCTTTCCAGTTTGCTTTCTTTGATCTTGTAAGTGTTGTGCTTGGTTTTTACCCTCAGTTTTCAGTGTTGAAGGTTTGGGATCTTGGAGTCATTTCTTTTTATTTTTTGAAAATTTTTGACTATATTCATGGGTTGTTAATAAATACAGTTGCGAGTGCCCAACTGTATTCGCGAGTTGACTGTATGTATAGTCATGAATGGTACACGGGTTGTCTTGGTGACAGACGCGAGTTCCTATAGGTATAGGTATGTTTGCTAGGGTTTCACTTGTCCTTTGCAATATGACTTCTCAGGTGTTTATAGGGTTCTGTCTTTAACATAGTATTTTTACTATGGGAATGTGCATTTCACTTTTGCTTGTTAAGTTAAGTGTTTTTGAGTAAGTTAGGTCTGATTCTTCTTTGTGTGAATGTGTTGGGTCTTTCCTTCTTGGTTTGAATGCTTGTGTTTTTTTAGGTTACTAGTGTCTATCAGTCCTTTTGGGACACTGATATACTTTGGATTTTTGTTGTAGTAGTCTAGGTGAGTGTTGTAATCTCACAGATCGCAAAGGGTTAACAATAATACACATTACAAACATGCAGACATATTAGAGACAAGAGATAAGAACACAGATGTAAGAATAATAGATTATATTATTATAGAAGAGTCCATACAATACAGAGAACTGAACCGAGGTCTCATCTGGCTCAACAACCTAATATATATGATTACAAAACAATTACAAATAACTACCTATCAGTTCTGTCAACCGACGTGACCTTAGGTGGCCGACTTAATCTCTAATTAGTAGGCCTATCGACTTAGTCATCTAGTCGACTAGCTCCTCCAACATCTCCCCCACAAACAAAATTGTTCTTCGTCTCGAAGAAACATGGAGGTACCTACAAAATTGCATTTGTCTGTCTCAAGTAGTTATTTTTGTGTCATGACTTTCATGGGTTGTGAAGTCTGATAGTTGGTCTTTTTTATACACAGGCTTCCACAATTTCTTCTGTCGTCACTGCCAACTGATGTTGGAATTCTGTCCAACTTTGCAATATTTTCTGGATGTCGATTGTTAATGTTGTAAGGCTTCACAGTGTTGACATCTTCTCTTGAATGGAAAGGTCTGCTATCCTTTCCATGTTGAGACCCAAAAATTGGTCTTTTTCTTCTGCTGTCTCCAGAAGTTGTTTCATTTGTGGATAGATGATGTCTAACTCGTCTAAGCTCGAAATTGCCTACTGCACCCATTGGTGTGCTTGTCGCTCGAGCTTCTATAGTTTGTTTGTTTCAAGCACGATTTGATCTTCTATAGTGCTTTTGATTGCTTATTCCATGTTCTTCCTCTTCTCCAATGCTTGGATTTCCTGTCGTGTTTGTCGAGTCTGCTGGAAGACTTGCCCATAATAAGCAGGCCAGTCCCATAGTACTCCTTCTATGATGATTGACTCCTCCATGTGATCTTGAAGCACTTTGTATGCTTCGAAGAAGAATGTGTGCTGCTGCATCAGTAGTCAAGTTGTTTCTTCTTTTTGTTCTTCTCTCGTGCTTTGCATCTGTATTTGGAGTGCCGACACCACGCTTTCAAACAGCTAATATGCTTTCTCTAGCGGCTTGTCGGTGTCGACCTCTGTTGGTCCTGGTATCACAGACTGCACAAGGTTTCTACATTTGGTTAGGAACTCGACTTGTTCCTTTTCATTGTTATCAAGCTCCTTGTGTCTATTCTGGCTCCTTATCTTTGCTTCGATGGCCAGAGTTTCCAAGAGTTGTCTCAACTCTCCATCCCTCAACTTTGTTGCGTCGACTGCAGTGGTCAACCCAAGTTGGATGATGTGAACCACTGCCACTTTTGGTTGATGGTCTCTCTTCTTTCTATCTCTCTTTATTTTATGCTTTTGATATGCTTGCTGCTACACTTGTGTACCTATGAGAGTTATAATTTCTGGTAATGGGTTGTCTGGTTGCCGATCTGCAGTGGCTAGGGGAACTTCTGGTTAGGGTTGCGGGATGAGTGCCACAGGTGGAAGTGTATCTGGTGGATTTTGTACCGAGGGTCCAGATACAGGTACTGATGGTTGTTGCAGAGGTGGTTCAGGTGCAGTTGGTTCGGTTGCAGGTTCTGGGTTCGGGGGTGGTGGTGGTGATGGTGAATGGTTGGGCGTGATTGGAGTGGTGGGAATGTGTTCAGGTGTCGGGTCGTCGATTTGTGGGGGTGAACCTTTCGGGATGTCAAAGAACAGTTCATCGATTTCTTGATTTATTTCTTTCGTGTTCTCTTCTTCCTCATTTCCTGTCAGTTCAGTGGTTGGTGGTGGGGGTTCGGGGTCGGTTGGGATGAATGATGAGGTCCAACTTGTGACGACTTGAGCTATCGTGTCGGGGTTCCTCACAAATGTAGATGTTATTACTCCCACATACCTTGGTTTTGGGGGTATTCAGCTAGGTTGTGAAGGAGCAGGATTTCGTGACCCACCAGTGATCCGATGGATTATTCCTCTTTGAAGATCCAATATGGTACATGGTTCAGAAATGGTGGTTGAAGAAAATCGGACGGCAAAAATACAAAGCATCGGAGGTCGGAAGAGATATTCCTCCGCAACGGCGGGCGGCCAAACTCCTAGTCTGTCTGTGGGGATAACCGGACGCAAAAAAATATGAGGATCAGCAGTCGAAAGCATTTCCCCCTCCGCAACGTTGGGGCTCACATTATTTTCTCCCTTCCACAATAGTGGAAGCTTAACGGACATTCGGACGGATCGGAAGTCGGAGCGATTCGGGAGCTGCAACGACGGATAGATAAAAGACTTCTCCCTTCCGCAACAGTGAAAGCTTAAATATGTTTGGAATGGACCGAAAGTCGGAGCGATAAGCAGTCCGCAACGACGGCCACAAGCTTGATCAGAAGAACAACGCTTCCGGCAGCCGCAACGACAGAAGCCCAAAACTTAAAAGATCGGCGAAATAACTCGACGGAATCGGAAAAAGAAGTGGTGCGCCATCCGCAACTGTGGAAACCAAAGTAACTAAAGCCTCTGACTCGAAAACCAACCGACAGCCGATTGCGATTGAGACCGTCGGAGCCCGTTGCTTATCCTCTTCCGCAACGGCGGACGAGAAAATGACTACAACCTCCAATTCAAACACTGCAATGCGCATGGCACGGCTTAGCTGTAATAGTTTGGCAAAGCTTTCTTGGCAGTTATGCCACAGCTGGCATAACGATGAAAGGCATATGAACAGTCTTGATGCCGCGTTTCATGGGATGTGAACAGTCGCATTTCTTTGATGTTTTGGCTCCTTTGTAACGGAAAAGATGAGTAATAAAGAGAGGAGTTCGTTCTGAGAGGGGGGACGCAGTTCGTTGGGACCACAGTGCAACGTTTTCTCGGTGATGAGAAGCTTGGAGAGAGTATGCTTCTATAAAACTATCCATATGCTGTTCCTTTTGAAGTTGACTATTCTTAGTTATAACTTGGCTTCTTTTGTCTGTTGAAGTCCAGTTTTGAGAGAGGAGTCTTGAATACTTTCTGTCTAGTATTCTCTTTTACAGTTACTGAAGTTGTTTCCAGAACCATTTTGTACCATTTTAAGAGATTAATTGGATCGGTACCCATTGGAGAGGGACCCGGAGACGTAGCCCAGTGGAGGGGGTGAACTCCGTTACCAACTTTTGGTTGTGACTCTGTTTCTGTGTTTTCTTCCTTGTATCTGTCTATCAGTGTTGTGGTTTTCATTCCTGTTCTGAGCATTTAATTTCTGCTAATACTGTCCATTAATTAACCTGTTGCACACATTCTTTTACAACAAACTTTTAATTCACTAAAGTTGAGGTCCTACGGATCATATTTTGGTATCGGAGCTGGTTGACTGTTGTGCAAGTTTGTGAATGCTTACTGGGTCCAGGTTAAAGCTTGGTGAAGGAGAATTAGTTGAAGGAGATCCTGATATTGGCTCCAGGAGAACATTCTCAAGAACCATGTCTTCCCCACGAGGGGAAGAAGAAGGACATACCGAACGGGAAAAACCTGTCATTTCTGAAACTGAGTTTCTGGAGGCTTTTATGAGCATGAAAGCCATGATGGAAATCCTACTTGATGAGCAAGCAGAAAGGAAGAAGAAAGAAGAAGGATCTTCATCCAGAGATGCAGAAGTGAAGCCGAAAGAAAAGGATAAAGGAGTAGGAGGTGATGGTGATCCTCCTGATACTAAACAAAATTTTTCTTCTTCTCATAATGCAAGTCCTAATATGCCTTATTTCAAATTGGATGTAAAGTTTGAATTACTTATTTATAATGGAGATGTAGATGCTGAAAAATTAGACAATTGGATCAAGCAGCTTGAAGTATATTGCAGGGTGCAGGGCATTAATGATGACCCTTCCAGGATTCAATTGGCCACTTTGAGAATGAGTGGAATGGCTCTTACTTGGTGGGAGAGCAAGATTCAGCAAGATCTTCGAAAGAATGGTAAAATTATTTCAGTTTGAATGAATTCATTGAAGTATTGAGGAAGCAATTTTATCCTTTAGGTCACATGCAGCAATTAACCATGAATTGGAAAATGTTTAAACAAGCTAAAGGACAAAGCATTCAAGATTATACTCATGAATTTAGAAAAAGGGCTATTGCATTGAATGTTTCGTTAGATACACAGGAAACTCTTCTTAAGTACATTGGTGGCATGCATTCTTATTTGAAGCATACTTTGTTAATGTTTAATCCCAGTAATTTGGATGATGTATGTGTTCAAGCTACCCATTTAGAAGCCAGGGGTAAGCATGCTAATGATACTTTTGTGAAGAAGTCATTTAAATTTGACAGCAAATCGAAAGGTAAAGATAAGGGAAAAAAAAGATGGATACTGTTAAGAAAGAGGGTGAAAAGCCTACATGTTCACATTATCAGAAGGGACATGATGTCTCTAAGTGTTGGAAACTTCATCCGGAGTTAAGGCCAAAGAAGTACGAAGGAAACAAAGATAAAGGAAAAGCCAAAGCTACTGTAGCCGTTATTCAAGAATTGGTATCCGACTCAGGTGATGAAACAAAGGTTACAGCTGTCAGAATCCAAGGTAAGGATAAAAGTATCTCACTTCCCATTGATGCACAATCAAGTTCTAGTGCAAGTACAAGTCTGCCATCTACTTCTAAGCAAAATGATAAAGATAGAAGAGCACTGTTTCATGTTTGTGTCATTGCAAATCACACAAAGATTGATACATTGTTTGATAGTGGTTCACAAGTAAATCTGATATCAGAAGAAGTGGTTAAGAAATTGCATTTAGTTACTGTGCCTCATGAAAAGCCCTATCCTCTAGGTTGGGTTACTAATGATACACGATTGCAAGTTACAAGGAAATGTGTATTAAAATTTGCAATTACTGAAAATTTTAGGGATGAGGTAGAACTAGATGTAGTGCCACTTGACATTTGTGGAATTGTACTTGGGAGTCCATATTTGTATGACCGGAAAGCAGTCTTTTATAGAGAGCAGAATAGGTATCATCTTTTTAAAGAAGGTATGGAATATATTGTACAAGCACATAAGATAAAAACCAATATAGCAATAGTCTCTGCAGGACAAATGAAGAGGTTGGTAAATGCTAGTAAGAACTTTGTGTTGATGATGGTTAAGATGAAAAATGATGAAGTCTCTAAATATTTTGAAGAATGTGACCCTAAGCATAAATATGAACTGATTGACATCATTTCTAAATATGATGATTTGTTTCAAGATCTGAAGGGGTTACCACCGAAGAGAGAGATTCAGCATGAGATACATTTGCAGCAGGATGTGCCAGTCCCGAACATAGCCATGTACCGGATGTCTGTAATGCAGAATGAGGAGATCAAGAAG